>CM040121.1:77612398-78081775 GCA_022559845.1 Amorphophallus konjac | reverse complement strand
GTTTGAACCTCCACTTCCACTCATCCTTTCTACAACACCTCCCATTACACTTTCCATTATACCTCCACCATCCACGGAGCCTTCCGCCTCCGCCTCACCTCCCCTTATTACTCGGAAGGGGAACGCTGCTATAAGTACTTGCGCCAAGGATGATCAAGAGCCGGGCAAGATAGATTTGGCCACGGCTATGCGATTCAAGAATTCATTTACCGGATGCCAATCCGGATTTTTGTGCCAAGCATGGTCGCGGAGGCCAAGTCACCGTCATTGTTCAGAAGAGAATGCCAAGCATTGATGCCATCCAAGGGTCGGGCAGGGCACCCTTTGTTCCATCTTCCAAATCTTGATTCCATTCCTCCATACAAGGGGCGAATGCCCATTTTGTTCAACACTTCTTGTACACCACAGTTAATGGGTAGCACAATGCTTCATGTTCCAACTTTCCAATCCTCTCACATTGTTGTTCTTTGCCTTCCAAGGGGGTTGTTATTTATTACTGAAGCTTCTTCCATTGGGCCAATTGGCTATACACTTTCGCTGCCATGGAGGGGCGGTTATTTTGGCGCTAAGGGGTCTTCCACTCCTTTATCCACCCTCTATCCTACTCCATTCATATTCTTGTCTATCACGTTTTCTTCATGGGCCACTCCCAGGGGAAAGAGGAGGATCTCACCCTCTCACCCTTCACATTCCTCATCTTCTTTGCATTTCATTGCGTTCATGCATTCACTGCATTCATCACATCCATTCTATTGCATTCATATGCATTTGCACCTCCTGCTTCCCGGGTCTCCAAACCCGTATCTTCCCCGCCTTCCGGCACCGCCGGATCCTCCGCATTTCCCATCTTATTCATATTCATCTTCATTACTCGGGCATCGCGCCCCTTTCCAACCTTTTCATCTCCCAGATTTCTCTCCCTTCTTCCCAGGGCATCGCGTCCCTCGGCATTTTCTTCCTCCGGAACCTCCGGACTTTCCCTTTGGGCACGACGCCCCTCTCCACCTTTTTTATTTGCTTCCTCCGGAACCTCCGGACTTTTCCCTCAGGCACGACGCCCCTTTCCACCTTCTCCTTCCTGATTTCATTCCTCCGGAACCTCCGGATTTTTCTCTCCTCCCTAGGCATCGCGTCCCTCGGCATTTGCTTCCTCCGGAACCTCCGGACCCTCCATCTTTCTTCCGATTCATCTTTCTAATCTTCCTGAACATCACATCCTTCATTTTTTTCTTCCTTTTCCATCATCTTTTTCCCTATTTCATCTCAGGGCATCGCGTCCCTTCTTTTTTCATCCCTCCGGAGCCTCCGGATGATTTCTCCTCTCACGATTCTCCTCCGCCTCCGGACCCTCCGGATCCGCCTCTTTCTATCTACCAATTTCTTCTTCTAATTCCTCCTGATTCTGGGTCCGACCCAACTTCTTCCACATCCACTGCCTTGGGCATCTGCCCATTCTCCCATTGCTTTCGAGGCTTTAGTGCTCATTCCTCCTTCTAATTCTCCTCTCCTTCTGTAGACTGTTCCATGTGATCAGGGTCTCCGCGCCTTAGTGAGGGAGTTCTAGCCCTCGCCTCTTTTCCTTTTTTTCCTTATTCGTCTGAGTCTGGTCTTGGCACCACTCCTTCTTGTTAAGCCACTTTCAATCCTTTGCTTCCAATCCTTTTGACTGCCAAAGAGGACTATCCCACGATGATCAACCTCTCGCGGCAGCTGCTTTAACAAAGGTTGCAAGGTAATATATTGATGTAAGTAAGCATTTATATGATATCATTACCTCATTACTTCATGCATGATTTTTAAAATGAAGTGCTTCCTAACAAAATTAAGAGTGGTGTTTTAGACCTTTATCTTAGGCTTTTGTTAAATTCAATCATTGTTAAAAAGAGTCTTTAGGCTTGCTTATGCAGCACCTTGGTTAATAAGAACCCCGCGCTGGGAATTCAACATTCTCTCCCTGCTTGTTAAGATCAACCCTCAGCTGGGCACCTCACACACTTCACGGCGTCCTTAGCCGGCTCCTTTGGTTAAACACCGTTGCTACCTTGGCCATGCCATGAGTATATCTGAAAGTCTTTTCTCTTCTTTACTCGGCCACGTGCAGGGGCAAGAGGTTGACGGATGAGATGACCAACCTTGGTAATCCCCAATATGAGAGGAGTCTCAAATAGGGGCAGTCTTGACCCAAACTAAATATGAATTTCATGATATACATCTCGCCAAAAGGGCTATTATGAAAATCAAGTCAGAATTTCGATAAAAGCAAGATTGTGAATTATGGCATGACAAGAGTGGCAAAGTCCCCGCAGGGAAAATCCTGATCGTATGCATGTCAAGGGTCTAAAAATCAAAGGCATAAAGCCCCGGCGCAACAGACTACCTCTTTGAGGGTAATACCTTGGAAGGAATTCAAGTCCCGACATCTCCCATCCTGCATAAAGCTTATCTCCAATTATTCTTCTCTTCTCCCTCCAAGACCGAACATTTCTCGGGTATGGCCTTGGTAGGGGCACCGTTGATCAAGGGCAGTCGGTTATAGGGCGCCACCCTTCAATGCACGCCCAGCTTTGGGCAGTTTTTAGCAAAAGGGGAAGGAACGAGGACCCCTAGCCAGTGGTTTAAGACACCCTTTGATGCTGCTTTAGCAATGTCTAACCAAAATCAAACAAAATTGAATATTTCTTGTCCAAAATCTATAAAAATTTGAATATCTTTCCCAAAATTTATAAAAATTGAAATATTTTTCAAAACCCATAAAAACTTGCATATTTTTCCAAAATTCATAAAAATTTGAGTATATTTTCAAAAACCACATAAAAATTTGCATATTTCAAAAAAAAACTCCATAAAAATTGCATTGTATTTTCTGATGGTGTTTTGCAGGAACAGCTTTGCAAGGACCAAGAGCACGGGATGAGTCCTATCTCCACTCATTGCTATCAATCTATTGATTCTCCCGATATTCTCATGACATGCCACCCTGGGCATTTTTGGTTATCACCTCCTTATATCATTTTGGTTATATCTCCTGATCATCATTCCGATTATTCATCTCCAGATCTTTCAATCAACTCCTACTAATTTCTCTTGATCAATTCTGTCGATAGACATTATCAGATCTTGATCATTCAACTCCAAATCTTGATTAGCCAAGTTGGCATCCTCATGACAAAATAATAAACAATGATGCTTTGCAATATCATGATTCAACTCATAATGGTTACTATGTTGTGACATGCTATTGATGCTTTGATTCATGCTATGCTTGCTACGCTTAAATGCCTTATTCATTGCTTGTTATCTTTTATATCTTGGCTGATGAATTTTTGAGCGTAGGATACGAAGCTCTTGGTCCCACCGACTGGACATCATCATCCAAGCCCCACGGTGCTTGCAGCTCAGTTCTCAGTTCCCATGCTCATTGCACCACCATCTCCTGTATGCATTTTACTATATGTTACATATGCTACTAGATTATATCAAGGACCTTGTGGCTTTGGTAAATCTGGAATTTGAGTTCCCCTTCATCAAAAACGATGACGATTCCAGAGGCATCTCAGTCATACGGATAGGCCGTTGAGCCGTCCGAGACTGGGGACGATGGTTCCTTTTTATGAGTTGGTGCATGGATAAACGGACTTCGGCTTAGTATCAGCTCGTGAAATCGATTTCTTGACCCAGTCTTGGCAGCTTAGCAATATTATCCTTGATTATCTTATATTTTCATTTGATTTAATTTTCCCTTTTAAACCCAACATGCATTCATGTAGGAATTTGAAACAATTGTTGAAAAATCATTCTGATGAGCTGACTTTGAGGGTTGAAGTTGATCTTAATCTTTCCAGATATGAGATATTCCATGCTGGATTGAATCTTCAGTTCGTTTTGTTGCTGTTTTGGGTGATTTTCTCGAAAGCTCCTTGTTTGGATTTTTATCATCTTATTTCAATCCTTTCCTTTGATCCACCTTGGCTGCAGCACGTCCACTGGCTGGTAACCGCTCCCCAATAGTGAAACTTACAGGTTTGTGACCTGGGGTACTTCCACCGCGCTGGAAGTTGATCATTTATTTTATCTCCTTCGTGCACCGCGTGCACAACTCCCCTTTTATCCAAACATTGTTGATTTCATTGAATTTCTCGAGATTTGCTTCATCTCGTGCTTTTGATTTGATTCTCATCAAGTGATGTTGATTGCATGTCTCATCACACATTGGCATCTACTTTTCAGTTTGCTACGCTCCCTTGCAAAGCAGACGCCAAGGCGGGGCAGCTGTAGACACGCTAAAATTCACATTATTTTGAGTATATTTCATATTACCGTGCAATGCCCCATTTGACCCTCAAATTAACTTGTTTGAGTGGTTTTTCCCACTTTTCTTGAATTTCTCCTATTTTTCCCTCATTTCCTCATTTTTCCTATTTTTTTGGATTTTCTGGGCATTTATCTCAATTTTGAAATTAACGACCTGGGTAAGGGCGTGTTTTTAAAACACGACCTGATCTGGGGCGTTTCTTTGAGAAAGGACGCCCACAAATGAGGGCGTCAATTCTTGTTGTTTGATCGGCTTCCCCGTTTTACAGACTTGAAATTAACGCCCTTCCCAGGGGCGTGTTTTTTAAAAGTGGCTTTGTTCGAGGCGTGTTTTACATTTTTTTAAATATGGGGAGTTTTTATTTCCAAAATTGATCCAGGAGTTAACGCCCTTGTGCAGGGCGTGTTTTCAAGAAACGCCCTCTGGGCAGGTCGTCAATTCAACAATTGACGCCCTGAACCAGGTCGTGTTTCACTTTTGTGCTCCGAACGAACGTAGCCTTTCCTAGAGAGACTCCTGCTTCGTTTGGACTCTTGCCCATTCTTATCTTTCCCTTTTTGGGCTCTTGCCCATTCTTATCCTTCTATCCTTTGATTCAACCTATATGTAGAGCTCCGGCAGCTCTGTATAGGAGGTTCGGATTCCTCTTCTTCCCCTTCTCTCGGACGTTCTTCTTCTGTTTGTTTTTGTTTGTTTTCCTTTTCTTTCTTCACGCAGGGTGCTGCTGCTGGCTGAAGGAGGAATCCCTCCTGCACTTTAACTTCATCATCCTTTGGAAGATTTCTCCCCATCGAGCATTCAAGCCAAGCACAGGCTCTTATTAGTTTATTCTTTTTTACGTTTTACTATCATCGTTCATATACATGCATGCATGTTTATCTCGTGTTAATTCTTCTTCTCAACCACGTTGAGAAATCTCCCATAGTGCACACTTGCACTCTTTCCACTATATTCATATTTTTGCATCTTCATGCATCATATTTCCCACACCCTTTTTGCATAGGGGTTTAAGGGCCACCACCCTTAAGGTGTGTTCTTCATCATATTTTCATGCTCATATTTTTATTAAGAATTGATGCTACACTCACCATGTTCTAATTCCTATCTTTATTGGTGTTTGTCTTTGTTTTGCAAGGGTAATCATTAAAGAGAAACTCTCTTCATCGGCCGGCCGATATAGAAGAGAAAGGAGCATTCACAATCACCCGCACTTTTAAGGTATTTATATCGCGATCCCTCCCTATTTATTATTCTTATACTTTTGAGGCGTTCGCGTCCCTGGCGATCACAAATTCCCCTTAGCACCTCGTGCTATTTCATGCTTATTTATTCATATTCTTAATTTTTCCTTAAGTGGATTTATTAGGATCTACTGTGGATACCTCGGACGGGTTAAGTTGTAGTCCCCAGCGGTTGTATGGCAAGCTGTGATGCCCAGCTATTCAAGCTGTGAGTCAGGGGAATCCACACTCTGGTTTGAGTGTGGGGTCGATGTAGGTCTGCAGGACCGAACCACCTAAAAACCCTCTTGTCCACTGTGGTTTGAATTTCATATCTGACTGGCGCTAGATGCATGCATAGGCACGAAGATTGTGTTCATCTCATTGTTGTGCACATTAGATGTTTGCTTAGGTTCGCTCTACATATCTGCAATAGTTTTTAATTTCACATCTCTGATTGCATTAGATTTAATTTAAACGAAAATTGTTAAAGGGGAGATTCATTCACCCCCCCTCTGAATCCATTGCACCGAACCCAACACCAGTCGAGCATATCACATCAGTCCTAACTCCAGCAAGTGATCAACCGACTATTATATTTCATGAACATGAATTGGCTCCCAAGCCAGCCAGGAAGTATGCTTTATGCATCACTGTCAACATCAACAAAGTGGCCGTTAGCTAATGCTTAGTGGACACCGGCTCTTCTATCAATGTATTGCCGCCTAGCACTTTGAAGATGTGTGGAATACTTGAAAGTGAAAGTAGGCCTTCAACCATCATTGTGACTGCATATGATAACACCAAGAAGCTGCCTATGGGGATGGTTAGTTTAAAGGTAGAGCTGGGTCTGGTATCCATCACTGCCGATTTCCACATTCTGGACATGGACCGCACTTTCAATGGAATTTTGGGCCAGCCATACATTCAAGCACTGGACGCCGTCCCTTCCACAAATCATCAATGTTTGAAATTCCCACACAAGGGGCGAGTTGTTAAGGTCACGAGTATGCCTATTTTGCCAGCCGTGGATGTCCTCTCGGCCACATCATTGCCTTCAATTTGGCCGACTAATAAGCCTTTGTTGTCTGTGCTAGACCTTGCCGACCCGTGGCATGATTTATTAAGGCCACAAGCCCTAGTCTCTATATCAACATCAGCACCCCTCCTACCTCAAAGGGGAAGAAGAAACAAATGATGAATACCCCCGGCTGGAACATTATGATGAAAATGGGCTATAAGCCTGGCAAGGGACTAGGAGCAAGGCTCCAAGGCAGGATGAAACCAATCAAAGATCAAAAACTCATTCCCCGAGGCGGTTTGGGGTATAAAGGACCGAGCAAAGCAAAATCTATAAAAGATGAAGAAGAGCCATGGGCCACGATGGTATCTACAATGAAAACTGACAGACGGCCGCTTACATGGTCTGTCTATTGTCACTTTGTGAAGGGACCTACTGAACGTGCTGAAGAGTAGACCACGGTGATCACTTCAGTGCTAGACAATCAAGATGTTCACTCACAACAATTTGTTCGCCATTTAGCACCATTGGCCACTTACAAAGCTCTGGAGTCGTTGAGGCCATTCAAAAGAAGAAAAATGGATGATCTCGAATGTGAATGGTATATATGGTTTGACATGCATGATATTACTATAGCCTTGAGCCGGTTGTTCATGCCCACTCACCCGGAGTGGCTGCCTCTCATACACGATGTGCTGGAGAAGCCGTTGGTGATTACTGATAAGAGGCAATTGCTCAGCAATTATACAGATATTGGAGAGGTAGATGTACCTTTCGAGGAAAGATTTACCATAGATAGGCTGTGGGCAGGCCTTTTTCTTATTGATGCCATTCACCCCTCCATGATACCATTTTTATGGACCAAACTTTTCAGCCCTGACATACCTAGACTACATGCGGTCTTAGTCTCTCTTTCTCCTAATTTTCTCCAAGTTTATTTAACTCCTCCTCAGCTCGTCGAGCAATTATCTCAACTTTCTATCTTGCCTTCTCATAGGCAACCTCTCCTCCAACAACCCTCAATCTCAGCTCCCTCTCCTCATTTCACTTGTTTCACTATTTATGAAAACGAAAAAAAAGCCAATTCCCAAACTCCAATTCTCCACCTTCATTTCTGTGGAAGAAACCTCCTATCTCGTTCATGAGTGCGCCCCGACCCAAGGGCCGCTCATTCAAGGTCCGTTAGCGGACTTCCTCCACTCCTCCTATGAGGAGCCTTCATCTGTATCTTCTTCTACTGTACCCTTTTCTCCTTCCTCTTCTTTAGGATCTAGTAATCAAGATAGTTCTTCTAGCAACAATAAGAGTCTTGGGGTAGTAACTAGTGGGAAAGCCAAGGGTAAGCAGGTTCCCTGTAGGTTCTTGTTAGAATTAGCCAGGAGATGCCGAGCGTGCCTAGTAATTCCCCAGTTATTAGAGGATCTGATTCCTTTGCCGGATTTAGAATGTGAGGAAGCATGCTCTTTAGATGAAGGGTTTGGTGTCTATGAAATCATGTATGATGAAGAATATAATTTTCTAGCCAGGAAATCTTGTAGATCCCCGCTCCTCCGTTTCTCACCCATCCCGTTTCCCACTTGTGGCTATTCTGTTCTGCCCTAGGGCGGTAGGCTACCGGCCATGGCCGGCCGGGGGAGGGGCCTCGCGCCTCCCCTGCCTTCTCCACGTCCACCTCAACTTCTGTTGACTGTTGCCTTCGGCGGTCCTACAGGTCCCGACGCTCCTCCCATGACGCTACAAGCTTGCCACGTCTATATGGACGACGTCCCTTCCTTAATGATGCGTGCAGTAGGTTGCTCTGCAGCAACGTCATTGATCTCACCGTCGCATCCTGCCCCCCCCCCCCACCGTCCTCCGGTCCTCTTCTCCATCCTCCTCCTGCCGGTGGCGGTGTGGGGAGCTCTGCTTCGGCCTCCCTTGGGTCTGCGGTCACCCCTTCCTCTAGTTCACTAAACGTAATCCATGGAGCTATGGCAACCCTGCCTCCCATCGTGGCACTGCCTACCCCCATTGTAGGGGAAGCTGGCCCTATCACCAGACCCACCTCTACTCAACCTCTGCACGTTGCTACTGGTGTTCGCATGGCCCCACCCCCCTCTTTTGCCCAAGCGGTTCTAAGCTCCTTTGCTCCGCCACCGTCCACCCTTCTGGCTCACGCTCCGGCATTCACTGACGCGGGTGAGCTGGCAGCCTTCTTCAGTATGGAAGAGATCAGCGCCTCTTGCAAGCCCCTTGAATTTGCCATTGTTGCTCGCACCCCTCAAGGGCGGCCTTCCTTTCAAGACACAAGAGCCCACCTTGTGCAGAGATTCCATTTCACCCAGGACTTTGTTATTAGCTCGCTGGATGCACGTCATCTCCTCCTCAGGTTTCACAATAAAGAAGACTTTCTACAAGTTTTGCTGAAGGAATCACTTTATGTCAAGGGAAGACTATTTTTGTTCTCCAAATGGACTCTTCACTTCTCGCCGGATGAAGACTCTACTGTAGTTCCTGTCTGGATCGATCTTCCAGGTCTCCCTCCTAATTTCTTCTGTGAAGCCTTGATTCACTCCATCGCAGGGAGCCTAGGGCCGGTCCTTTAGATTGCCAGAGATACCGTATGCCTCACACGTACGCAGGCAGCCCTGGTCTGCGTTCAGATGGACATTTCTAAACCCCTTCCCCAGCATGTCTGGGTGGGCATTGGAGGGGCTGGGTCTTGGCAGCACCTTGTCTACCAGAACCCTCCCCTATTTTGCTCCAACTGTAAATGCCTCGGTCACCTTCCTGCCAAGTGCAAAATGGGGGGTGAAGGGAAGTCCTCTGATGGTGCTCCTGGCCGCGTTAAGGAATCATCTGAGCCTCTACGCGCTTTGCGACCCATCTCCGCTGTGGAGGCCCCGTCGCCTGCTCCCTCTCCCCTGGCTGTTCCTGCACTGGCAGAAAGCGAGGGCAATCAGGTATGCTACCCTCCTCCAGCTTCTTCTCTTGGCGTCAACACCCCCCCTGGGGCCCGCACCACTGACCTCTGGAATTGCTGCTATCCTTTGTTCCCCCTCTCCGGTTGAGAGGCCGCCTCTCCATCCGGTTGCTGCTACGGTAGGAGCCCCCCCCCCCATGCCTTCGGTCAGCCTTGGCCTTGCCAGTGGCCCCTCTTCGTTGACAGTGGTCCCCCATCCTCTAGTGACGCCCACGGTGGAGGTTTCTTTAACCGATGCTACTCTTGGCTCGGGGGCAGCCTCTGCTGGATCTCCAGGGCTTTTGGGCCCCCTTCCTGTAGTGTCCCCTCTGGCTGGGGATGTGCAACCTCTTCCTCCTGGAAGAGTCGACACTTCTCGCAGCGGGGAAGTCCTTGCAGCTGCTGGTGATGACCGTCCGTCTGGGACTGCTGCCGCTCTGCCTGCGGGCCAACTCATTGACTCTGCTTCTCTGCTCTCTTCTACGGCAGCAGGCCATCAATGTCCCACGGCTGTTCTTCATCCTTGCCATCCAGGGTCCTCCGCCTCTGCTGCCCCTTTGGCAGACCTCGGTGGCCTGCAGACTGCACCTTTCATGGGATCTATATCCAACCCCACCGGTGGAGGTGCTCTTGTGGGAGCCTCCCGCTCAGTTGATGCTCCACCAGCACCACCGCCATCGGAGTCTGATTCTCATGTTACTCATGCATCCTTGGCTGAAGACGAGGTGTCTCCTTCTACCTCAGAAGAACACCCTTTATCTCTACGCCCTATTGTTCATGTCCTCACTGTGCCAGGTTTGGAGCCGGTCTCTCACTTCCCCAATCTTCCAGCAGCGCATGCCAGCTTTGTTGGTCTCGGCCATCCACCTGGGCCTATCGATCGTGGTGCCTGCCCCCGTCATCGTTCGCGCAGGACCAACTCGGACGGTCTCCCTAATATCCCTGACCCATGAATGCCCTTATCTGGAATATTTGGGGCGTGGGGAATGCACAGTCCGTCAGTAGGTTGAAGCTTCTTATCTACAAGCACAACCTTGGTTTCTTTGTTGTTATTGAGCCAAAGCTTGGTGGTTCTTGGCTGGATAGGTTCAAATGGAAGTTTCGCATGACTCATTGTTCTATAAACTCCCCTTCCAAAGGGAGAATCTGGGTTTTTTGGAGGTCTCCTTTTGATGCTGTCTTAGTCTCTTGTTCGGAGTATCAGGTGACCCTACTTGTGTCCTCACAACTGGGATCTAGCTACTACATCACTATAGTCCATGCCAGCTGCACTCTTCCTGAACGTCGGCTGCTATGGGACTATTTGATGGATTTCTCTGTATCATGTGACAAAGCTTGATTGGTTGGTGGTAACTTCAACAGCGTCCTTCACCCATCTGAGAAACGGGGGGGCAGACAGGCATTCTCCTTATCTTCATCTGACTTCCAAGCTTGTATTTCTGCCACGGGATTGGAAGATGCAGGGTTCTGTGGCAAGCCATTCACTTGGTACAATGGCCAGCATGCTAATGGTATCTGGGCAAGGCTGGACAGATTGTTTTTTAATGGAATCTGGGCTATCTCCTGCCCACGGGTCTCTGTCCAACATTTATCTAGGGCATGTAGTGATCATAGTCCCTTATTGCTATCTGTGCACTCGGAACTGCAGCGATTCCCCTCCAGATTCTGCTTCCAACATATGTGGCGAACTCATCCACAGTTTCACAGTGACTGCCAAGCTGCTTGGGCAATGGGACCTTGCTCTTCTCTCCCCTTGGTTAATATGGCTCTCAAATTAAAACACATGAAAAGCTTCTTGAGGGAATGGAACCAAAACATTTTTCAGAATGTGTTTACTAAGGTTCAAGTTGCAGAAGATGCCTTCTCTGTGGCCCAAGAGGCATTTGACTGCAACTCATCTGAGGATCATCTTACTACTTTTCTATCTGCCAAGGAGGTGTTGGAACAAGCACACCTCCAGGAAGAAATGTTTTGGAGGCAAAAGTCCAGGATTCATTGGCTCAAGGAGGGTGACCACAACACAAAATTTTTTCATGCATATGCCCTTTCTCAACGCAGAAGGTCTTCTATCTCGGAGTTGGTTCGTGATGATGGCTCTGTGGCAAACCGGCCTAAGGATATTGCCGATTTGATGGTGTCTCATTTTTCCAAGGGCTTCACCTCTACCCCGCACTTTTTTGCACTCAGACATCTTGTCCTCTATCCCTTCGATTCTGGAAGAGCACCACAATGCTTTGCTTCGTGCCGTCCCATCCCCGGAGGAGGTGAAGAAGATTGTCTTCAGTTTATCCCCAGACAGTGCTTTGAGGCAGGATGGCTTCACGGGGCACTTCTTTCAGGCCGGCTGGGATTTCATTGGGCCAGATGTTATTGTAGGTGTTCAAGCTTATTTTTGTGGGCACCTTCTTCCTCACAGCTTCACTGCCTCTCTCATGGCTTTAATCCCCAAGGTGGACAACCTGAGGACCTGTGTTGACTACCACCCAATCAGCCTATGCAACTTCTTTTACAAGGTTATCTCATGTGTTCTTAGTGACCGGTTGGCGGGTGTGCTCCCCATATTGATCTCGGAGGAGCAAGGTGCGTTTGTTAAGGATCACTCTATTATTGAAAATATTTCCTTAGCCCATGAGATGATTCAACACCTTGGGACCAAATGCGATGGCCGGAATGTTGCCTTCAAAATTGATATGGCAAAGGCTTATGACCGCATGGAATGGGACTTTCTGTTTGGGGTCCTTCGTTAATTCGGGTTCGACCTTTCTGTCATATCTCTTATTGGGCCGCTTCTCACCAACTGTTGGTTCTCCATCCTTATCAATGGGAAGTCTCATGGATTCTTCAAGTCTACTAGGGGTCTCCGGCAAGGTGACTGTAGACACGCCATTCCTGACGTCTCCTGAGAAAGTCTCATATTACTATACAACGCCCCACGACGGCTTACGCGTTTTGAATCACTTGAGTGCTTCCTTTTCTTGAGTCTTCTTCCGCCCTTTTCGGCATCCGGAATCGTCTCGTCACGGCATTCGGACGGCATCAACATCAGTCGGACGCATCAGGAGGTTCCGGAACCAAGAAGGATGTCTGCCAGGCGGCCGCTGACTAGGACCCGGGTGGGTCTTAATGGGGGCGTCCAGGCCCATGGATGCCCCCATCTTTTTAATTTATTTTATTATTTTCTCAGGGCCCAGAAATAAATAAAAATATATATATATTTTAATGGAGGCGTCCAGGCCCCTGGACGCCTCCATAAAAACAAAAAAATAATAATAAATGTTTGTAAAATGCCAGTTGGCATAAAATAAAAACAAAAAATAAATAAAAATATATATTAATGGAGGCGTCCAGGTCCCTGGACGCCTCCATAAAAACAAATAAAAAAAATCAAAAAATGCCAGCCTTGGCATAAAAGATAAAATCACAATAAAAATAACATATTTTTGGAGGCGTCCAGGCCCCTGGACGCCTCCATCAACTCCCTCACGGGCGCCGGCCACCGAACGACGGTTTGTCGTGTGTGAAAAAATCCAAGTTTTGAAGACGTCCAGTCAGCTGGACGCGCCCATTTCTGAATCACGAGGCGCCGCTCACAAAACCACGCGTTGTGCCAAACCGCGTGCGGCCGTCGTCGGCTTTCGGTGGACCTGCTTGAGGCGTCCGGGACCCTGGACGCCTCCACAAAAGTATTCCAAAAAAATCAATAAAAATAGAATAAAATATTATTTCGGCCCTGATGGAGGTGTCCAGGGTCCTGGACGCCTCCACCCTCCGGAGCTCTATAAATAGAGCCCCACCCCCTCAGTTCTGGGGAGCTCAGAAGTGATCCGATAGGCTGCCGGAGCCCAGAGGCTACGGAGTCATTTTATAAACCATGGGTTCTTTTGTAGGTGGAGGTTCTGCCGGCTTCTCGGGTGCTCACGCTCGCGAGAGGAAGGTCGTCTTCATCCACCGCGCTTCCACGTCGTCCCCACGCTGCCGGAGCTCCGCCGGATTTCACCCTCGGCTCATCCAATAAGCCTTTTCTTCCCCTTTTTCTCATAGTTCTTTACATTCATCATATTGCATCCTCTATCCCCCTTCACAAGGGCGCCTCTTCTCTTATACTTCTTGCATCCATCATCTCATTTTCCTCCTACTCGAGTCGAGAGGGGTTTAAAAGATAACACCAACCAGGTGTGTGTCTTGCCATCATTTCGTTATTTTTATCGCAAGGATTTGAATACTACACCTCCATCTTTCTAATCCACTTGTCATTTGTTTGTCGTTGTTTTGCAAGGGTAGCCGAGGAAAGCCCTCTCCGTCGGCCGGCCGGAGGGAGAGGAAGAAGCAACCCGCCATCTCCCGCTCTTGAGGTAGGCGCGATCACTTTCTTATTTTGGGGTCTTTCGGCCCCTGGCGATCACATCTTATTTTCGAGGCCGCGGCGAGTCACTTCCCCAATGGCCGTTTAAATTTCCGTTCTTATATTCTCTTTATACTCTGTTATATTCTGCTCATATTCTCGAGGCCGCGGCGAGTCACTTCCCCAATGGCCGTTTAAATTCCCGTTTTTATATGTTATATTCTTATCTATTCGTGTTCTCGAGGCCGCGGCGAGTCACTTCCCCAATGGCCGTTTAAATTCACGTTCTTATACGTTATATTCTTATCTGTTTGTGTTCTCGAGGCCGCGGCGAGTCACTTCCCCAATGGCCGTTTAAATTCCCGCTCTTTGTATTCTCTCTATATTCTGTCATCTTATTATCTGCTCATATTCTCGAGGCCGCGGCGAGTCACTTCCCCAATGGCCGCTTCAATTCTTGTTATTTAATTTTTGCACCATTCCCGTCCCCCCGAGGCCGCGGCGAGTCACTTCCCGCTATGGCCATTTAAACCCCATATTTTGCTATATCACACTTGTCCCGCTCGCCCCGCCGGAGCAATCTCCCGTGGTGGCCCCTTCTCTCTCTTCTCTTATTTCTGTGTTGCAGCAAACAAACACCAAAAACAAAAGAAAAGAGGAGCCCGCGCGCGCTCCGCGTCCTCTCTCCGCTCTTCCCCGAACCGCGTGACGTCGCTCACAGATTGGCGATCACGGTGGGACATCTACTGCTTCCTTTCGGCTACCCTTGCAAGTTCGGCACCATCCGTGCCTCTCCACCTTGGGGCCCGCGCGCGCCCCCGTTGTGCTCACGGCAGCACTATCAGTTGTGATTGGTTCTTTGTTTATTATATGTCTGTTATTTCTGTTGTTTTCCCACTCCATATATCTGTCAGCATTCCATTGCATACATCCATTCCTCTTTTCTATCCTTTTTTTCATTTTTTGAGGATCACCCTTTCCCGGTGAAGGAAGGACTCTCCGTTTGGGAATTCCTCTCAACGGACTAGAATCTCCTACACTGGGACCTCCGTAAGTCCCCGACATCGAAGAATCTCCTCTTCGTTCACTGGGCTGGTTGTACCATTGAAGTTCCCCGGAGTTAGTCATTTCATTCGTGGTGAGACGAGAGACCCTAGCTGACACGGCGGTGAAACAAAAACAAACTAGGGTCCCCATTTTGTGTGAACTTCGGATCTCGCTAAAAATACAAAAAAAATCATCAAAATCAAAACACAAAAAAGGGCGTAAAGGCATCCACTTGTTTGATAATCTCTGCTACCTACTTGCTAGTGTATGTTTTTACGTTCTGGGAAAACTGTGAGCATGTCTCACGAGTCTTCTGAGGAAAACCACCCTAGTCGTGGTTTGACAGCCGACCCGCGAGTCTATGCTATGGACTCGGGTCCTTCTCATGACCCCTCACATGAGGTGCAGGTTATTGCCGGGGACACGTCCCTACCACAGGATATCTCTTCCTTACTGGGCGTCCTCGCCAACACGGAGCTTACCTCTGAACAGCTCCGGGCCTTCCAGGCCATTCTAAAGGGAAATCTGTTTCCCCCACGCCCCAGGAATCAACTCCGGCCATCGCACCTCTCCAAGAGTCCGTGCAGGCCATTCCATCTCCTCATTGGCGCAAGCCATCAGTCTCCCTCGCTTCAAGGACAAGCGAGCCAACAACCACCCTCATTCCAGTTCCCGTCACAATCTCAAACTCCCGTTGTTCCCCACACGCCGCTTCAGCCAGGGCCAACTGTCGGCGGTCCGACAGCTCCCTCTCATTCGGGGTTCCCCCCTCAAGTCTCCGGGAGACAGTTTCTCCCCCAGTGGCAAGTGCCACCTTCACCCCCAGAGGAGCTCGCCCAATCGCTCCTCAATAGGTTCAACCGCATGGACGAGCAGTTTCAAAATCTGAGAAGGATGGTGGACGTGAAAGCCACCCCGGAGGTTGCTTTGCCAATCCTTCCCGTCATTCATCTTCCTCCCTCCGAAATGCCCACGTACCGCAGATACAATGGTACCGGCAACCCCTTCATTCATCTCAAGGATTTCATGTATGAGTCCTCTTACTGGCAAAACGATCAGAGGTCCCTGGCATACCTCTTTCGGAGATCATTGGATGGTCCCGCGCTTGAGTGGTTCTATTCTCTGGAGCCCCGCGAGGCCGAGAATTTTGAAATAGTCCAGAGAAGGTTCTTGCAGAAATATAGGGATAGGGTCGGTCCCTCACTCTCCATTACCGACCTAGTGGCCGAAAAGATGAAACCCGACGAGGATTTTGTCCGATATGCTGATAGATGGAGGTCTCTGGCGGAAAGAATAAGGGATACCCTCTCCGAGCCCGAACAAGTGAAGATGATTGTGTCTAATGCAACCCCACAGTTCAGACATGTCCTGGCCATGAATAAACTTACTACAATGGAGGAACTCTATGAAAGGGCCCGATACATCCAAACCCAGCTAAAAGACTCCCCCATCATGAACATGTTTGAGTCGCCGAAGCCCAAAGTGGTCAGAAAGACAGGCGCTGGTGTCCCGGGCGGAGCCACAGAAGGGGTCGTGACAAATGAGCAAGTCAGTGCGGTCAACAATGCCAACTATGCAGTCAACCCAAGGCCTCCACAAATGCCCCGACTTCCCCTTCAACCAGGTCCTTTCCCTCTTCGTCCTCCACCCCAAAATAATCCACCCCAGGATAATATGCCTCCATTACGCCAACCCCAGCAACAACAACCACAACCTCAGCAACAACAACCACCGCTTCAGTACAACCAAGTTCCACCCCCGGGGAACTATGGTCCCCAACAGCAACAAAGGAGGCCGCTCGGTCCCAAGAGAGCCTACTATCCACCATTGCCAGAAACCTTAGCAGACATTTTTAATGCCCTCATGGCATCAAACCAACTCGCCCTACCCAGAGAAAGGCCCGCGTGGCCCCCCAATGTTGATACCTCCAAATACTGCGTCTACCACAGGCAGCCGGGACACACAGTGGATTACTGCTTCCATTTCAAAGATTACATCCATGATATGAATGATGAACATCAAATAGATTGGGATGAGATGAGACGGTACGTCGCGGCTCTCAAGGCTAGGAGACCTCCTCAGAGGCCACAGCAGCAGTTACAACAGCAGCAGCAGCAGCAACCACAACAACAACAACAGCCTCAGCAGGCCCCACAACAACAGCCCGACATGGGAATAATCCAGAATCCATTACCAGAGCACCAACAGCCCAATCATCAGGTTAACCCCATCTCCTCCTTCCCGGAAGTCGGGAGAGAGCAGGTGTGGCACCGGGAAAGTACCTCCATTCTTTCTACCTCCAACCCTATCGTCACGCAACACCCTTGCCTTGCCCGGGTAGCACCTCTCTCTCATCAACCCGCGTCAGTATCACCATCACCATTTCCACTACCATTACGCCCTCTCATCCGCACCCCGACCTCCTATCAACCGACACTCTCCACT
This sequence comes from Amorphophallus konjac, assembly GCA_022559845.1. Classification (NCBI taxonomy): domain Eukaryota; kingdom Viridiplantae; phylum Streptophyta; class Magnoliopsida; order Alismatales; family Araceae; genus Amorphophallus; species Amorphophallus konjac. The sequence goes on along the minus strand of CM040121.1, from coordinate 78,064,447 downwards.
ACGCCTTCACACCCTCTCACCTTCTCTCACTCCCCCACCTTACCATCCACCTCTACCACATTTACCCCTACGCCTTCTAAACCCCTTATCATCCGTCAACCATACATAACCCCGTCTTTCTCCACCACATCACCACTAATGCCTTCAAAACCACTCATCACCCACCATCCACCTCAAAACCCTTACCCGTTTCAAACCTTACCTCCACCTCCACCTTCCAGACCCCTTATCCTTCATAATCCGCGCGATATCCCCTCTACCTCCACCATGCCTCCACCTAACAAACCCCTCATCAGAATCCCTGCTCCCGTCATCACCCCTGCTTCATCAACCATTCCTCCACTACTACCCCTCAAACCCCTGTTAAAACCCACTGCTACCCCCACAGAGGTACAAAAGCCGCAGGCAATGGTGCTCCGGAGTGGAAGGATTTTCCACAGGGTTTTCCCCCACAACAGTCAGAATCCCGAGCAATCTCAGCCAGAGAAGGATGATGCAGAACAACCAGAAAGAGCTATCCCTGGAACACAGTATGACCTATTAAAACACTTGGACAAGACGCCTGCTCGGATCTCCATCCTGGAGCTACTTCAAAGATCCACATCCCACCAGGCAGCCTTAATGGAGTACCTTCAAAGGGTCATGGTGAACGAGGACCTCCCTGTGGAAAAGATTTCGACCGTCCTGACCCCAACAGACACACAACCGGCCATCATGTTCCACAACTACGAGCTCGCTCCCAAGGAAGCTCGGAAATATGCATTGTGCATTTCAATAAAAATTAATGGGGTATCCATAAACCCGTGTCTTGTGGACACGGGTGCATCCATAAATGTGATCTCCATGAGCACTCTTCAGTTGTGTGGGGTCAACGAGGAACAAATAAGACCTTCCTCGATCACGGTCACGGCTTATGACAATAGCAAAAGGCCACCGCAGGGGATGATTATTCTGAAGGCAGAACTAGGCCCCATGTCAATTCCCACGGAATTCCATGTCCTCGACATGGACCCCACATTCAAGGCTATACTGGGTCGCCCTTACATCGAAGCCATGGACGCTGTGCCTTCCACCAACCATCAGTGCATGAAGTTTCCTTACAATGGGAGAATTATTAAAGTGGTCAGTACACCTGTCCTTCACACAGTGGATGCTATCAACACCTCTCTGCCTTCTGTTTGGCCGTCTCATCGGCCCATATTGTCACTGCTGGACGTACGTGATCCATCTCATGTTCCACTAGCACCAAAGGAGCCGGTCAGGGCAACCGCAACATCATGTCTCCCTTTTCACTCCAAAGGTTGGGAGATTATGAGGAACATCGGCTATCAACAGGGAAAAGGTCTGGGCGCACAGTTACAGGGTATGCTCAAGCCGCCAAAAGAAATTAGGCCGAACCGTAGGTTTGGCCTAGGCTTCAAAGGACCGTTCAAGGCAGATTGGAAGCCCCTCACGTGGACTCTATCAAACCACTTCAACAGAGGGCCCGTTGTTCAGATGGGAGATCACCCACGAGAAGCATATGGGGGATCACATGCTGTATATTTGGCTGAAAAATGTCCGAGGATCACCAAAAGAGGCAAGATCAAAGATCCGGAATGCGAGTGGGACAAATGGTTCGACATACGGGACATTTCCGTTGCACTGGAAAGGATGTTCTCGTCTCCGCAGCTTGAAGGACCACCATTGATCTCCGAAATACCAGAGAATATTACCACTCTTGCCAAGGTTCCAAACTATCCTCGTCCTCGCCAGAAGGACTCTGTCATCGACGGATCTTCATCCGTCCTCAACATTACCGTCGACGGCTCATTAGCCGCCATCCTCTCCATCCACTCGTCTCAGCCTTTGCTGATATCTTCTTCCTGGGCCAGACAATTGTCTGATGATCTTCCCAGGTCCCCTTCTTTGCTTACATACCTGCGCGGGCTTTTCAACCCGCGCCAGGTCTTCAACCATGATCTGCTCTATGAGCCTCACAATCCTCTAGCCATAACCCCTTTTCTCTCTCCTCCAATCTCTTTTCACTGCTTTGTCATTAAAAATGAAAACGAAAAAAAAACGTCAATTTTCAAACTCCCCAACAACACATCTTCGTTGAGGAAACCTCCTACATCTCCCACGGGTGCGTACCGCCTTGCGGACCACCCGTCCAAGGTCCGATGAGCGACCTTTTCTACCCCTCCTCTGAGGGGTCTTCTCCTGTACATTCTACACCATCCTCTTCGTCTTCATCTTCTTCTGTAAATATTGTCAGTCAATCTAGGAATGATAGGCCGAGGGTAGTACCTAGGAAGAAGTCCAAGGGGAGGCAGATCCCTCGTCGATTCCTTCTGGATTTGGCCGCCAGGTGTCAGGCCCTTCTTGCCATCCCCCAGTTGTTAGAAAATCCCATCCAGCTACCCGAAATAGAATGCGAGGGCGACTGTGCATCTGATGAAGGGTATGGAGTCTACGAGATCACGGATGAAGAATGCCCCACTGAAGATGAGGGTGAAGAATATGAGGATGCGGCGGGCGCATACGCTAGTGGAATGAGGAGATTCGACGAGCCGTCAACCGCCGTAGAAGAATCCACCAAAGAAGTCAACTTGGGAACTGAGGAAGACCCTAGGATCATCCTCATAAGTGACAACCTACCACCCTCTGAAGAAGAGGCATTAATTGAGGTCCTCAAGGAATATAAGGACACGTTTGCATGGAGCTACGAGGATATGCCGGGTCTGGATTCAACCTTGGTCGAACACCGTTTAACCCTAAAACCAGGGTCCATCTCGGTAAAACAAAGGTTAAGGCGTTTCCACCCTCAGATGGCTTTGAAAATGAAGGAAGAGGTCGATAAGCTCCACAAAGCCAGGTTCATTAGAGTCGTCCTTTATCCTCAATGGGTGGCGAACATTGTCCCGGTCATGAAAAAAGATGGGAAAGTCAGGATTTGCATCGACTTCCGGGACCTTAACCGCGCGTGTCCAAAGGATGATTTTCCCTTACCTCACATTGATGTGCTGATTGATAACACGGCAGGCTACGAAACCCTCTCTTTCATGGATGGATTTTCAGGATACAATCAAATTCGTTTGGCAGAAGAGGATCAGGAAAAGACGTCATTCACTACCCCTTGGGGAACATATTGTTACGTGGTCATGCCGTTCGGATTAAAGAATGCTGGAGCTACTTACCAAAGAGCGATGATGGCCATATTTCATGACATGATGCACATATATCTGGAAGTGTATGTGGATGACTTATTGGTGAAATCAAGGACCAGGATGGAACATCCAGAAGTTTTGGCTAAGGTCTTGCAAAGGTCAAGAGAGTTCCAATTGAAAATGAACCCGAAAAAGTGTGTGTTTGGTGTGTCGTCGGGTAAATTGCTGGGGTTCATTGTGAGTAAAAGAGGGATCGAGATAGATCCCGACAAAGCTAAGGCCATCAGGGATATGCCGCCTCCCAAGAATTTGAGGGAAGTCCGAGGTTTAATCGGGAGGTTGCAGTTTATTCGTCGGTTTGTGTCTCAACATTCACAAAGGTGTAGACCTCTCTACGAGTTGACCAAGCCAGGAGTAGAATTCCACTGGAATTCTAAATGTCAGAAAGCTTTTGAAGGGTTGAAGGAATATCTGGCTAGTCCACCCGTTCTCATTCCACCCAAACCAGAAAAACCTCTGATCCTTTACGTCTCAGTCTTGGATGACTCCGTGGGAGCCGTCCTCGCACAAGCTGATGAAGAAGGCAAGGAACGGGCAACCTATTACTTGTCCAAACTTCTCAATCCCTGTGAGCAGAAGTACACCGTCATGGAGAAAACCTGTGCTGCCCTCGTTTGGGTAGTGCAGAAATTGAAGCACTACTTCTTGGCTCATGAGGTCCACTTGATTGCTCGAATGAATCCTATCAAATTCCTTCTGGAGAAAGCCGTCCTTACGGATAGGCTAGCACGCTGGCAAAGTTTTCTCTCTCAGTTCGACATCACCTACATCCAGCAAAAGGCGATTAAAGGCTATGCCATAGCCGAGCATCTCGCTCACCATCCTCTCCCAAGTTCGATCCCGTCCAATCAGAGTTTCCAGATGAGGAACTAATGTCCATCAACCAATCAGATGAGCCAATGTGGACGCTATATTTTGATGGAGCTCTGAATTCTCAAGGGAGAGGAATCGGCATCGCCCTCCTGTCGCCTGAAGGCCTCACATTCCCATTGGCATACCAGCTCAAATTTCCAGTCACCAACAATATAGCCGAATATGAAGCTCTTCTAGCTGGCCTAGAACTCGCCCATTCTTTTCGTATCACTGAGTTGCGAGTCGTAGGTGATAGTCAACTCATCCTTCGCCAGGTGCTCACTAAATATCGCACTCGCGATCCCAAACTCAAGCCATACCAAGAACTCACTGCTGCCTTTGCCAAACTGTTCGCCAAACTGATCTTTGTTCATGTCCCTCGTCATCAGAATATTCTCGCCGATGCCCTCGCCTCGTTGGCATCATCCATAAGGTTCCCTCTAGGAAGATGGTTTAAGTCCATTTCCATCTACAAACTTCATGCCCCTGCAATCGATGATGCTTCCTACGTAAATATCAAAGACAGGATAGCAAGGAAGATCCTGCAGGAAGATATCCTTGAAAAGAGGGAAATCATGTTGGCAGAGGCCGAAGAAGAACTGGCTGATGAAGAGAAACCATGGTTCTATGAAATTGTCAAATACTGCCAAGATCAGTCTTATCCTGAAGGGCCACCACAGAGGACAAGAAAGCCATAAGAAGGGTGGCTCAGAAATATACTTTGGTTGGAGGTCTACTCTATAGGAGGAGCCTTACTGGTATTCTGTTAAGATGTCTTGGTGACGATGAGGTTTGGAAATGTGTAGAAGAGACGCACTCGGGTGTGTGCGGTGGCCACGTAAATAGTCAGATGCTCGCCAAGAAGATCATTCGCCAAGGCTTTTATTGGCCCACTATGGAAGAAGATTGTGCTGTCTATGTCCGTAGGTGTGTCAAGTGTCAACTTCACGCCGATAAAATCCATTCACCATCTTCCTCACTTCATCCAATATCCTCCCCATGGCCTTTCTCCATGTGGGCATTCGACATCATTGGTCCCCTAGGTGATCCCAATTCCCTCACCAAGCAGAAATCTTTCATCCTTACTGCGACGGAATACTTCACCAAATGGGCCGAAGCCGAAGCTTACGCGGAAATCAAGGCGTCAACAGTCTGCAAGTTCATCATGAAGAACATCCTCGCCAGATTCGGCGTCCCAAGCACGATCGTCACCGACAATGGGCCACAATTCATTTCTCAGGACCTACAGGACCTCTGCAAAAGGTACGCAATTGCATTGCATCATTCATCGCCATATTACCCACAAGGTAACGGCCAAGCGGAGGCCACCAATAAAACATTGCTCAAAATCATCAAAAAAACCTGCGAGTCTAGTAAGTTTTCAGACTGGCCAGAAAAGCTTATCGAAGCCCTATGGGCCTATCGCACTTCAATCCGTACCCCCACCGGGCAGACTCCATTTGCCCTCACTTATGGTATGGAAGCGGTAGTCCCGTACGAGACTCTGATCCCCTCTCTCAGGGTACAATTGGACGAGGAATTTCCCCTCGACGATCGTCGTAATTCACTCCTCGCCCAGTTGGAACTCTTGGATGAGAAACGGCTGGCCGCTGCCGAACACGCGCGTGTGTATCAAAATAGACTCGCTCGCTTTTACCAAAAGAAAGTCGTTGAGAGAAAATTCAAAGTCGGTGAGATGGTCGTAAAAAGAATTTTTGTCAAACCTGGAGGGCCGCGTTCTAAACTCCAACCCAATTGGGAAGGACCATTTGTAATTCAAGCCGTGTACCCTGGCAACGCCTACAAGCTAGTCAACGCCGAAGGGACCGAGTTATCCCACCCTTGGAATGGGCTTTATCTTAAGAAATACTACCCTTAGCACAACAAACAAAAAAATGATGAAAAGATAAAAACATCAAAAAACAAAGAAATATTGAAAACCACTAAAAATATGGAAAATTCAAAATGCCGATGCCTGGCAGTCACCATATAGTTAAGTCCCTGCATTTAACCTTCATGTTAGGATAGGGCCCATTAAGGCTTGGTAGGCACCGGGTCTTGGTTTGCCAGAACCGTGGAGACCCCTGTCCGGCCACGTCGGCCTATGCTCGCTCGAAGGAAGCTAACATGTGTTCACTTATGTATTTTATTCAAAAAAAGTTGGTAGCATCACCTATGGTAGGGCCACACCTAGAAGATCTCCGGAAGCTGTAATCTTTATTCTTTTCTCTTCGACCAAATGAGACAGTCGGCGCCCTTAAAACGCTGAGCATGAGAAACCGAAACTCAAACCCCAAGGCAAGAGTAGGATCCATTTCCTCGAGCATCGATCAGTGCACGAGAAGAGGGCAGTGTCCCCGCAGGCATACAAAAAGGGAGCCCACAAACGTCAAACGACTATATCTCCCTCACAAAAAGAAATACAAAATCAAAATCAAGAGAAAAGCCTGGTCGTGACCGTGCCTGTTGCGATAAACGGAACCCCTCAAAGCAAAAGTCTGAATCCACAAAAGGGGCCGTGGAATGTAAATGCTCGAGATTTGGTCCGAAGTTGTCCGAAAGGAAAGAGTTAATGGGCCCTTATTCGCTCGCCGGGTTAACGGCTTTGCCGGTCCTCTCAGGAGGTTTATCCCCTACACTCTTCCTTCTCCCTCTAAAGATGAAGGTTCGATGGAGTTTCTGAAGGTGAAAACTGCCTAGGGTCTGCGACCTTATTTTAATATACACATTTGGTTGCCTACTTTGAAAAGCAAAAGCTATCGCTGCGAAGGAGTCTCCGTGTTTCTGGCTGGTCAAGACCCCTGTTTACCACCTTGATGTCTTCTTGTTTAACCTCGGGCTTAGGCCAATGCAAGCGCGTCACCTATGGGTGCGACGGCGTCTGATTCCGGGTCAGCGTCGCGCGGTTGGTCGTTAGGGTTCCAGGGTGTTCCATCATATACCATCTAGAGTTGTGAGGAAATAGACCCGGGTCGGGCAAATCATTTACCTCAAACACCTTTTGGGTGAATCCCTGTGGTCGGAAGCAACTGGGAGCCTAAGCATGGCATGACGGTATTGTCATCAGGGTAAGTCTTAGCCGGCGGGATCATCATTCGAGGGGTCTAGAGGCCCAAATCAACCTAGATGTGCACTTAGGATACCTGGGAGGTTAGTAAGAAACCCCTGTTCTCACGAAGGTCAGGTGCCATTTGGGTGCTTGCCGGGCATTAGCAATAAAAAAATTGAAATGATAAAAGCAAAAAAAAATGGAAAAGAGAAAATGTACATTTTTGGAAACAAAAAAAATCTTTTTATGATAAAACAAAAAAATATCAAATATAAAAAAGAAAACAAATCAATTTTGCATGATTACATTTGCGTGCAGCATCTCACTTTTAATACCGCTTGCATTCGTGTGCTTGCCTGTCGCATTTATCATCACCGCATCTTTCCCTTGCCTTCGTTAAATAAAGGCTTGGCCCCTTGACCAGTTATCAAGGACAGTCACAGTGACCATTTGCTTATTGAGCAAGGGGCCAAGTCAGAACAGAAATTCTGATTTGTTTGTTTCAGTGATATGTGCAGGGATTCAGGCAACTGAAGCAAAGGTGAAAAACAAACAAACCAAACCTTGTATTTTATTCCAAAAACAAAAAAATTACATCAAGTTCCGCCCTCTCTCTCTGCATCACTCGTCCCACTACTCTCCGGACAAAACACTCTCAAAGGTGCTACCCAACTACGAAAAGCGGTACTCCTACCGCTCTGTACTCCTCTTCCTATTCCCGCATCCCGGCGTTGATCTACGGAAGCAGTAGAGAAGCTACCAACACGAAAGCCACGCTCTCGTGCTCTTCGGTAGCGCTCCTCACCATCTCTCAGCCACTGTTCAGCAAGGCCAAGGCTGATTCGGAGTTCGAATAGTTGGGCCTCCATGGCCCTTCGTTCCTCCCTTTCAGTCAATCTGTTGGCTCTTTCTCTCTCCGCGTCTCTTTCTCTCTCTGCACGTTCTCTCTCACGGTCTTCCCTCTCCAACTGGAGAGTGATCCTCAGTTCCAAGCATCCCTAGAGAGTCGTCATCAGGATGACGCCGCAGTTCCCTCTCCAGTTCTGCTATCCTAGCCTCCTTCTGCGCAGCTTGGGCAAGCGCTTCTTCCGTCTCCTTTTCCTGCCAAGTGTACCATCTCAGATACACGATAAGGCATAAACAAGAGAACTCAACACTGAAACTTTTACCTGTATACGGAGCATCCCTTCTGCCTCCGCAGCACGCTGCGTGGCGTGAGCAAGTTGCTCATGAAGCAAGTCAAGTTCTGAGGTAGGAATCCACAAGCTGGAGAGGCACCACCTACTCCCATCGCTGGGGAAGCCGCGCCAATCTGGGCATGCTACGACCGCGTGAATTAGCAGCCAACATCTGGAATCTGGGGTTTTAATTAGGAACGTACTGTACACCTACCAAGGCGCTCGTAGCTCCGCGGGCATCGCCCAACTGTTGTTCCATCTCTGCCAAGCGAGTTCGTAAATTCGCTATCATGGCATCCCGGACATCCTGCAGCCATACGAGTCAGCATTTTCACCAGAAAACCAAAAAAAGGAGAAAGAAGAAAAGAGAAAAAGGGGAAACCTACCTCCACAAGTCCCCGGGGTTGGAGCCGCTCTGCGTACTTTGTCCTATATAGACGCAAGTAGTCCTCGCTATCCCGCGCCTGTGATTCTACAATCGTGCCACCCCGTTGCCAGTCTTCGTACTGTTCGGGGAATCGCACGCGCCAGTCAATGCAGGTCGCCGGTCCTCGCGTCTTTCTCCCGACACGAGGTGGCGCAGCTGAATCCACCCATTCTTGAGCCAGTCCTAAAGTCCTCATAACCAATCGTAGCCGAAGCGGCTCGATTTCATTCAGGCAGTGCATCCATAGTTCCCGTCCGAACCGGGCACGACTTGCTAGAACCCACGGCTGGTCGGCATCGACCATGTCTGAGTAGGGTCTCCAGTTTACCATCGCTGCAGGGAACTCCTGCAGCTCTCGCCTTAGCACCATCAGTTGGTAGGTTAGGGGTGCCGCACTCATGATGGGTTCCCACCGCCTGGCTAGCGGCACCATCGCAGGTCGCCAATGCCGAGCTCTCCCCATAGGGAGGTAATAATAGCTCCACAGCTGCTCGGCGCAGGCCATCAGAACTTTGCAAAAACACAAAAAAATACAAAACAAGCAAAACCAAAAAATACCTGGATGAATGGTGTGAAACCACTCACAGTCATCTCACGATCCGTTTCTTGGAATAGGCCTGCAAACAAGTGTGCCAGCATGGCGGCTCCCCAGGCATAATACCCTACTCTTTCAAGGTCTGACAGCAGCTCCAGGAAGCAACATTGGATACCGTCCCCTTTCGAGCTCAGTACCAATCTCCCCAAAAGGAAGAGGAGAAATCTCCTCAAATCTATGTTGCATCTTTCCCAGTCGCCGAAATCTGTGCAGTACACGGCGCGGCATCCTATTTCTATCCTTTCCATGAACTCTTCTGAGGATTCATCGTCCCGCCGACGAGTGTCGGTGAGCCCTAATGCATCCATCAGGGACGCCCTAGCTACCGACCTGTTTTTCCGACCATCCAGGTCCAAACCCAGTAACTTCTGGGCACCTTCTCTGTAGTCCGCGTAAGTGACTCCGGTCACTGCCTCGCCCTCTACCTTCAGGCTTGTGATCCGGACCACATCCTCCAAGCTGGGCACCATGTGCCCCCAGGGCATCAGGAATGCCCGGCTCACTGGGTCCCATCTCTCACACAAGGCTTGGATCAGGACTAGGTCAAGCTGGATCGGCTCGATCCGAAGGAAGGTACCAAATCCCATCACGTCTAGCCTCGCCTTCTGAAAATCTGGGAGGCCCCTGTACGCTGCTACTACCAACTCCCATAAGATTTGTGATTTCATCACAACCTACACATACAAGGAATGGGGGTGAGGTTTGGTCAGAAGAAAGGAAGAAAGAATGAGAAAAGGGCAAGAAAACTTGGCTTACGAGTTGTGATTGGGCCCTTTCGCTGAAGTGCCCTTCAAGGTCTGAAAGCCTCCTGGAACTACTACCACTGGACCTGCTTCTCTTCGAGGAATGGGAAGATTCGCCCTCCATCCAACTCTCAGAATTTTGAACTCCTCCTCTCCCGTAAGAACTTGTGCTCCTCGAGTTAGCTCTCGATATACCTGGGAAGATAAAAGGGACAAGAATTTATAGAAATGGAAGGAGTGCGGGCCAAGATTGCCTCCATCACCTGTCAATGATAGCCCTCGCAATAAGGCACCTGCCAAGCGGTCCCATGTGTCGCTTCACCGCTCGCACAGGGTGATTGACTGACGAAGAATAGGACGAATAGCCCCTATGTTGTCTAGGGATACCCTATCATGATTTGGAGGACGTCCGCAAAATTTGACACAGCATTCGGGAAAAGAAACTAGGGCCGTCATTATTGACTTCGACGGCAGATTCCCGTGGAAAATGGTCACAACAAGACGCGATTCTCCGCTCGGGGCGGAGTCTCGGCAGACCCATCACATGGGAACAGTGCAAAGGAGAAGAAGTGTAGGGAAGAAGGAACGCACAAAAGAACAAATAAACAGCAGAAAATCAAATCACTCCATTCATAATTCTACATAAGCTGTCACAAACACTACAATCATAGAGAGGTGGCGGGTCCACTAGCTCGCCAATCCTCACCATCACTCATCTCTCTGGGCACTCTCCTCCTCTCCCCCGAGGTGAGGGTCCCTCAGAAGCCTCCGGGATCCCCGTGCAGTAGCACCTGCCTCGCCTCTTGGCGCCTGCTCCGCAGCAGTGACTCGCTGCTCCTCCCCTGGCGTGGCAAAGAAGCCACTGGCGGCAAAGCGACCGGACTGGCGGAGTCGCTCCCCGAACTCTCGCGCTCTCTCGTAGCGCGTCTCCATCCCTCCTAGCCTCTGCACGACGGCCTGAAGGCCCAGCTGGAGCTCCCTCACTTGGGCCTCCAAGGCCCTCCTCTCGGTCAGATCCCGCTGTCGCTCGGACCTTCTCTCGGCTTTCTCTCTCTCTGCCTCTCTCCTCATCATCTGCAGAAGAACCCTTAACTCCAGGATGTCTGGAGAAGGTCTCTCCTCACCGCGATGCCGCAGCTCCGCTACAGTCGCCACCCAGGCGTCACGCTCCTCTTCCGCCCGGGTCGCGCGGGCCACCGCACCGGCAAGTTGCTCCCGGAGGGAGGCAATCTCGAGAAAAGGGGCCGAGGAACTGGAAGATCCGCCAGCCACTCCCACCGTCGCTGTCTGCTGGGCACGCTGGAACAAAATAAACAACGGCCGTCAGTGAAACTCCAAAATCTGAAGTTAAAAGTGCGGCACATAACTTACCAGGAGCGACAACTCATGTTGAGCGACGGCCAGCTGCCGCCTAGTCTCTGACAGTTGGGCGCGCGAGCCGCCGATGCCACGCGTGTCCCCAGCTTGGGGAAGCCCCGCGTAGCTCTCTCTCTGCCGCCGCAGGAAGTCGGCACTGTCCTGCACCAGTATACCCCCTTGCTGTCCAGGGAGACGTACGGGCCACTCCTCGAGCCTCGCCTTGCCGCGACTCTCTATCCTGACGCGGCTCGGCTCGTCCGCACTCGCCCACTCATCGGCCAGACCCAGGGTCCTTGCCATGTCCTGCACCAAGAAAGGGGTCCCACATCAGTCAAAAGGAACGCGTCCCTTGTCTAGGACGCGTCCATCATTTGAGTGCAACACTCGCCAAACCCTTTCCCCCTCGCGCGGCTCGCTTCAAAACCCAAAATAAATTAAAAGAGGAAGAGATCGGAGCACCTACCGGACCGTGTTCACCTCCTCCCACGCCATCGGGCCCCTCAGGTCCCTCGGGAGCCCGGAGCGGCCCTTCCTCCTCCATGGACGCCGTTCCGTGCTCGGGCGCGTCCCTCCTTGGGCGAGGGGTCCCGCGTCCCTCTCCACCTTCACCGTGGTCAGGCCCACCGAACTCCATCGATCAAAAGAGGAGGAAGACGAGAAAAGGGGCAAGCGAGTTTCGGCAGAAGGCGGGCTCGTTTGCGGGTAAGGCACGGGAGAAGAAAGGCCACCCGACGCTTTAAATTTGAATTCAAGGATTAAGACGCGTCCTCGCGCCTGGACGCGCCCAAAAGGGGGAAAAGGAAACAAAATCCCCCCGTGCAAAGCGTAGTTCCCCGCTGTTCAGGGCAAGGTCTCGCGGAGCGTGCCTCAAAGGACAACTCAGTGCAAAGAAGAAAGTGTGGGAGAGAGAAAGGTACACACAACACAAAAAAGCCATTTCCATTTCATATAATAGCCGAAAGTACATCATACAGTGAGAAGGGTGACGTACAAGCAACTCTCTAACTCTCACCACCACCCTCCTGGTCATCTCTCTCCTCCCTCCTCTGCCGGGGATCCCTAGGGGGCCTCTGCGAACCCTGAGAAGCCGTGCTCGCCTCGCCCTGCGGTGGCACTCCAGCCTCGAAGGCGCGACGACGCTCCTCGGCCGAAGAGACCAGATAGCTGCCCATGGAAAAAGAACCAGACTGACGAAGTCGCGCCCCGCGTTCCTTCGCCCTCTGGTACCGCTCCTCGCTCTCCCGAAGCCTCCCCTCCGCCGTGCCGAGACTCAATCGGAGCTCCAGCAGCTGGGCCTCTAGAGCCCTCCTCTCGGTCTGATCCCGCTGTCGCTCCTCCCTCTCTCTCTCCCTATCCCTCTCCCTCTCTCTCTCCACGCTCTCCCTCTCTCTCTCCACGTTCTCCCTATCCCTCTCCCTCTCCTCTCTCTCCCTCATCGCCTCTCTCCTCGACAGCTCGAGGGCGATCCGCAGATCCAGCACGTCACGAGGGAGCTCCTCAGCCTCCCGTCGACGCTCCTCCTCCAGCTCCGCAATCCGGGCGTCACGCTCTGCCACCCAGGCATCGCGCTCTGCCACCCAGGCATCGCGCTCCTGCTCAGCACGAACAGCACGGGCCAGGGCCTCCCGAATCTCGGCCACCTGTCAAAGCACGCATGCACCGTAAGAGAACAGTGATAGAAGGAAAGCAGCTAGAAAAGGGTCGGGGCCAAGCAAACACTCACTCGAGCCTCGCGGTCACGCTCGGCCTCCTCAGCCCGAGCCACCGCGTGCGCCAGCTGCTCCTGGAGGGCAGAAACCTCCGGAGGAGGGCCCCGCGAACTGGAACCCGCTCCACCAGCCATCCCGGCTGCCGCTGTCTGGTGGGCCCGCTGAAACACGGGGCAAACGTCAGTCAAAGGCTAAGCATCAAAAATCCAGGTCACAAAAAAATGCATTGCATAGACTCACCAGGATCTCCAACTCCTGTCGGATGGCCACCAACTGTCGCCTGGCGTCCGCCAACTGGGCCCGCAGGTCGGCGATCATGGTATCACGAGCATCCTGCATTACACATAAGTTAGTATCCCATGCATATACATATAGAAAGTGGAGCAGTTTCATTTCACTTACCCCTGCCATACCACCCAAGGAGAGGCGGTCCCCGTACGTAGCTCGGTACCGTCTCATGTAGTCTGTGCTGTCCTGTACGTGGGACACCACTGGGACCCCGCCCTGCTGCCAGTCCTGGTACTGTGCTGGGAAGCGCGTACGCCAGTCCACAATCTTCGCCTTCCCCTTGGTCTTCCGCCCAATGCGGGCCGGCGCATCTACGTCAACCCACTCCTGGGCCAGCCCCAACGTCCTCATGACCAGTCTAAGCCGCAGCGGCTCAATCTCGTTCAGGCAATGGACCCACACGTCCCGCCTGAAACGAGGAAGACCCGCTACAACCCAGGGCTGGCCAGCATCGCCCATGCCCAGGTAGGGCCTCCACACCACCTGCATCACCATACATACATCATATTAGTTACCATTCAGTCACATGCATAAACACAAAAAAAATCATACGCATCATACCATGGCCTCGGGATACTCGCTCAGCTCCCGACGAAGTGACGCCAGCTGGTAGCCGTGGGGTGCTGCAACCACGACCGGCCTCCACTGCCGCGCCAGAGGCACGGCCCTCCTGTTCCCATGCCTAGCCCTCCCCATCGGGAAATAGTAATAGCTCCACACCTGCATCCATCATACATCATTAGTACAATAATTGCATATTTAACTGTGGGAATGCATAAATAAAATGTTTACCTGGAGGAAAGGTGCGAAGCCGCTGACTGTCGTCTCCTTCTCCGAAGTCTGGGAGAGATCAGCAATCAAATGGGCAAGCAGAGCCGCTCCCCACGCGTAGTGTCCCACTCTGTCCAGATCCGCCAAGATCCCGAGGAAACGACAGTGGATGCCATCCCCCTTCGTCCCCAGCAGAAGGCGGCCCAGGAAGAAGAAAAGAAACCTCCGAAGATCTAGGTCCACCAGCTCCCTCTCGCTCGGATCCTGGGTGAAAGCTGCACGAGCATCCCCCTCCAGTCGAGCCAAGAACTCCGCTCCAGTCTCGCTAACCCGCTGGCGCGGGTCGACGAATCCGAGCGCCTCCATAATCTCCACTCGGCCGACTACCCTGCTGTCTCTATCAGTCACGCTCGTCTCTAACCACAGCAGGTCCAGGGCACTCTCTCGATAGTCGGGGTAGGTGACCCCGCTGACTGCCTCTCCGTCAACCCGTAGCCCGGTAATCCGAGCCACGTCCTCTAGTGTCGGCACCATGTGCCCCCAGGGCATCAAAAACGCCCGGCTCGGTGCGTGCCACCGCTCCCTCAATGCCTGGATAAGAGGAAGGTCGAGCCGGAAGGGCTCGATCCTAAGGAAAGCTCCAAAGCCCATGGCGTCCACACGCGCCCTCTGGAAATCCGGCAGCCCACGGTATGCTGCCACCACCAAGGACCAGCTGATCCGGCCCTTCATCACGCCCTGCACACCACAAAAACCAACAAAGAACACATCAGCATCATGAACAGTAATAAACAATAACACTGTATATACTATTTATTCTTTTTATTTTATTTTTTAAAAATATATATATATATATATTATTTTTTGGAGGCGTCCAGGCCCCTGGACGCCTCCTTCCTATTTTTCTTTATTTCTTTTTTTTTCAAAAAAAAATCCAAGAACCAAAAACAAAAAATATATATATAATATATATATTATTATGGAGGCGTCCTAGGCCTTGGACGCCTCCTTATTTTTTAATTTTATTTTATTATTTACGTAAATAAATAAATAAACAAAAATAAAAAAAAGTGGAGGCGTCCAGGCCCCTGGACGCCTCCTTCTCTCACTACCCGGCCTTCTCTCACAGCCTCTCGCACGCCCGTTTTAGCCTATTGAACCACAAAGTGAGAATTCCGAAGTACTTACCGGGTCGTGATCGTCCTCTCCCGCGTCACCAGCATCCGCAGCGGCCTCCGCGGCCAGAAGCGGCACCTCCATCTCCTCACCCGCAGCAATCTCCTCTGCTGCGGCCTCCTCGGCATCATCCCTCAACCTCCTCGCACGACGAGCCAGTCGTTTCCGCTTCCCTGGACCCTGGCTCGATCCTCCTCGCTCCATTGGGACTAAGAATGGGTCGTTTGGAGTGGCTGGACGGTCAGAATGAACAGTAAGTGAGTTAGGGGGGGAGCCCCCCCTATATATAGATTAAGCCTTAATTGGGGCGTCCAGGCGCCTGGACGCCCCCACTTTTTTATTTTTTTTAAAAAATTCAAAAAACTTAGGGGCGTCCAGGCGCCTGGACGCCCCCAAACCAAAAAATTAAAAAATAAAAAAAAATAAAAAATTAGGGGCGTCCAGGTCCCTGGACGCCCCCAAACCAAAAAATCAAAAAAAAATAATAAAAAAATAATAAAAAATTAGGGGCGTCCAGGATCCTGGACGCCCCCCAAAAAAATTTTTTTTTTTAAAAAAAAATTATTAAAAAAACAGGGGCGTCCAGGCCTCTGGACGCCCCCATAATAAAAAATAATAAAAAATATAATAAAAAGAAAAAAGGGGGTTAAAGTATGTATATAATCCAAACAAAAGAAAAAAAGGAAAGAAAAAGAAAAACCACAAAAAAGATAATAATTAAGGGGACGGGGGTCCGAAACATCCAAATGCAGATTTTATTCCATCAGAAAGCAGAATGAGCTACATCAGGGGTTTAGGCGCCTTAGGCCTTAACTTCCCCAGTTCGGTTACATAAGCCCTCCACGGCTCGCATTCTTCCACCACGTGCGCTAACGCCTTTCCCGCAACACTTGTCTTCCAGGGAGCTTTAATGGCCTTCGCTTCCTTCGCGTCCGCTTCAGTGCCCAACTCCCTCTTCTTCAAAGGAACGATGCCAGTCGGTGGCGGGAACGAATGGCGTGGGATGCCAATCTGGAGGCAGCACCGATGCGCGTTGTAAAGAACAAACTCGGTCGCGCCGATCAGTTGAAGATCAACTTCGGGAGAAGGCCTCATGAGGAGATCTAGCGAAAGCAAACATGCTGGTGCGCAAGTAAAGAAGCCTTGTGTCACGGTGCGGAAGTGAGACCGCCAGTCTTCACGTTTCTTCAGCCACGGAACGCGGTTCACTACAGTACCACCGAAGCCTAACACGTCGGCTATGTGATGAAGAGGGCTTTGTTGGAAGAGCTTCGAAGCGGTTGGCATTCCCTCGCGGTGGTCGAATTTGAAATGCAAATCCAGCCAGCAATTCAAGACAAGTGCACAACCAAATGGAGGCTTACCCATGCTCGAGGCAGTAAGACCGCTGTAAAGATAGGCAAGGACGGCGGGTCCCACCCTCTTTCCACGCCAGATCCCGCAGATAGCACCCAGTTGGTCTTCCTCCACCATGTTGTCGGTATAAGGGAACAAGAGAGCACCCGCCAGACAAATGGTGAACCCCTTCATGATTCCCTCCAAATAGTCATCGTCTGGTGACCCTCTCAGGGCGTCCATGACCCACTCCGCAAGCTTTTGGAGATCGATCCCCTTTTGAGTACGGACCTTTCTGGCTGCGTCGGGCGGCATGAAGCTTCCAAGGACACTTTCAGAAGTCCCCCGTGTCAGCATCCGCATAGCCTTCACCTTCCCGTCACTCTTGAATTTCTTCAATCCGAGCAGAAGTTCCACCTCCTCGAGGAGGATGGTCACCTCGAAGGTCGGGAAGATAAAAGTGTGGGTCTGGGGATGCCAGATCTCCACTAGTGCGCCCATAGCCGCCCAGTCCATACGAATCTTCTCGTAATGCTTGGCGTGAATAAGGAGCCCCTGCAGATGCCACTTCGAGAGTATGGCCCTCATGCCAATGGAGATATTGGAAGTCAGCTTTGAAAGCCACGGCAGCTTGGAAAACTTCCTCGGGCCTGGGAAGAGTGGATATGGCTAGAAGAGGAAAGAAGAAGAAATGAAGGAAGTAAGAAGAAGGTTCACATGGAGAAATTTGAAATGAATCAGCTTACCATATGCGACAAGATCGTCCCACTCAGATGACCCTCGAGGTCGGAGAGTCGCCTGATCTCGCTGCTAGGCCTGCTCCTCTTCATAACGCGGGAAGACTCTCCTTCCATCCTGAAATCTCTAGATTCTCCTCTCCTTCCTCTCCTGAGCTTCCAAAACCCACCTTGGTGCATTTGAATGAACTAGCCTAAGGGGAGTTCTTATAGGAAGGGAAGATCGCTACAGGACAGAACATGTCACATCAGCGGTCGCTATCAGATTTTGTCTGGATCTCCTTTGAACTGTGGTGCGATTCTGCTATGATTCTGCTACTTTATGATGTTGCTAACCTTTGCTGGCCTGTGCAGGTTTTACTAACGGACGTCTTTGTCCTATCTCCTGTCCCACCTTTCATTGGTTGGTCCCACCTTGTCATGCATCGTAGTATATGATACTTACGCTACTAGAACATGTCAAGGACCTTGCGGCTCGAACGAATCTGGGATCTGAGTTCCCCTTCAACAAAAACGGTGATGATCCCGGAAGAATTTGGGTTGTACGGATAGGCCGTCAATTTGTGATAGAATGGGGACGACGGTTCCATTCAGTGAGTTGGTGCGCGGATAAACGGGCCCCAGCCCAGTATCAGCTCACCGGGTCGGTATCCTGACCCGTTCTTCACAAGTTGACAATATTATCCTTGGCTATTTTCTATTTTAGTTTGTTTTAAATTTTTCTTTGAACCCAGCATGCATTCATATAGGACTTTGATTTATTGCGGAAGATCATTCAAGTGATTCGATTGTGAAAGCCGTTGTGCTCCAATTCCCACAAATATGAGATATTCCACTCCGAATGAAATACTGAGTTTCCTTGAGACAGCCCTACGCTGCTCTTCCAAAGGAGACCCTTGTTTGGACAGACCCTCAGATATTCCTTTACCTTTTTTGACCCACCTTGGCCGCAGCACTTCCACATTGGCTGGTAACCGCTCCCCAAAGGTGAAACCTCCGGTTTATGACCCAGGTACTTCCACACCGAGAAGTTGGTCTCCTTTTGTTTCGTGCCTGAGCGCACATCTCACCCTCCCTTATTTGATCTCCGTCCAAGCAATCGTCAATATTTGAAAGACCTTCTTCAAGGTCGCCTCATTGAAACTCCAGGAAAGATTCCAAACAGTAACGTCAAAAGCGTGTCTCATCACACCTTGGCATCAACTTATCAGTCCGCTCCCACTTCACTCCACTCCACTTCGATACCATTCCACTACGTGTCGCTCCCTTGCAAAGCAGACGCCAAGGCGGGGCAGCTGTAGACACGCCATTCCTGACGTCTCCTGAGAAAGTCTCATATTACTATACAACGCCCCGCAACGGCTTACGCATTTTGAATCACTTGAGTGCTTCCTTTTCTCGGGTCTTCTTCGCCCTTTTTCGGCATCCGGAATCGTCTCGTCACGGCATTCGGACGGCATCAACACCAGTCAGACGCATCAGAGGTTCCGGAACCAAGAAGGTGTCTACCGGGCGGCCGCCTGATTGAGGACCCGGGTGGGTCTTAATGGGGGCGTCCAGGCCCCTGGACGCCCCCATCTTTTTAATTTATTTTATTATTTTCTCAGGGCCCAAAAATAAATAAAAATATATATATTTTAATGGAGGCGTCCAGGCCCCTGGACGCCTCCATAAAAACTAATAATAATAAATATTTATAAAATGCCACTTGGCATAAAAAAGATAAAAAATAATTAAAAAATATATATTAATGGAGGCGTCCAGGCCCTGGACGCCTCCATAAAAACAAATAAAAAAATCAAAATGCCAGCCCTGGTATAAAAGACAAAAGAAAAATAAAAAATAATATAATTTTGGAGGCGTCCAGGCCCCTGGACGCCTCCATCAACTCCCTCACGGGCGCCGGCCACCGAACGACGGTTTGTCGTGTGTGAAAAAATCCAAATTATAGAGACGTCCGGTCAGCTGGACGCGCCCATTTCTGAATCACGAGGCGCCGCTCACAAAACCACGCGTTGTGCCAAACCGCGTGCGGCCGTCGTCGGTTTTCGGTGGACCTGCTTGAGGCGTCCGGGACCCTGGACGCCTCCACAAAAGTATTCCAAAAAAATCAATAAAAATAGAATAAAATATTATTTCGGCCCTGATGGAGGTGTCCAGGGTCCTGGACGCCTCCACCCTCCGGAGCTCTATAAATAGAGGCCCACCCCCTCAGTTCTGGGAGAGCTTCGAAGTGATCCGATAGGCTGCCGGAGCCCAGAGGCTACGGAGTCATTTTCTAACCCGTGGGTTCTTTTGTAGGTGGAGGTTCTGCCGGCTTCTCGGGTGCTCACGCTCGCGAGAGGAAGGTCGTCTTCATCCACCGCGCTTCCACGTCGTCCCCACGCTGCCGGAGCTCCGCCGGATTTCACCCTCGGCTCATCCAATAAGCCTTTTCTTCCCCTTTCTCTTCGTAGTTCTTTTGCATTCATCATCTCGCATCCTCTATCCCCCTTCATAAGGGCGCCTCTTCTTTTATACTTCTTGCATCCATCATCTCATTTTCCTCCTACTCGAGTCCGAGAGGGGTTTAAAAGATAACACCAACCAGGTGTGTGTCTTGCCATCATTTCGTTATTTTTATCGCAAGGATTTGAATACTACACCTCCATCTTTCTAATCCACTTGTCATTTGTTTGTCGTTGTTTTGCAAGGGTAGCCGAGGAAAGCCCTCTCCGTCGGCCGGCCGGAGGGAGAGGAAGAAGCAACCCGCCATCTCCCGCTCTTGAGGTAGGCGCGATCACTTTCTTATTTTGGGGTCTTTCGGCCCCTGGCGATCACATCTTATTTTCGAGGCCGCGGCGAGTCACTTCCCCAATGGCCGTTTAAATTTCCGTTCTTATATTCTCTTATACTCTGTTATATTCTGCTCATATCCTCGAGGCCGCGGCGAGTCACTTCCCCAATGGCCGTTTAAATTCTCGTTTTTATATGTTATATTCTTATCTATTCGTGTTCTCGAGGCCGCGGCGAGTCACTTCCCTAATGGCCGTTTAAATTCACGTTCTTATACGTTATATTCTTATCTGTTTGTGTTCCCGAGGCCGCGGCGAGTCACTTCCCCAATGACCGTTTAAATTCCCGCTCTTTGTATTCTCTCTATATTCTGTCATCTTATTATCTGTTCATATTCTCGAGGCCGCGGCGAGTCACTTCCCGCTATGGCCGTTTAAACCCCATATTTTGCTATATCACACTTGTCCCGCTCGCCCCGCCGGAGCAATCTCCCGTGGTGGCCCCTTCTCTTATTTCTGTGTTGCAGCAACAAACACCCAAAAGAAAGAAAAGAGGAGCCCGCGCGCGCTCCGCGCCCTCTCCGCTCTTCCCCGAACCGTGTGACGTCGCTCACAATACCCTCCGGTAAAAGGTAAGTGGAAAAAGGGCATTGATCCACCCCCAATTCCTGAGCCCGGATCACTTCACCCCATTGGTGGAGAGGGATCTCGCGCCTTCACCTTCTCCTCCCTATCGCTGCTCTCACCATTGCTCTACTGACTTGAGCGTCGGAGGGTTTCACCCCAGGGAATCCCCCTGGGCCCTCTGACCCGTTTCCCTGTCTTGCAATTCACAAATTTGGTGATTACCAGCCCGCTCAGGAACCAGCGCGAGATTTCGCCTCTTCATCTGGCGCCGTCTGTGGGAAACGCACGAAGAGCCAACATGGTGAGAAGGAGCTCAGGGAGGAGGTCCGCCGGTGAAAGGGGTAAGGCCATGGTAGCAGCCGGGGATGGCCCTTCCAGGGCCTCACAGAACCCTCCCTCCAACGCCAGCATCCCCGCCGACGGACCACCACCCCCCCCCCCCCCCGCGGCGGTGGGGCTACCCCCCTACGGTGGCGCCGAAGCCTTCCAGGCCCTCAATGCCAAACTGGATGTCCTCGTGGAACTCATGAAGACCCAGGCGACCAGGGATGCAAGGTCCCGTGCCCCGTCAGGGAGCCCCCCCCGCAGGAGTACGTCCCAGCACACAGCTGGGGGCCGCTTCACCCTCCGCGGCCAGCAGCTCATCCGTAACAGGGTCGGAGGACCCTCGCAAGCTCCACCTCCGGAGCAAGAGGCCTCCTCCACGCCGAGGAAAGGAAGGCGGGGGTCGCAACGGCCAGATCTGGAAGCCGACGTTCCCGGAGACCGCCAAGACGCTCCCCCCAGCCTCGCGGCACGACAGCAACCGGAGTTATCCCTCCGGCTGCGAGATTTCGAAAGGCGCTTCGCTGAGCAGGAGCGCGCCCTTCGCGCCCTACAGAAGGCCTCTTCCCCGGAAGACGGGGAGAAATCCCCGTTCTCCGAATATATCTTGAAGGCAGAGGTATCTCCCAGAGCCCCCATACCAACCTTCAAGCTTTACGACGGCCAGAGCAACCCGGCCGACCATTATGATAGCTTCGACGCCCTGATGACTCTACAAGGAGCGTCGGACCCCATCAAGTGCCGAGCCTTCGTGACCACTCTGGTCCAGGGCGCTCAAGCGTGGTTCCGGGCCCTCACCCCCGGATCCATCCGAGACTTCAAGCAATTCGGGGGAGTCTTCAAAGAGAGCTTCGCCGGAAGTGCCCCCCCAAGGTCGGTAGCGGGGCTCTTGGCCCTCAAATAGGTGCAAGGGGAAAGGCTCCGGGCTTACGTCCACCGATTTAAATCGGAAGCCCTCCGAATCCCCCGCCTGGTCGTAGCCTCGGCCACAACCGCACTGACCGGGGGTACCCGGGACGAGAACCTCCGCCGTGAACTTATCCTCCACCCTCCCTCGACTCTTGCCGAGCTAGTGACTCTGGCTCTGCGCCACGCCGAGTGCGAATAAGTATTTAGTGCTTGCCGAGACGCAACCGGCTCAGGTCGGGAGGGGGACAAGAATCGGGGCCCCGAGTCAATGTAAGGTTTCGCACAGCACCTACGGGCGACGCAGCGGATAACAAAAATTTCATTTGCCCGATCTCGGTGTTATGGAAAGCTTAATCTGTGCTCTAATCGGTGTTTCTAAGACCCTAATTACGGGTTGCGTGTTTCACCTTGCGCGGAACGACGCTGTCCGCTAACCCCGATGCAGAGAAACCGAGCCGCACAGCTGTACGGCCTCTAGAGCAGATCCACACGGACCCTTGCGCAGCGACGGTACCTCCCCGGCACGACCTTCCCCGGCTCTATCACCTTCTGGAGAGAGAGAGAGCAAGAGGGAGAAAGGGGGAGGCTAATCCTCCTCTTAAGCTTATGTGCTTGCTTAAGCTTAAGAGGTTAGAAGAAGTGAAGGCTCGAATGAGTTTCACGTAGGTAGCTATATATAGAGTTTAGGTTTATTAGAAAAGGGTTCTAAAAGACCAAAACTGTATATATGTCCTATCTCATATTATACATATGTATTAAACTCCGTTTACACTCCTTTCCAAAAGGAATTAAAAGGAAATAATACATACATTTGAATAATAATTATCCGTCACCCAAGAATCCATTGTGTGTGATTCTCTAGGCCCACAGTCACTCTAGTTTAAGGTCCATTAATTTTTAATTCCTAATTAGAAGTAAATTAAACGTATTATTCACTTCTACAAGAGCCGAATAATAGTTTAATTCATTCCGAACCTACGATCACGTTGGGTCAAGCAAATCCGCGTGATCCTAGAGGACGCCGGGTTTAAACCAGCCTGTCTGGTACCTGTAAGTCCACAGTTACCGCATCGATATAATCTCTCGCTCCTTCTATGAGTCTGGTACGATCGAGGGTATGGTTTCTGTCAAACCCCATGATCGTGTCATTTGACTATGACCCCCTTAAAGTGTATGACGTCCGTTCTAAACGAACTCACACGACCCTGGCCAGGGATTTAACGGAGTGTCAATGTCATGACCCATTAACTGTCTGATATATACCCGACAGTGAGCGATCCCCTCTTGACCATTGATGATCTTCACACGTCTCCTGGAGTGGTTAATGACTCGGCAACTCATGACTTATGGTTAAAGTCACTTAGCTAAATAATTAAACCATTCCAGTCCTCGTGTAAGATCCGATCAATGTCTCAGGTCAAAGGACCAACGATGCTACTGTGACCGTTGGATCTTCAGTTGACATTAGATATAATCAACCATCTGAAGATTCAATAGCGGATCAGTTCAGTGCACATCCTCCAAGGACATACACCTACACATATGTGTTGGTGCCCCGCACCAATGACCATGAGACTGGTCACTGACACATCATGTGTACTGGTTTAATAGGTAATCAAAGTCCCCGAGTGATTACCCTCCAACCAGGAACAGTTTAAGGTATGTGTTCATGTAAAGTAAGTCTCATGTTCGATATCCAATCTCGAGCTGACTTTACAACCACATATCCTAGGGACAACGTAAAGTAACACAATCGCATATTTACGCTCAAACACCACTTTATTAATGAACAAGATCGTACAACTATTGGGCCTACCCGACCCGAAATTGGCCTGTAGCACACCAACACTAACAGTCAAATCCTAGCTCGGGAAAGAAGCGAGACCGAGATGGTGAGCGCAAGCGGAAGTACGAGCGGTACACCCTGTTAACCGCACCGGTCTATGAAATCTATGAAGACGTCAAAGACTCGGGACTCCTCCGCAGGCCCGAGCCGATGAGGTCGAAAAACCGCACCCGAGAAACAGACGATTATCAAGGCGCAGGTCACCAAGGGGCAAGAGACTGGTCTTTTTAGACCGGTCCTGTACCCGACGTGGCTAGCCAATGTCGTCCTGGTACCAAAGGCTTCCGGTAAGTGGCGGATGTGCGTGGACTTCACCGACTTGAATAAGGCGACCCCTAAGGACTGCTATCCCTTGCCCAGCATCGACCAACTGGTCGACTCGACATCGGGCAACGAGATGCTCAGCTTCCTGGACGCCTATTCGGGTTACCATCAGATCAGAATGAATTCTGAAGACGTCAAGAAGACCACCTTCATCACCGACTACGGCGTGTACTGCTATACCCGGATGCCTTTCGGGTTGAAGAACGCCGGAGCCACATATCAAAGACTGGTCAATCACATGTTCGAGGAGCAGCTAGGTCGGAACGTCGAGGCCTACATTGACGAGATGCTCGTCAAGACCCCCAAGGCCCAGGACCACTTCACCGACCTCGCTGAAACCTTCGGCGTCCTCCTGAAGTACAACATGAAGCTCAATCCTGCCAAGTGCGCCTTCGGAGTAAGATCCGAGAAGTTCCTGGGTTTCCTGGTCACTCAGCGTGGGATCGAAGCCAACCCCGACAAGGTCCAGGCCATCCTGGACATGCACCCGCCCGCCTGCATTAAGGACGTCCAGCGTCTAACAGGGTGTGTCGCCGCTCTCAGCCGTTTCTTGTCCCGTGCGGCCGAACGATGCTTGCCCTTTTTTAAACTGTTGAGGGGACCCAAGTTGGCATCTGCTACGTTCGCATGGGATGAGGAATGCCAGAAAGCATTCGCCGAGCTCAAGGAGTTCCTGACTTCGCCCCCGGTGCTCTCCAAGCCCGTGCCGGGCGAAGTCTTGCTACTCTACCTCTCGGTGACGTCATCAACGGTCAGCTCGGTCCTAGTCAGAAATGACTCGGGAATCGAAAGACCAGTCTACTACACCAGCAAGGTGCTTAACGAGACCGAGAAGAGGTACCCCGCAACTGAGAAGCTCGTGCTAATGCTGGTCACCTCCGCGCCTCCGACCCTACTTCCAGGGGCACCCCATCACCGTGCTAACCGGCGAGCCGTTGAAGAAGATTTTGGCCCACCCCGAGGCCTCGGGGCGACTCGTCAAATGGGCCATTATGCTTGGGGCCTACGACATCTCGTATCACCCGCGCTCAGTCATAAAAGGTCAAGCGCTCGCCGACTTCATCGCCAAAAGCACCATCCCGACCGAAGGAAGACTACTGACCGTGCCCGGGCCAACCTGGGAACTGTACGTCGACGGATCTTCCAACTCGGTAAGTAGTGGTGCTGGGATCCTCCTAAGATCCCCCGAAGGAGTGGAGCTGCAGTACACCTTGAAATTCAACTTTCAGGCGTCCAACAACGCTTCCGAGTACGAGGCCCTTATATCGGGAGCACGCATGGCCCGGCGGTTGGGGGCTGAGCGAGTCAGGATCCGCACCGACTCTCAGCTGGTCGCAAGCCAGGTCAACGGCGAGTACGAAGCTCGAGAGGCATCCATGATCAAATACCTCCTGCTGGTCAGGAGCCTGGGCCAACAATTCAAGGGATTCGAGGTAGTCCAAATAGCCCGGGAAGAAAACTCCCGAGCAGACACCCTCTCTCGGTTGGCCTCCTCCCTAGACCCAGAAGGTACTCGATCGGTCCTCCTCGAAGAGCTAGAACGCCCGAGCATTGACTCGGAGCTCCTCGCTGTTGACTCGGCCGTCCCGAGCGACTGGCGCGCCCCCTACCTATCTTGGCTCCGAGACTCCCAAGAGCACTCCGACCCTCGGGAAGCACGCCGAATGAAGTACCAAGTCCGGCGCTTCATCGTCCTGGATGACACTCTACCGGAGGTCTTTCGCCGGCCCTCTCCTGAAGTGCCTCGGCCCCGACGAAGCCAGCCGAGCCATCCAAGAGGTTCATGAAGGCCTGTGCAGAGCGCACTCAGGGGCAAGGTCACTGGCCAGGGTCCTGTTACGACAGGGGTACTAGTGGCCCACCCTGCAACGCGACTGCTCGGCTTATGCTCAACAGTGCGACCGATGCCAGCGGTTCGACCACTTGGTCCATCAGCCGGCTACAGAACTCGTCACCCTCGCCGAGCCTTATCTCTTCGCTCGGTGGGGGATCGACATTCTCGGGCCATTCCCCATGGCTCAGTCCCAGAAAAAGTTCATTATCGTCGCCATCGACTACTTTACTAAATGGATCGAGGCCGAAGCCACTGCAAGGATCACCGAGACAGTCGCCTGGAGTTTCGTCTGGAAATCGATCATTTGTCGCTTCGGCATCCCCCGAGTGATAGTGAGCGATAACGGTCGGCAATTCGATTCTTGATATTTATGAGACAGATGCGCAGACCTAAACATCCGCAACCACTTCACTTCGGTCGCCCACCCTCAGGCCAACGGGCTGGTCGAAAATGCCAATAAGACTATCTTGAAAGACATAAAGACCAGACTCGGTAAAGCCAGGGGTAGTTGGCTCGAGGAATTGCCTAGCGTACTGTGGTCGCACCGAACGACTCCCAGGATAGCAACCGGTGAAAGTCCTTTTCAGTTGGTGTACGGCACCGAGGCCGTCATTCCATTAGAGATCGCCAACCCGTCTCTCCGAGTCATCCGCTACTCGCTCGAGGAAAACAACCAAAAGTTACTCGAGAACCTCGACCTAGCCGATGAACTCCGGGATATTGCCAGCATCCGAATGACGGAATACCAGCGACGCCTCACTCGATACTACAACGCCAGAGTCCGAAGCAGACACTTCCAACCGGGAGACTTCGTCCTCAGAAAAGCCGAAGCCTCTCGACCACTAGAGGCGGCGGGCAAGCTGTCCCCCAACTGGGAAGGCCCCTACCGAGTGGTCGAGACGCTCGGGAAAGGTGCGTACAGGTTAGCAACAATGGAAGGGGATCCCATTCCTCGGACATGGAACGCAGCCGCACTACGCAAATTCTATTTTTAAAATTTTACAACAAGAAGGATGAAATAAATCCCTTTTCTTTTCATTCAAAACTATTGATACATCAGAAAGGCAAAGGCCAGTACATTGCATGACAAAAAGTAAGACAATCCGTCTAACACCGCTGCAAGGGGTCATCGCTCAGTCGACTCGATCTCGATCTCCTCGCGTCCAGCCACTGACTCTGCCTCGCGTAGAAACTGACTCGGACAACAGGGGGCCAATCCAGTTGGCTCAGATGACCCCTGACAAAGGTGACAGAGGGACTGCAGAGAAGGTAACCACCTTCTAAGGTTGGAGAAGGCTACCTTCCAAGTTGATAGAGGCCAGGGAGAAGGAGCGCCGTGAAGGCCTCCTCTTTCCCAACCAACCAATTCCCTGGAAGGGAACAGAGAGCAAGCAGCCTCCGAAGAGTAAAAGAAATGAAGAGCAGAAGAGGGAGAAAGAGGCTGCAGACGGAGGAAGGCTTCGGTGAGGAGGGAACTTGATGCGCCTCCCCCCCCCATGCAGAGGGGGAGTGGCGGCAGGCATCCCTGATACCCCCATCCGTCCTCCGCCTCGGCGCCCACCCGGAAGCCACGCCAGAACTGAGAAAGGGCAAGAGTCGTGCCCTCACACGTCGAAGCCCTCTCCAGATCCGCGCGGCGACTGTTGGACCCGTCTCAAACCCGCGCGGCGACCGTGGGACCCGTCCAACAAGTCGGGACGGCAAGAGCTCTCTGCTCCCCGTCGGCGGCGGCGTCGCCCTCCGAAGGATCCTCCATGCTCCGAATGTGGGTTCAACGCAGAGTGAAGAAGAAGGAGTGAGGAAAGACTGTTAGAGAAAATCCCAAGCGGTAAAGAGGAAATGGCGTCTTTCGGTCCTTCTTATAGGCCAAAGAAGGCTACACGTCTTAAATGACTCCCCCTTCGAACACACGCCAAAGGATTTCTCCCCTGAACAGTCACCTCCAACTCCTCGTTTCCCGCCCTAGCGGGATTCATGAAGCGGCCTGGCATTCAAAGCGTGAGGGAACGGAAAGACGCCCCGTCAGAAGCCTACCAAATCAGCATGCGAAAACCACGCAGGACATATCGGCACTCTCCAACTACTTCAGATACGCCAACCAAAGCACGGCAAGGATGTCGATCAAACAAGTAAGTCATTCATTATCTCATAAAGAGGAAACTCTGTAAAGGAGGGAAGAGAGACAAACAAGAGAAAGGGAAAAAATAAGGTAAAATACATCAGGCCTCTGGCCCACTTTGAAGCTCGGGAGCGACGGAAGGAGGCGCGTCACCCCCAGCTCCCTCGGTGACGGCCGACCCGGGCACTGACATCGCCTGTGCGAGAACTGTCTCGGTCGCGAGCCCTCCCGAGATGTCCAGAGTTAGTGACCCCACCGGAGGAGACCCCTCTGGATCTTTCCCACTCGACGTAGAGGAGCTAGAAACTGACTCATCCGAGTCATAGCTCTGGCCCAAAGGGAACTCGATCCCGGAGTCTTGATCGTAGGCATAGTCCACCGCCCGACGATAACCCTGCTTAAACCCCTTTCGAGCACCCCAGCGAAGCGCTACCTCGTAATATGGTAGGGCGGCTCTCTCCAGGTCGGCTGATTAGGCGTCCGAGCTCCTATACCGCTCGATCGCCTCCGCCTCAATCTGCTCCGTCCTCCCAACGAGCTTGACCCAAGCCCGCTCCGCCTTGGCCGCACGCTCCTCTGCCCCCGCCAGGCTTTCCTCTGCCTCGACCCTCCCTCGCTCGGCTTCGCTCGACCGCCTCTCCGCCCGGGCTCGGTCCACCTCGGCCACGAAACGAAGGCGCTCCGCTACCTCCGCCCGGTCCAGTAGCTCGGTACGTTCGAGCTCCCAGCGACCGTCCAGCTCGAGGTGACGCAGCCGCTCCTCTTCTAAGAGTTTGCCCTTCCTCTCAAGCGACTCTCAGGCCTTAGCCAACTGCTCGGTCAGCGCTTCGATTTCTAGCAGGCTCGCCCGTGCCGAATCCCTGATCACGGAGAACTCCCGGCGGAGCCCCTCATGCTCCTCGCTGAGGCGAGCCAGTTTCCTCTTGCACCCCCCGAGGGCCCGGGCGAGATTTGACCGCTCCGCCTCCGTTCGAGCGTACGTCTCCGCCATCAAGGCCGTCGACCGAGCCATGACTAAGCCGCCCTCCATGAGGACATCGAGGACTCCGGAGGGGGAGTGGCGCTTGTCTCCCCCCCTCGTCTTTGCGGCAACCTCTCGGCAAACCCGGTACAGGTCGCCCGAAACACCGAGCATTTCCAAGGCCTCCGGCATGGAGATCCGCTCCCCACCGGACGCCTCGCCAGAAGGTTCGGCCCGTGCAATGGGGCCGACCGCCCCACGCGCCGCGGTCGGTTGGGGTTGCGACGTCTCCCCGGGCGAACCCCCAACCTCGACTGACGCCACGGGATCGACCGCACCGGGAACTTCGAGCACTTGGGGCTACGACGCCCTCGCGGGCGAACCCCCATCCCTATCTGTCTCGGCCCACGCCTCGCCGCCCGAGACATCGCCGACCTCGACCGGTCTCCCGATCTCGACGTCGGCTACTTCAGCACCGGTCCCCTCCATCCCCGGGGAGGGGAGAACCGACCTATCTCCGCCCTCTGAGGGGCCCCTGGTCTCCTCGGCCCCCTCTCGCCTGGTTGGTGGGAGAGCTGGCCCGGAAGGGTCGGCCCCATCTTGTCCCCGAGAGGGGAGCGCCGCCGAGCCAGAGTCGCCCCCGGCAGCGGTAGGAAGGCCAGCCTTCTTGGCCCGCTTCTTGGCCTTCGCAGCTTCCCGCAATTTTCCCTCCATGGGATCCTTGCGCTTCGCCCCGCTTGGCCGCGAAGATCCCTCGGAGGCCACCCCCTTGCCCTTATCCCGGGCTTGGGAATGACCGGCGGGAACGACAGACTCATCAGCCGCCGAGTCATCCCCAAGGTCAATGACTTCGGTGACCTCTTCCAAAGGTTCCCGCCGGATGTTTGCAATGAAGAAGAAGATTTGGTTAAGGAGCGAAAAGGCGACCCTCCGACCCCGCAGAAGGATCCGAAGGATGATACCTGATGGCTTGAGCTGTGTAAGCAGATACTGCTCCACGTTCTCCAGCGTCACCAGCTCCTCAGTCGACCGGCGATTTGTCAACAAGCGAGCGGCGTATTCTTCCACGTCGGCGGGGAACTCCTCCTGCCGCGGGGGAAGATTCGGATGGAAGTTGGGCATAATCTGGCACCTCCAGGATTCATCCACTGCTTCCGCCTTCACCCAGAAAAACTGCCTCTTCCACCCTTTGTGTGAAGAATCCTTCGCCGCTAGCGGAATACAACTCCGATTCCTGCGCGCCTGAATAAAGTAGAAGCCTTTCCCCGCCGACAGATGTGCCTTCAGCTCGAAGAAATAATGAAAAAGATCCAGGGACGGGGGAACCCCCTACAGGCGGCAGAGGATCCGAGAGGCAGACAGCAGGAGATACGAGTTGACCACCAGCTGAACAGGCGCCAACACGAAAAAATTGAGAAGCTTCAAGACGAAAGGCTCGAAGGGGAGGCAGAATCCGCTCTTCCACGCCATGAGAAAAGTAGAAATATGGCTCGTGCGGCTATCCAAGCTCGTCTCGTATAGGGCAGCGGCTACAAATCTATATCGGAGAGGCAGGCGAAACCGATGCTCCAGTTTCTTCACATCAGCCTCCCCCAACTCGCTGCGATTGGGGACGGGCTCCCGCCTCACCTGCTCGATTTTCGAGCACAGATCCGCCATCGAGCTAGAAGAAGAACCTTCACTAGAGCCCGAAGACTCCGGGGGAGAAGGAAGCTGCCGGATCGCCTCCGCGGTTATACGCGCCAGCTCCTCAAATGCCGCCGCAAGAGCTTGCTCCCCCGCTGTATCTTCACGGCGCATCAAGGAGCCCCAGAAGCAAAGAAATGGAGGAAAGGTCAAAAACCCTAAAAAGACTGGGAGGAACGAGCAACGCCCTACGCCTATAAACCCTCGCGGGAGGCGGCGCGCCGTTTCAACCTCCGAGAAAAAGGGGGCCCCTTCATTTCAAATCCGTCAGGATCATTATTACTACAGGCCCAGGCGACCACTACACGTGGCTTCATAACGCCGACAGGATTCCACCCACCCGAGCCACGCCGGTCCAAAACCTCGAAAAACTACTCAACCGAGCCTCCTTGGCTCGGGAGTAGGAGGGGGACAAGTGGAGTGGGGGATTCCCGCAGCCCACTCAAAGAGCAGACCCAACTAGGCCCAACAGGGCCCGACGAGGCAAGCTCGTCCAAGTGACAGCCCACAAGGCTCACTTGGAAAAGCCCAATAAAACAATGCTCGAGGAAACAACTCTCCTAGGCGGCCCCAAGGCTCGGAGAGCCCGAGCTTCGGTCATGTCACAGGAAGACCCGCGCACGCTTTATCCCTCCACACGAAGGGGGGAAGCGTTAGCCGGTCTGTCCGACCCATCTCCTCACCGAGCTAGGCCTATTGCCCGATAAGGCCGGCCCCCCTAAGCTCGGTACGACCGATAAAATGTTTATCATTGCAGCCGTTAGAGTCCACAGCGGGCCGGGCGCCAAGAAGTCCAGGAGCTCCAACTTCCCCGCGAGGATAACGCCCCCACAATGAGGCCATAAAAGCCCACGACGAGGACGTAACCTCCACCGGAGACCCCTCGGCTCGCAGGACTCCAGAAGGCGGCACACTATTTAAACCTGGGATACCCTCCGGCGAAAGGTAAGTGGAAAAAAGGCATTGATCCACCCCCAATTCCTGAGCCCGGATCACTTCACCCCATTGGTGGAGAGGGATCTCGCGCCTTCACCTTCTCCTCCCTATCGCTGCTCTCACCATTGCTCTACTGACTTGAGCGTCGGAGGGTTTCGCCCCAGGGAATCTCCCTGGGCCCTCTGACCCGTTTCCCTGTCTTGCAGTTCACAAATTTGGTGATTACCAACCCGCTCAGGAACCAGCGCGAGATTTCGCCTCTTCAGACATGTTACAATTTGAGTTGGCTTTTGTGCACCGGATGCAATACACAGAGCATTACTCTTTACCGTACAAGCGGATCTCTACATGTAGCTTGCCTTACTCTCACGATCACACAGAATCTCCGTAGAAAGACAACCACTATAGCAACTGACTCGGATTCGTCGCCTATATAATGTCGGTCTCGTTGACCTCCCAAGAGTACACAAGACAGTACCCATAACCCTAACAATATCATCGAAATAGTGCTTTCCTCTGTGAATTATTTTATTTTACACTGATTTAAATATCGAAAAGATTTTTATGAGATCACTGACCACGACGAAAACTTTATTCTGTACAGTATAAGATCTGCCTCTGATTTGGGCGTGCGTGCGTCTTCTCTCCTAGGAAATATCTGTGATCGACAGGTGCGAGCAGGCACTCTCGCACGGACAACAATGTTCCCCCGCCTGTTAGTTCGGCCCGGACCCACCCAAAGTTTTTTTAAGTGTAACGTATGCCCTCTCATATTCATATTATATTATAACGCGAGCCTTATGGTACAAGATAAGATAGGCGAGCCGGTGACCCAATCCATCCAACCGCCCATCATCGCTCTTGTGGATATAGTCTTCGTGACTCGTCCTGGGCGAAAACAATTATGAGGTCCAGGAGCCCACTTGTTTCGTATGACGACGACTCGGAGAGCCGGGCTCCAACCAGCTTGGAGGCGTCGTGACCGGGCAACCTAATCTCGTGTAAATTAAAATCAAACAGCCCGGTCATAAGAATAGCTTTATTACGGGTAGCACCGGTGGGAGTAGGGTGGTCTATCTACCCCACCGTCCCCACCCCCATCATCCCATGCCACTTGCGTCGTGGCCTCACCTTGCCCAACGACTCCGACTACGCGACTGTTAACCAGCTCGCAACACCCCCCCTTCATCCACGGTACAGGGGCCTCGTCATTAGGCTCTATTTGATTGCTAGCCCCTACGCAATCAACTCAACCCCGCAGCATTACGTTGATGGTGACCACTTGGAAAGGACTGCAGATTATTTTATTATAGCATCTTTCTGCTTGTTTTAGTTTATTACACTGCAAAATAGTGTACACAAATTTTTGTGGCCTGTAGGGTCGCACTGAAATTTTTTTTTATTTCAGTTTACGGTGTGTACCCGTCGAAAATTTAAAATCGGAGGTAAAACGTTGTCGAATTATAACAAAACGGCCTAATAGCGTGTCTCGTTTTAATATTGTTCAAACGAAACTCTCTTTGATTTTAAATTAGAGCAAAAGTCGGTTCAAATTATAATATATATTTTCATTGACTCAAAATAGATACAAAATGGTCGTTTTCGTGTAAAAAAGACATCCCTTGTCAGATTTATGCGATCTTCTTTTTAGTGTATTGAATACATGACATAACGATAAGAATGAAATATTTTATAAAATTAAATTTTTTTATTATATGAATAAAATATTTTAATATATGAATAAAATATTTTATTTAATTATATGAATCAACCAATGAAATATTTGTCACGTGAATAAAATATGTATTATAAAGATAAGATACTACGTAAATGAAATATGTTATCGTCAGAAGAAAATCTAATAAAATATTTTAACTCTATATTAAATATTTTATTTGCACAGTAAAATATTTTAATCTTATAAAATATTTTATTCATATATTTTTTTATCGAGTGAAAAAATGAGCTGTATAAGTCTAACACGGGGACATCGTTTCTCGTGAAAAAAAAAATGATCATTTCACTTTTTTTTTGGGCAACGAGATAGCAAGTTATAATTTAAATTAATTTTGTGCACCGAATTCTGCGGGAACATCGTCACTCTTTAAATTAAAAAGGTACACTGATTTTAAAATCAGTAATTTTGAAATGGAATATTTATGCTGCCACGGAGAAACAAACAACAGTAGAACAACGTTAAGATTATGCTTAATCCAGTGGTTAGACGGTTGATTGCATACCATGAATTAATGGCATGCGTGGCCTGGTTGGGATGATTTATACAAAAAAAAATTACAAAAAGAGGCATTGTAAACAAAAAGCTGGACTTAAATTCAAATGGACAAAAATAAAAAAATCCTTCGTGCGGTACGGTGCAGCAATGGAAAGCCATGGTGCTTCTTTGGCTGCAGTCCGGCAGGAAAATGTCCCCTTGGATGGATGGGGGCACTTGGCAGTCGCTGCGCAGCGGGAGGAGTGGGTTGTTGGCTCGGTCGAAGATTTACGGGTGAAAACGGATTAACGAACGGTCATCGTTGGGAGGTGACAGGTAAAATCTCCGCCGCAAAATCTATGGACCATGCTGGGGGGATAGGAGCCGGGGGCGGGGGATAACCTACGACCAGCGCAGTCGACAGGTAGGACCAGTTCCACGGGCCCACGGCTTGACCCGGATTTGGGTTGGTGATAAAGATCTTTTTTTTAAGTGCTGCGAGTGTTTAGTTGGATCTAAAAACTCGGTCCAATTAGACGCGTAGGTCCGACCCATATTTTGGTTTAAGTTTCACCGGTCGTCTTGTTTTTTTTCTCTTCAATTTTTATATTTTAATTAATTTAAAATTGAAATATTTTATTTTATTTTATTAAAAAATTAAAATTTTCTTTTTAAATAAATTAACATATAAAATTCTCATTGATTTAGTGATATTTTAAAATTTATATTCTTATGTATATATATTATTTTTTATTTGATTTACTGTATCAAGTTGGACCGAGTCAAAGTTGAATTTTTTAAAAAAGTCGAGTATGATTCTGCTCAACCCGATATAACCTAAGTCTGAATTAGACTCGAAGTTTAGAATTGACGAGTGAAATATAGATCACGATCATACATATCTAAGTCAGAGCCGAATCTGGGTCATTTACGGCCCTAATTACAACCATTTCCTGCTGTCGTGGATGAGGCCAAGAAACCTTGAAGCTTCAGCGTGTGATTGTGATGATCCGCGTTAAACAACTAATAAACCGGGAAAGAATTCCATGTTTCTGTGACGAGCAAAAAGTTGTGTGTATAATCCGTCCCCATTTGACAAGGCCCGCCGCCCCCACCAGGAAACGAACCCACCCACTTGAGTGCGGTCTCGGGACCAAAGTAATTAAAAGTATGTGAGGCAGATAGGAGAATAGTTGTAATCATATTATCCAAATTTATTTAATAATAATTATTAAATAAACAAGAGATCTCTTAATTTTAACGACTAATGTGAGCTCTCTGTACGTACGACCCTATCAAACTTGGATACGTGGCACCTAATTTCTAGTCGCACCGGGAGTCTCCCTCCCATTTTTTAAATTTCAACCGTATTAATGACAATGCAGATGTCATCAAACCATCCGCATATGATCGAATATCCGACGGTCCAACATCTCGATCTGTCGCCTCCTCTGCACGTCGCCTGACACACGTCAGATGTTCTGGAGCCATCTACCCTTGCACGTCCTGACGTACCCCTATGCCCCTACATGATGAAGTCCCACGATCAATGACACCCAAGAGGGGGGTGAATTAGGTGTTTACAAATTTTGAGAAAACTTTAGACGATTTAAACAAGTGTGAGGAATAGTCACAATGAAGCTCAGATCTAAATAAAAAAATTATCAGATCTAGCAAAATCTACCACACTCAACTGATCTTTGGTACCGTGGCGGAGGTGAGAATCTGAAGATTCTACTCCGCAAAGTGGTATCTTCCTGACAAGGTTTGTCTTGTCGATCCGAACTCACCTTTTGATATACCAGAGATGTAATGTGAAAATGATAGATTATGCTAAATCTAACTCAATCAATACAACCAAATTAATCTATGTGTGTGATTGCACAGAATGGTGATAGGAGAAAAGGATCAAACAACACAAGAGAGACGATTTTTAGGTGGCTCAGATGCAGCAACGGCAACCTACGTCCACCCCTCACGATCTATGAGGATTCCTACACTATCTTGTAAAAGATTACAAGATCAAACCACACACACACTCGTGAGGAGTTCAGAACTCCCACGAAGGTGCTCAAGCACCGAATCACACAGAAAAGTGAAGAAAGAGAAACACACACACACACACACAGAGAGATATCCACACACACAAGTGTTTAGATATTACAGGAACACACACTTGAAGCTCAATTAGAAATGAAAGAAGAAACACAAAATAAAAGCTTCAGATTTAAGCTCCCCCTTAGTGGATGAAGAGGATTTTGGATGCAGCTTGATCTCCACTTGACTTGGGTTGATTGGCCTTAGATTGAGCTTGAGAAGCTTAGAGATGGATGAAGAACTTCTTGCACGGAACACTGTTCACGAAGCTACAGTAGCAGCACTCTTTCTCCCTTGGCAGGCCCCTTTGATCTCCCTTGAGTGATTAGGATTTCTTTCCCCCAAGAGATGTTTTTATATAACTTGGATGGTCAAAGACAAGCCAAGACACAGATCCACAATTCCAGGGATGTCTGGAGACTTTCGGGATTAAAAAATCATTGATAGATGCTTCAGCCTCGTGGAGAAAATAAGTTAACAATGGAGGCTTCGAAGTTGACGGTCGACCGTGAATAGGTGGGCAATCTATCGGAATTTTAAAGAAATTGA
The DNA here is from genome assembly GCA_022559845.1 of Amorphophallus konjac. Lineage (NCBI taxonomy): Eukaryota > Viridiplantae > Streptophyta > Magnoliopsida > Alismatales > Araceae > Amorphophallus > Amorphophallus konjac. The sequence goes on along the minus strand of CM040121.1, from coordinate 78,027,821 downwards.
ACCTTTCAACGCTGGAAAAACCGATCGACCGGTCCCTAGCTGGCGGTCGACTGCTCCTGGAAAAACCTGCATTTTTAGATGAGTTAGCCAATGAATCATAGCATGTAAACAAATTACTTTGAGACCACTTCTTGTTCCAAACAATATGAGTGTTTGACATATCCTGGGCATTTTTGAGGCACGATAGAATTAGGCATTTGCTTTGATGGAAGATGGCTTGAGAGGGGTTTAAACAAGTTATCAACCTATTTGTAATGCCGGGATTTTGTCATCATCAAAATCGTCTGGAGAGACTCAACAATCTCCCCCTTTTTGATGATGACAAAACTCTAGATTACAAGTGCATTGGCATGCCTTCAAACAAATTTAGAACTAAGCAAGGCCAATAGTCACAAGGCGATTAAACCAAAAAACTCATTTCTTTAGGCAAATCAACGCAAGCCATGCAACACTTTATTTGCTAAATAGATAGGAAATGAGAGACAAGAGCCAACCATGTGATATCAAATACCAATTGCATTCATTTCATCATTTCATTACAAACTACATTGAGAATGCAAGACTTCTAGACATCATGACAAAGGGAAAAGCAACGAGACATCATGACAAAGGGAAATGCAAAACTGACTCACAAAATGCAATGACTCACAAACTGTTCTCACAAATGATCATTCATACAGAACATAAGATCATGCATGCATAAACTATATAAGATACTGCATAACTACTTCCCTCCTGTTGGCATCATCAAAGAGGGGATAGGATAAACGAAAAGTAGGCCCAATAGACACAAGACCAAAGTACAACAGTCTAGAGGGAGGAAGCAAAAGAAAAATCTTCATGGGTCATCTGCAAGAGGCTGATCCTCTGGAGGAGGAGGTTGATATCCAAGGCGGCGGCGGATGTCCTCAAGAGAATGGTCTTGAAGGTGAAGACGATCCTGAATATGGGCAATGGAGTTGTCACGGGCCGCATCACGGCGCTGCATTCCAAGAAGTGTTAAGTTCATGATGTGGAAGGCCTGGCTAGAATCAGCAACACTGTCTGTGAGGGTAGTCATATGGGTGGAGAGTGTGGTTGTAAGACCCGGTAGTTAACGGATTCTTATCGGTATCAAAATATGAAAAGATTCATGAGTTTAGATTATTTTAATGGGCTTAATGAGCCTAGTTTAGTGGGTTTGCTCATTTGTACAAGTTTTTAAAAGCTAGTTAGGGCATATATGTAATTTCACTTATTTTAATGCCTTATGGCAATTCAAAGTTTTATAACAAAAAAATATATAATCAAATGGGTTTTTTTTCCCACGTAGGGAGTTCTCTCCCCTCTCACCCTCTCTTTCTCTCCTACGCACGTCTCCCCCTCTCTCTTGCTCTCTCGGTGGTTTGCTCACCCCGGAGCGTTGCAGGATTTGTAGGAGGCGTCCTTGGCAAGCCCAAGGCGTGGGAGGAGTGGTGGTGTCGTCGTGAAGGCGACCCGAGGAGCGTGGAGGCGGGAGATTCATCGTTTGAGCTGAGGTTTCCTTGTGTGGAACGGGCTTAGAACGGCTTAGAATCGTGAAACCAAGTAGGGGGATAGATTCCTCTTTGCCTTAGGATTGTTTTCAATCCATTTGCATGCCCATTGTCTTATGTTTTCCTATAGTTCGAGTGAAAAATGCATGAACATATTCATTTATGTTTAATCCATGAAAAATCATTCCATGGCCATTGTTCTTATGTTTTTGGATGTAGAAATGTTGTGGAATGGACGTAGGAACACAGGAACAGGTTTAAACGTGTTTTCCATTCGATTTGAATCTATTGGGATGGAACTCAAACGAGTTTCCCACGTTTTGGGTCCTCTGGATGACATGTGGTCGTTCCAGGGACCGTTTTATGGTGGTGTAAGGCGGTGGACCTTAGCGGTCTCGGCCTAGACCGTTTCTGGTTAATGGCGGTCCTTCGTCCGACCGTTTGTTGACCTTAGCGGCCTAGCGACCGACCGTTAGGATCCTTCATCTGATTGAGGCGGTGGAAGTGTGGCGGCCTAAGACTAGACCATTTTCTATCACTAGGCGGTCAGTCGTGCGACCGTTTCCTGATCAGGCGGCCTTGTCCTAGATCGTTTTCTATTTTGTTTAATATATATATGAAGTGTTCATAGCTAAACGGTCAGGGTAAAGACCGTTTGGGTCAGTGTAGAAACTAATCGTTCGACCGCTTACCAGATCCTTGCGGCCCTATGCTAGACCGTTTATTCCTGCAGCATATCAATTCAATCCTGCTCATTTAATTATGCGTTTAACGATGCATATTCGCCATGTTTAAATATTTTTAAAAACTGTGGCACATTTTTATATCCCAATAGAAGTATTTTCTCTTTCCTTGTGATGGAACCACTAGTCGTACCCTGACGACCTTTAGTGTCGGCCCACCTGGGAGAGGTGGCGGGGTAGTCCCGGTGTACGATTTTTAAGCTAGTTTCCATGGGACCCCTTACTTGGCAGTAGCGTCCTATTGGGGGGGGGGACTAGCTAGAGGCCTGACTCAAGGCATTGAGCATGTGTGTGCACACGTGGTCAGGGGCGTGGACTAACACTGACGAGTGTGACCCTGACTAGTTCTTGACCTTGGTTACTATTACGTGTCTCACTTGCCGCGTTCCAGGCTAGTGGAGATACTTGAGACGCAGTATAAGCCGTCAGTGGATGCGTCTAGTCTTCTTTCTGGTGGTCCTTTCTCTCTCCTATCACCCGAAAAAGTTGAATTTTCATTCTATTAGTAGATTATGATTCTCGTGTTTAATTATTCGTTTAAGTATTAAATGGCATTTAAGTTAGCTATCTTTAATTTTTCATATACCTGTACAGCTTTATTAACTGTTGTTTTTATTATGCCATTGCATCATTAATTGCTTTTATAAGCTTAGCTGCAAGGTAGGGATCTACGTGAACCCTACTGAGTCTATGTTGCGAGACTCACCCTTCCTTTCCAGGTGAGACGGAGCCGCAGTCCGGTCGTAGGTGCCAGCAGTGATCTGTCTGTCTTTCTTTCCCTTTTGCCCGCGGTATGTCCCGTGTAGCTGTGTATTTTGACCTTTGTATAGTGTTTGGACTTATAATGTATGGATCTCGACTATTATATAAATATATCACTCTGATATTGTCAATTGCTTCCGATTAAAATTACTATTTTATAATGCGTGCGTGTAATTCCAATTCATTATGCACATCCTCAACCAATCCTCCCAACCCTTACGGTGCCTCATCAGTGTCTTGGGTGGCGTCTCTTAGTTCTTGGTATCGGTTTACCGGTATCCGGATCTTCGGGTCGTTATAGTTGGTATCAGAGCGGTGTTGGGGTGATGTATAAGGAGTTGAAATTGCATTAGTCCGGAACAAGTCCATGTGTATCACAATTGCTGGCTTAGGCTGTTTTTACGTGATTATTTATGGTTCTTTCGTTGTGTGTCTTCTCTTAAGCTTAGATTTCAATGTCGCCTAGACGGAGAGTTCGTTTCCAAACTACCGTGCCCCAAGATGTTCCAAGAGAAGAGAGCGATACTTCGCCTCATCCAGAGAATGTTCAAGGGCAAGGCCGTGTTGACCCTATTGCTGGTGAATATTTATTGCCTCAAGGTGGTCGTGGTCGAGTTCTAAAGGAATTTCTTTTATTCCACCCACCAATATATGAAGGACAAGCGGATCCAGATGCAGCTAGGGTTTGGCTGGATGCGACCGAGTGTGTGCTTTGTTCTATGGAGTGCACCAAAGATGAGAAGGTAATGCTAGCTACATTCCAGTTGCATGGGACAGTGCTCGCGTGGTGGACCACGGAGTGGGAGGTGACTTTTAAATCCCGTCCTCTTTGACTGATTACATGGAAGGAGTTTGTTACTTCGTTTGAGCGTACATATAGTCCAGCTTATCTCAGAATGGACAAAATGTACCAGTTCATGGAATTGGCCCAGGGTGATATGACAATTTTGCAATATTCAAACAAATTTATGGAATTGGGTCGATATGCTCCTCATATTCTTGCAGATGAAGGGCTGAAAACTAAACAATTTTTACGTGGTTTGAAGCCAGAGTTGAGGCAATCTCTTAATGCAACCAGAGTGGCCGAGTTAGATATGGCATATCAAGCAGCAGCAACATTAGAGCTGGATATGGCAAGAACTCGAGGGCGAACCCAAGTTGAGCCAATGCAGCAGAGTGTGCAGCCTCAGCAGGCTAGTAGTCAACCAAGTGTGATGGGGGTACCATCTTCTATTCCTTCTGCCATTAGTACTTCCTCCATGAAATCTAAATTTCGGCGGATGTTCAGGAAATCCAAGAAGCAGTATCACCGGCAAGCTTCCTCTGGTACCGTGCAACAAGTAGCACCCTCTTCTTTCAACGATAGGGATCGGTGGCTAGTCAGCCGAGACCATGTCCGAGGTGTGGTGGTAGTCATTTAGGTAGACCGTGTTCGATGCCCGTGGTGTGTTTTCGGTGTGATCAGGTGGGACATGCGGTTCGTGATTGTCCGTTGAGGCCGAAGCAGCCTGTTCCATTTCTACAGCCACAACAGTTCCGACCACCACCACCATCACAGTCACAGCAGTATTGACAGGCATCAGTATCGTCATCGCATCAGTCTACTGCAGGTGGAAAGAAGCAAAAAGGGAGAGTCACACATATGACTCATTCTGAAGCAGTTGCATCTCATCTTGTAGAAGGTACTATTATGATTTATGGTCATGCAGCACATGTTTTGTTTGACTCAGGTGCTTCTCATTCCTTTATTTCTGAAGATTTTGTTACTTGTATTGAGGAGCCGACATCGGAGATGTCTTGTGAGTTAGTTGTTGAATTACCTTTTGGGGAGTTCATGTTTACTCATTTCTGCCTTGATGAGACTCCTATAGTGATTAGGAACCAACAGTTGCCAGCTAGGTTATATGCGTTGAAGCTGGTAGACTATGATGTTATTCTGGGCATGGATTGGTTAGAGGGTTATGGAGCCGTGGTTGATTGTAAAACGAAGAAGGTTTATTTTCAGCCATCTGGGAAAGCAGGATTCTATTTTCAAGGTATTCGATCTCGTTCTCCTCGCTTGCTTATTTCTGCCATTCAAGCCTGTAGATTACTTAATGCAGGTTGTCAGGGATTCTTTGCTTCCGTGGTTGTTGTTGAGGCACCACAGCAGGAGATAAGTGATATTCCTGTGGTTTATGAATTTCCTGATGTGTTTCTAGATGAGTTGCCAAGCTTACCTCCACAGCGAGAGATTGAGATGGTGATTGAACTAATTCCAGGTACGGCACCTTTATCAAAGGCACCTTACCGTATGGCTCCTGCAGAATTGAAAGAATTGAGAGCACGATTATTAGAATTGCTAGAAAAGGGCTATATCTGTCCTAGCTTTTCTCCATGGGGTGCTCATGTATTATTTGTGAAGAAGAAAGATGGAAGCCTGAGGCTCTGTATTGATTACAGGCAATTAAATCAGGTGACTGTCAAGAATAAATATCCTTTGCGCAAGATTGATGATTTATTTGACCAACTTCGGTCGGCGAGTGTCTTTTCACAGATTGATCTTCGATCTAGTTATTACCAATTGAGGATTAAAGAATGTGATGTGGAGAAGACTGCCTTTAGTATTATGGTCATTATGAATTTTTGGTTATGCCATTTGGGCTAACCAATGCTCCAACAGCGTTTATGGACCTAATGTATCGTGTGTTTCATTCATATTTGGACCAATTTGTGGTGATCTTTGTGGATGACATTTTGATCTATTCTACTTCTGAGAAAGAACATGTTCAGCATCTTAGGATGGTATTACAGACTCTGCGAGATCACGAGCTCTATGCAAAATTCAGCAAATGTGAGTTTTGGCTTCGGGAAGTTCATTTTCTAGGCCATGTGATTTCTGGCGATGGAGTTGCAGTTGATCCCGTTAAAATTGAAGCTGTTCTTCAATGGCAGAGCCCTAAGACTGTGACAGTAATTAGAAGCTTTCTGGGTCTTGCTGGTTATTATAGAAGTTTCATTCAAGATTTTGCACGGATTGTCATGCCAATGACTCACTTGACTCGCAAGGATGTGCCATTTGTGTGGTCGGATAAGTGTGAACAGAGCTTCAATGAGTTGAAAAGGCTGCTCACCACTTCTCCAGTACTTGTTTTACCTTCTGGCTCGGGTGGATTCGTGGTGTGTACGGATGCTTCTCGAGTAGGGTTGGGTGCAATGCTTATGCAACATGGCAAGGTCATAGCCTATGCATCCCGTCAATTGAAACATCAGGAAGAAAATTATCCCACTCATGATTTGGAGTTGGTGGCAGTGATTTTTACATTAAAAATCTGGAGACACTACTTGTATGGTGAGAAATTTGAGATCTTTACATATCATCAAAGCTTGAAATATGTGTTTTCCCAAAAAGATTTGAATCTTCGTCAGCGTAGATGGATGGAGTACATGAAAGATTATGATTTTACTCTATCTTATCAACCTGGCAAGATGAATGTAGTGGCTGATGCACTGAGTAGAAAAGTGTAGATCAGTCATTTGCTAATACGAGAATGGAAGTTGTGGGAACAGTTTCCCTGTGAAACGTTCAGATTGAAAATTCCCCGTGATCCGATGGTAGCTGTTTTTGCTAGTTTGGTGATGACTCCAGTGATTTACCAGCAGATCAGGGAGGCACATCAAGCAGTGTCTGAATTGTCTCGCATTGTGTTAATGCCAGATGTGGAGTTCTGTGATGACTCAATAGTTAGATTCAGGGGTAGACTTTATGTTCCAACTGATGATTTGTTGAGAGATGTTATTTTGCGTGAGGCACATGGATCCCGTTATGTTATTCATCCCTGAAGAGGCGAAATCTCACGATGGTTCCTGAGCGGGCTGGTAATCACCAATTTAGTGAACTGCAAGACAGGGAAACGGGTCAGAGGGCCCAGGGGGATTCCCTGGGGCGAAACCCTCCGACGCTCAAGTCAGTAGAGCAATGGTGGGAGCAGCGATAGGGAGGAGAAGGTGAAGGCGCGAGATCCCTCTCCACCAATGGGGTGAAGTGATCCGTGCTCAGGAATTGGGGGTGGATCTATGCCATTTTGGACTTACCTTTCGCCAGAGGGTATCCCAGGTTTAAATAGTGCGCCGCCCTCTGGAGTCCTGCAAGCCGAGGGGTCTCCGGTGGAGGTTACGTCCTCGCTGTGGGCGTTTATGGCCTCATTGTGGGGGCGTTATCCTTGCGGGGAAGCCGGAGCTCCTGGACTTCTTGGTGCCCGGCCCGCTGTGGACTCTAACGGCTGCAATGATAAACATTTTATCGGTCGCACCGAGCTTAGAGGGGCCGGCCCTACTTGGGCAATAGGCCTACCTCGGTGAGGAGATGGGTCGGACAGACCGGCTAGCGCTTCCCTCCTTCGTCCGGAGGGATAGCTCGTGCGCGGGTCTTCCTGTGACCTGGCCGATGCTCGGGCTCTCCGAGCCTTGGGGCTGCCTAGGAGAGTTGTTTTCTCGAGCATTATTTTATTGGACTTTTCCAGGTGGGCCCTGTGGGCTGTCACTTGGACGAGTTTGCCTCGTTGGGCCCTGTTGGGTCTAGTTGGGTCAGCTCTTTGAGTGGGCTGCAGGAATCCCCCTCTCCACTTGTCCCCCTCCTACTCTCGAGCCAAGGGGGCTCGGTTGAGTAGTCTTTCGAGGGTTTGGACCGGCGTGGCTTGGGTGGGTGGAATCCTTTCGGCGTTATGAAGCCACGTGTAGTGGTTGCCTGGGCCCGTAGTAATAATGATCCTGACGGATTTGAAATGAAGGGGCCCCCTTTTTCTCGGAGGTTGGAATGGCGCGCCACCTCCCGCGAGGGTTTATAGCCGTAGCGCGATGCTCGTCCTCCCAGCCTTTCTAGAGTTTTTGGCCTTTCCTCCACTTCTTTGCTTCTGGGGCTCCTTGATGCGCCGTGCAGATACAGCGGGGGAGCGAGTTCTTACGGCGGCATTTGAGGAGCTGGCGCGTATAACCGCGGAGGCGATCCGGCAGCTTCTTTCTCCCCCGGAGTCTTCGGGCTCTCGTGAAGGTTCTTCTTCTAGCTTTATGGCGGATCTGCGCTCGGAAATCGAGCAAGTGAGGCGGGAGCCCGTCCCCAATCGCAGCGAGTTGGGGGAGGCTGATGTGAAGAAACTGGAGCATCGGTTTTGCCTGCCTCTCCGATATAGCTTTGCGGCCGCTGCCCCATACGAGACGAGCTTGGATAGCCGCACGTGCCATATCTGTACTTTTCTCCTAGCGTGGAAGAGCGGATTCTGCCTTCCCTTCGAGCCCTTCGTTCTGAAACTTCTCAATTTTTTCGTGTTGGCGCCTGTTCAGCTGGTGGCCAACTCGTATCTTCTGCTGTCTGCCTTTCGGATCCTCTGCCGCCTGTAGGGGGTTCCCCCGTCCCTGGATCTTTTTCATTATTTCTTCGAGCTGAAGGCACATCCGTCGGCGGGGAAAGGCTTCTACTTTATTCAGGCGCGCAGGAATCGGAGTTGTATTCCGCTGGCGGCAAATGATTCTTCGCACAAAAGGTGGAAGAGGCAGTTTTTCTGGGTGAAGGCGGAAGCAGTGGATGAATCCTGGAGGTGCCAGGTTATGCCCAACTTCCATCCGAATCTTCCCCCGCGGCAGGAGGAGTTCCCCGCCGATGTGGAGGAATACGCCATTCGCTTGTTGACAAATCGCCGGTCGACTGAGGAGCTGGTGACGCTGGAGAACATAGAGCAGCATCTGCTTACGCAGCTCAAGCCATCAGGTATCATCATTCGGATCCTTCTGCGGGGTCGGAGGGTTGCCTTTTCGCTTCTTAACCGAATCTTCTTCTTCATTGCAGACATCCGGTGGGAACCTTTGGAAGAGGCCGCCGAGGTCATCGATCTTGGGGATGACTCGGCGGCTGATGAGCCTGTCGTTCCCGCGGGTCGCTCCCAAGCCCGGGATAAGGGCAAGGGGGTGGCCTCCGAGGGATCTTCGTGGCCAAGCGGGGCGAAGCGCAAGGATCCCATGGAGGGAAAATTGCGGGAAGCCGCGAAGGCCAAGAAACGGGCCAAGAAGGCTGGCCTTCCTACCGCTGCCAGGGGCGACTCTAGCTCGGCGGCCCTCCCCTCTCGGGGGCAAGATGGGGCCGACCCTTCCGGGCCAGCTCCCCCACCTACCAGGCGAGAGGGGGCCGAGGAGACCAGGGGCCCCTCAGAGGGCGGAGATGGGTCGGTTCTCCCCTCCCCGGGGATGGAGGGGGCCGGTGCTGAAGTAGCCGACGTCGAGACAGGGAGACCGGTCGAGGTCGGCGATGTCTCGGGCGGTGAGGCGCGGGCCGAGACAGATAGGGTTGGGGGTTTGTGTAACGACCCGAGAATCCGATTACCGGGAAGGCCCGATAACCCGAGACTCGCACCGCCGCCCACGAGCCGGGAGGGCTCGGAAGGGCTAGAAGGAGTGTGGAGGCACAAAGAAATAAGAAATAAAGCAGGACAACTCAACAATTAACAGAAATAAATAAACAACTACAACAGAGTCCAGTCCAACAGAAAGTACAGTCTAAAGCAGTAAAGCGTACCACATGCCAAGTGAACACTCGGCCCGGCAAGCTGGCAACTGAGAACCTCCGCTCCGCACCCTCGAACCACGAGGAAGAACCGCTACACCTGAAAAGTAGGGAATGAGTCTCCAAAACAGAGACTCAGCAGGGATCCCGCGGAACCCCAACCGGAAACAACGGCGGTAGCGGAAAGGAAGCTACAACTACAGCAGGAACAGCAAACCGGTGGCCGGTCAAAACTCGACACTACAGCTACTCCTACTGCAAGAAGGCAGACCTCGATCACACAGTCGAAGCTACCGAACCACGCTAGTACCACCTACCGAAGTAAGAACACACGGCAACCACGCCGTAGAGGCCTGTCCCTCGGACACAGCCGACCTGGACACGCTGTCCAAGGTGCAACCCCGACCACCCGATCGCGGGCACCGCACAACAAGACCCAACCTCGGTAAAGCCACTAGTACTAATCTCACGGCGCAAGAACCGACACACGCGCCAAGGTGAAACAACTGAACTCACCGGTCAACACGACCAAAAACCCGAAGGTCAAAGACACAGAGACTGACAGTCTGTCACTCCGTACTCGACAGGAGTACCACCCACTAGAAGCACAGCCGGTAGCGTCCCCTGACGTCTTACACCGCACCGCAGGTGAACCGCCTGACGTGGTAGGTCCTACCCGAGGCGCGAACACCGTACAAGTAACCACAAACAAGTGACTAGCTGGGGTCACGCCCGTCGACGTGGGTCCAACCGCCCCCAACCACGTGTGCACACACAGACCTTGCGTCACTAGGTCTGGTCCTCTGACCGGTTTTCCCCCGTAGCCGGACTCTGGCTACCGACGAGGGGCCTACGGTAACCGGTCCACAAACCGTCTCGAAAGGTGGGTGCCCGTACACCACTCCCAGGTGAGACCAGCACCTCGTACTGGTGGGCTACGACTAGTGGAGGGTCACTGAAGGAGTAGACTCTCAAGTCAACGGAAAACAACGTCCGAATCCGACGACGTACGGGGACAACCCCGCGTACCGGCCCCGTCACACGGTGACCACAGTCGGAGAAGAAACATGACATACAGTCCACGGTCACGCACACAGCCTGCGCGAGAGTCGAGAAAACCCAAGTGACGCTAAGTCACTAGACTCTGGACAGTCCTCTAGACGCACTAAACCCAACGGTCCTTGAGTCGCAGGACTCGGGGTCAAGACCGTTGTACGCAACAGCACAAGGCCGTCAATCTATTCCAATCTCTAGGTCTGAAACCATGGTAGCGCGAGTACCGAGACAACACACGAGTCGCCAAGACCACTCCCTCGGAGAGGGAACGCAAAGGACAAAGGCCACTCACACGGGCCACACGGAAAACGCAGAAGCACGATTCCCAAGGCAGCACACAAGCCGCCACGACGATTTCCCATCTTGAAGCAAGCGGGAAACCTCCAGCCCCAGGCCGGATAACTGGACTCGCAGTCCAAGACCAACCACGTGGCCCACATGGGAATCGCCTTCCAAAGAAACTCACGGCATGCGGGGGACACCCCACCGCACACACACCGATACACGGTGACTCGATCGAGCGTAACACGAAGGCCCAGCACGCGAGAAGTCACCCGGACTCTCAACCCTACGGGCACGCTAAACGAGATAACACGGTCCTCCAGACACCCTCAAAACACGGACACAGAAACCCACGGGTGTCAGGGACACTCACAAGACCGCAGGTCGACCACTGGGTCCCAACCGGGTCGACTAGGGATCCACACATTGCGGGGCAAGACGGAGAACACAAAGACTCGCCTCGGAACAACACAAAGCCTGACGGTCTAGCCCTAGACCGTCACAGGGCTGTAACGGTCTAGGCGAGACCGTCACATCCACCTGGCGGCCTAACACAAGCCGTCACACGGCCCCAAAGAAACACAGGATGTAACGCGCCTGGCCCAGCGCGTTACACGAATGTAACGCGCTTGCCCTGGTGCGTTACACGCATCACGCTCTCAGCGTGAAAGCAGGATGTAACGCGCTTGCCCCAACGCGTTACACGGATGTAGCGCGTCTGGCCTGGCGCGTCACACACGCTGCCCTCCTCAACGGATAAAACAGCTCTGACGGCCCACCCTGGGCGCGTTACAAGCATGTAACGGTCCAGAGGGCACCGTCACACCCCCAGCCCTCAGCTGGGTAACAGGGAATGTGACGCACCCACCCTGGGGCGTCACAAGGCTGTGACGCGCCAGCCCTGGTGCGTCACACGCCTGACCCGAAAACCAACGGAAGAGACTCTAACGGTCTAGCCCTGGTGCGTCACAGCACCTGGCGGTCTATCGTGGGACCGCCACACCCACAGACCACCAAAGGCCAACAGAAGGGGGATGTAACGGTCCTGCCCAGGCACGTTACACCAAGTGACGGCCACTGGAAGGACCGTCACTTCCTTCCGAGAACGCTACGGCGGGAAACGACCCAAAACTCGTCCCACGCCCCCATACCTCAACAGGAGAGGGGGAAAACAAGGGGGAAGCTCCCCAGAAGCCCCTAGCATGCATCTACGGCCTCGGATCGGCCAAAAACGCAATGAAACGGGAGATCGGCCCACAAGCCCTAAAACATGGGTTTTGCCCAAAAACCCCGATTCCACCCGCTCGGCTCACCACGGCCTACGAAACTCGCGGGAAAGGAAGTGCACGAGCTGGGGAACCATCACCCTACCTCCACCGAAGATTTCGCGCCCCGAGCTCGCCGATCCGCGAAGAAACGCCGTGAAACCCTCGCCGGCTCACGACCGCGCCACGAGCTCCCACGCGCCTCCACCGCCTTGATCCTCGCCCATCCTCGCCCGCGTCCTCACCCGCGCCGCCTCCGCCTCGCCCCCGCCTCGCTCCGTCGGCCGCCGGAGAAGAGAGGGGAGAAAGAGGGCGTGAGAGAAGAGAGAGAGTGAGAAAGAGAGAATGAGAGGGGGAGAGAGGAAAGGGTTAGTATATATAGGAAAACCCGAAAATTCGATAAATTCAGAAAATTACGAAAAATTACCTCTGCGATCCTCGGAAGGAACACAACGCAGTGGCACTGTCCCGGAGTCGGAGAACGCCACGGTTTGCCCTGCAAAGAGTTCCGAAGGCACATCAGGGAAAAACACGTGTAAAGCACAAAATACACTCCGAGACCCACTAAAATGATCTGAAAAATATCCGAAAAATCCGGGGCATTACAGCCCTCCCCCCTTAAAGGAATTTCGTCCTCGAAATTCAGGACCTAGCACGACGTCCTAGGGGAAGAACACTGAACCAACTGACACGCTGTCAGGGCCCCAGCACAGAAAACCTCGATTCCCACGAAAACACGGATCCTGAGGAACACAGCCAGACTCACAATCACACACAACACCTCGCTCCTCGCGCCGAGCACACCGGCCACAGAGCAGGCATATACCAAAGGACACAGTCTGGCATCACCTCAGACAACGCGAGAATCCACCATGGCGCCGCAGCCATGATCTCGCTCACCGAAGAATCACAACCCTCGATACGAGCAACAGCTACTGATCCATCCAATGGTCAGCAGACAAATCGCACAACAGCTTCGCAACCAGCTGACAGGTCGCACGCCCTCCTCGAGGGAGCAACCAAAATAGAGCATCCACCAGCTCAAGCAGTCATCTCAACGGACCGCAACTAGCTCATCGGCTCAACACCAAGAAACACCTCACACATGGCAAGCCGAAAGCCAGACACAACACCGTGCCAACTCTTGTCAAAAGACAACCTTCGACAAAGCCCAGATCCCATCCGGAAAAGGCACATCACAGAAATGACCATCAAAGGTCTCGCTGGCACACGGCTCTCGCCACGCTCGAGCCCCAACAACCAGCATCTTCTGTCTCTGAAAAGACCATCCACTGGTCACCAACTGCTCGTCAACGGGAACCCTTCGCTTGCTCAGCTTCTTCTTTCTTTCCTGGTCCTCGACCGGGTCCAAAGGAAACATTCCAAACCTCAGCAAGCCATCCGTCGACTCCCACACAGACTGATGCCACATCTCGAGCTGCACTCCTCTCGGACACCGCATCCAAGCTCGAACATCGCTCCAACTCGACCCTCTCGGGGAGCACGACGAAACCAAATGACGGATCCTGGTGTCTTCAATCATCACCTCACTGGACTCAGACTCACAGGGGAATCATCCCATGCTGGTCATCAAACCAGGGATAACCTTTGCGACACCAACGTCCTATCAAGGACCATCCTCCGACGCCCACCTCACAAAAGGCCTCCGCCCACAGGCGTCACTCATCCATCTGGTCTCATCAAATCCTTCGATCAATCCAAGTGGACACCCACCAATCCCGATTCCGCCCTTACCACAGAGCCACGGGACACCACCTGAACAGTGCTCACGGGTCCCTAAGCAATAACCATCTCACCGTCACAATCCGACAAGACCGTAGAACCAACAGACGTTGCTGTGGTCGGTCACCCGGTTAGGCTCACCAGCCACTCACAGCCGCCAACCGGGACCCATAGTCTGCCAGAGACCATATCCTCAAAGCACGATCTCAACCGAGGACACGATTGGGAACACAAGTCGGGCGCCAAGCCACCGACTCTGACCAACACGTCCTCGACCTCCGTCAGGCGACATCCTCAACAACCTTATCCAGGTCCGACACCGACGCCTGACACGGCTTCCATCACAGGAACATGGTACTCATGCGGCGTACTAACCAGCACATTCCCCAACACTCCACCCTGCCAGTGCCAACCACCACAAAACCTCGAGCAACGGCACGGCAACAACACGTTTCACACCGAGGAACCAATCCTCCGATGCTCAACGCAAACTCAGGAATCCGCCCGTAGCAACCAACGCTACGATCCTGAACCAGTGGGTTAAGACCTATGGGTTATGGGCCCACCACGCTCCCGCTGCGCACTCAGATCCGCGCACACAGCCGAGAAAGCAAACGCCGCCCAACCAGCGCTCGTCCTTTCGGAACAGCGCCAGCACCCTTACACGACAAGGGAACGGGCACAACTTCTCACAGGCAACCGCCTTGCCAAGATAAGGAGCACGTCTCGCACGGATTTCATGGCACACAAGGCTAACCAATCCGAACACACAATGCAAGACGACGATCCTTAGCCGAACGCAATCTCTCCAACCAAAGGAGAAACCAGCGCACTTTCGACCAACGGAAGAACTCCACGCTCGACCTGACCTCAAGCCTCGCACATGCTGGAAACAGCACCATCCAACACCAAGGAAAAGCCATCGCTTCCATCAGGTCAGTGCCTCCGACACACTCGACGAGTGTCACGTCGGACCACAATCACAGCATCTCTCGATGCACCACCGCTGCAATTCCTCGAACTGCAACACGGCATGCCAAGAGCCGCAACACGAGCCATAACCGGCAACCGCCAACGCTCATCCTCGAGTCCCGAACTCACCGTGGAGCCTTCACATCTCAAGCCAACCCCAGGGTGAACACAACCCATCCACTGACAGGAACGCAGGAGCAAAAACTTACTGGGACACCACAGCCCAATCCTACCTCGAAATCCATAAAACAATCGGGATCGACACGTCATTTCTGACGCCACAGAGCACGACAAGGACATCAGGCTCGACGAAACAGCAGCTCACCGAGAAGACATTTCGCTCACCGTAGCACACTTCTCGATCAAAACGCCTTAGGAGCTGGACAAACCTCAAGCTGGAGTGACCAAAAACCGATAGCAGCTCCCTCAGAGCACGCTCAAGGCCACTTAACCAAGAACAGTCCGCACCAGACACCTGACCACGCTGCAGGTTCCTCGAACGCAGCACCGCGAGCTCACGCCTGCCAGCAACCTCTGCCCAACGCAGCACAACCAGGGCCACCACCGATGAGGGAGAAGGCTCTCGACCTCGATCCTTAGACCCTACGCTGGCACGAAAGTCGCGGACAGCAACCACCTTCACAGCGCCGCACAGCGCACTCAAGCTCTCAAGCGAGAAACAAAGCGGAAAAAAACAAGCACAAAACCCTATGCCAGCTGCCGACTGTACTGGACCTTATGGACTCTGATCACTGCAATATTTCGAATTCCTATGCACGCCCACAACCACCGCTCTGATACCAGCTGTAACGACCCGAGAATCCGATTACCGGGAAGGCCCGATAACCCGAGACTCGCACCGCCGCCCACGAGCCGGGAGGGCTCGGAAGGGCTAGAAGGAGTGTGGAGGCACAAAGAAATAAGAAATAAAGCAGGACAACTCAACAATTAACAGAAATAAATAAACAACTACAACAGAGTCCAGTCCAACAGAAAGTACAGTACAAAGCAGTAAAGCGTACCACATGCCAAGTGAACACTCGGCCCGGCAAGCTGGCAACTGAGAACCTCCGCTCCGCACCCTCGAACCACGAGGAAGAACCGCTACACCTGAAAAGCAGGGAATGAGTCTCCAAAACAGAGACTCAGCAGGGATCCCGCGGAACCCCAACCGGAAACAACGGCGGTAGCGGAAAGGAAGCTACAACTACAGCAGGAACAGCAAACCGGTGGCCGGTCAAAACTCGACACTACAGCTACTCCTACTGCAAGAAGGCAGACCTCGATCACACAGTCGAAGCTACCGAACCACGCTAGTACCACCTACCGAAGTAAGAACACACGGCAACCACGCCGTAGAGGCCTGTCCCTCGGACACAGCCGACCTGGACACGCTGTCCAAGGTGCAACCCCGACCACCCGATCGCGGGCACCGCACAACAAGACCCAACCTCGGTAAAGCCACTAGTACTAATCTCACGGCGCAAGAACCGACACACGCGCCAAGGTGAAACAACTGAACTCACCGGTCAACACGACCAAAAACCCGAAGGTCAAAGACACAGAGACTGACAGTCTGTCACTCCGTACTCGACAGGAGTACCACCCACTAGAAGCACAGCCGGTAGCGTCCCCTGACGTCTTACACCGCACCGCAGGTGAACCGCCTGACGTGGTAGGTCCTACCCGAGGCGCGAACACCGTACAAGTAACCACAAACAAGTGACTAGCTGGGGTCACGCCCGTCGACGTGGGTCCAACCGCCCCCAACCACGTGTGCACACACAGACCTTGCGTCACTAGGTCTGGTCCTCTGACCGGTTTTCCCCCGTAGCCGGACTCTGGCTACCGACGAGGGGCCTACGGTAACCGGTCCACAAACCGTCTCGAAAGGTGGGTGCCCGTACACCACTCCCAGGTGAGACCAGCACCTCGTACTGGTGGGCTACGACTAGTGAAGGGTCACTGAAGGAGTAGACTCTCAAGTCAACGGAAAACAACGTCCGAATCCGACGACGTACGGGGACAACCCCGCGTACCGGCCCCGTCACACGGTGACCACAGTCGGAGAAGAAACATGACATACAGTCCACGGTCACGCACACAGCCTGCGCGAGAGTCGAGAAAACCCAAGTGACGCTAAGTCACTAGACTCTGGACAGTCCTCTAGACGCACTAAACCCAACGGTCCTTGAGTCGCAGGACTCGGGGTCAAGACCGTTGTACGCAACAGCACAAGGCCGTCAATCTATTCCAATCTCTAGGTCTGAAACCATGGTAGCGCGAGTACCGAGACAACACACGAGTCGCCAAGACCACTCCCTCGGAGAGGGAACGCAAAGGACAAAGGCCACTCACACGGGCCACACGGAAAACGCAGAAGCACGATTCCCAAGGCAGCACACAAGCCGCCACGACGATTTCCCATCTTGAAGCAAGCGGGAAACCTCCAGCCCCAGGCCGGATAACTGGACTCGCAGTCCAAGACCAACCACGTGGCCCACATGGGAATCGCCTTCCAAAGAAACTCACGGCATGCGGGGGACACCCCACCGCACACACACCGATACACGGTGACTCGATCGAGCGTAACACGAAGGCCCAGCACGCGAGAAGTCACCCGGACTCTCAACCCTACGGGCACGCTAAACGAGATAACACGGTCCTCCAGACACCCTCAAAACACGGACACAGAAACCCACGGGTGTCAGGGACACTCACAAGACCGCAGGTCGACCACTGGGTCCCAACCGGGTCGACTAGGGATCCACACATTGCGGGGCAAGACGGAGAACACAAAGACTCGCCTCGGAACAACACAAAGCCTGACGGTCTAGCCCTAGACCGTCACAGGGCTGTAACGGTCTAGGCGAGACCGTCACATCCACCTGGCGGCCTAACACAAGCCGTCACACGGCCCCAAAGAAACACAGGATGTAACGCGCCTGGCCCAGCGCGTTACACGAATGTAACGCGCTTGCCCTGGTGCGTTACACGCATCACGCTCTCAGCGTGAAAGCAGGATGTAACGCGCTTGCCCCAACGCGTTACACGGATGTAGCGCGTCTGGCCTGGCGCGTCACACACGCTGCCCTCCTCAACGGATAAAACAGCTCTGACGGCCCACCCTGGGCGCGTTACAAGCATGTAACGGTCCAGAGGGCACCGTCACACCCCCAGCCCTCAGCTGGGTAACAGGGAATGTGACGCACCCACCCTGGGGCGTCACAAGGCTGTGACGCGCCAGCCCTGGTGCGTCACACGCCTGACCCGAAAACCAACGGAAGAGACTCTAACGGTCTAGCCCTGGTGCGTCACAGCACCTGGCGGTCTATCGTGGGACCGCCACACCCACAGACCACCAAAGGCCAACAGAAGGGGGATGTAACGGTCCTGCCCAGGCGCGTTACACCAAGTGACGGCCACTGGAAGGACCGTCACTTCCTTCCGAGAACGCTACGGCGGGAAACGACCCAAAACTCGTCCCACGCCCCCATACCTCAACAGGAGAGGGGGAAAACAAGGGGGAAGCTCCCCAGAAGCCCCTAGCATGCATCTACGGCCTCGGATCGGCCAAAAACGCAATGAAACGGGAGATCGGCCCACAAGCCCTAAAACATGGGTTTTGCCCAAAAACCCCGATTCCACCCGCTCGGCTCACCACGGCCTACGAAACTCGCGGGAAAGGAAGTGCACGAGCTGGGGAACCATCACCCTACCTCCACCGAAGATTTCGCGCCCCGAGCTCGCCGATCCGCGAAGAAACGCCGTGAAACCCTCGCCGGCTCGCGACCGCGCCACGAGCTCCCACGCGCCTCCACCGCCTTGATCCTCGCCCATCCTCGCCCGCGTCCTCACCCGCGCCGCCTCCGCCTCGCCCCCGCCTCGCTCCGTCGGCCGCCGGAGAAGAGAGGGGAGAAAGAGGGCGTGAGAGAAGAGAGAGAGTGAGAAAGAGAGAATGAGAGGGGGAGAGAGGAAAGGGTTAGTATATATAGGAAAACCCGAAAATTCGATAAATTCAGAAAATTACGAAAAATTACCTCCGCGATCCTCGGAAGGAACACAACGCAGTGGTACTGTCCCGGAGTCGGAGAACGCCACGGTTTGCCCTGCAAAGAGTTCCGAAGGCACATCAGGGAAAAACACGTGTAAAGCACAAAATACACTCCGAGACCCACTAAAATGATCTGAAAAATATCCGAAAAATCCGGGGCATTACAGTTTGCCTGCGAGGGCGTCGCAGCCCCAAGTGCTCGAATTTCCCGGTGCAGTCGATCCCGTGGCATCGGTCGAGGTTGGGGGTTCGCCCGGGGAGGCTTCGCAACCCCAACCGACCGCGGCGCGTGGGGCGGTCGGCCCCGTTGCTCGATCTGAACCTTCTGGCGGGGCATCCGGTGGGGAGCGGATCTCCTTACCAGAGGCCTTGGAAAGGCTCGGTGTTTCGGGCAACCTGTATCGGGTTTGCCGAGAGGTTGCCGCAAGGACGAGGGGGGGAGACAAGCGCCACTCCCCCTCCGGAGTCCTCAACATCCTCATGGAGGGCGGCCTAGTCATGGCTCGGTCGGCGGCCTTGATGGCGGAGACGTACGCCCGGACGGAGGCGGAGCGGTCGAGTCTTGCCTGGGCCCTCGGGGGGTGCGAGA
Source organism: Amorphophallus konjac (assembly GCA_022559845.1). Lineage (NCBI taxonomy): Eukaryota > Viridiplantae > Streptophyta > Magnoliopsida > Alismatales > Araceae > Amorphophallus > Amorphophallus konjac. The sequence continues at coordinate 78,008,309 of CM040121.1, read as the reverse complement.
GGAAACTGGCCCGCCTCAGCGAGGAGCATGAGGGGCTTCGACGGGAGTTCTCCGCGATCAGGGATTTGGCACGGGCGAGCCGGCTAGAAACCGAGGCACTGACTGAGCAGTTGGCTAAGGCCCGAGAGTCGCCCGAGAGGAAGGGCAAACTCTTGGAAGAGGAGCGTCTGCGTCACCTCGAGCTGGACGGTCGCTGGGAGCTCGAACGTGCCGAGCTACTGGACCGGGCGGAGGTAGCGGAGCACCTTCGTTCCGTGGCCGAGGCGGACCGAGTCCGGGCGGAGAGGCGGTCGAGTGAAGCCGAGCGAGGGAGGGTCGAGGCAGAGGAACGCCTGGCGGGGGCAGAGGAGCGTGCGGCCGAGGCGGAGCGGGCTTGGGTCGAGCTCATTGGAAGGACGGAGTGTAGATCATGAATAATCCACTACTAAGAATAAGAATGGGAAAAGAGGGAGAACAGGGGAGCATGCGAGGATGCTAAGGGGAATGTGATCGCCAGAGACGCGAGGGCCTCAAAGGATATAACAATAATAAAATGGAGGGATCGCGAAAAATACCTCAAATGCGGGGATTGATGTGAATGCTGTCCTTCTCTTCCAATCGGCCGGCCGATGAAGAGAGTTTTTCTTGATTGATTACCCTTGCAAAATTAACAAACAACAATAAACAAACATGGATTAGAAACCAAGATGTGTAGCATCAAATTCAAATGTAAATATAGACATAGAAAGCATGGATATGAACACACCTTATTGGTGTTTGGCCTTTAAACCCCTATGCAAATGGGTAGGTAAAAGATGATGATGACATGTAAAATAACAAGTGTGCAAGTGTTGCACCAAGGAGTCTCAACGTGGTTGAGAAGAAAGATTAACAGAAGATGCAATATGCATGCATATGTATGAACAAAAGAAAAGAATTGAAAAAAAGAAAAGAAAAGCCTGCGCTTTTGATCTTTGGCTTTGATGCTCAATGGGGAGGAAGACTCTGTCGGATGAACGATGATGTGTAGGAGCTTCCTCCTTCAGCCAAGCAGCAGCAGCAGCACCCTGCGTAAAATCGAGAAGAAGAAAAATCCCCCCGAACAGAACCGCAGGGCTCTATTTATAGGGCAAACAAACAGATCTTAATCGGATCAGAACAAGCAATAATCAGCTTAGGCAAGGACTCTAGTTCCCTAATGGAGCAAAGTTATCAAACACGGCAGGGAACTGTTCAGGAAAGATGAGTTTAAGCAGGACACGAAAGGGTGAGACACGACCTACCAAAGGGCGTCAATTCAGAATTGACGACCTGCCCAAGGACGTGAATTTAAAACACGACCAGGCTTAAGGCGTCACTTCCTGGATTCAATTTTGGTAATAAAAACCTTCTTTATTTGAAAATTGCGAAGAGACGCCTGAAGCAAAGGCGTTAAACAAAACACGTCCTATGGAAGGACGTTAATCTTTGATTTTCAATCAGCTTGGGACTCGTAAACTACCAGGAATTGATGCCCATACCGCAAGTCGTCCTTTCTTAAAAACACGCCTCAAGCAAGACCGTTACTTAAATAACACCCCCAATGAAGTCGTTAATCACCAAAAATGCAAGAATAAATCACAAAAACACACAAAAATATAAAAACTTTATATTATAGAAATATTGAAGTTCGCTTTGGGGTATTATCATAGTGACATGAGATTTGATCATCATAGCGTCAATTTTGGCGTGTCTACAGCTACCTCGCCTTGGCGTCTGCTTTGCAAGGGAGTGAGACAAAATGGAGAGAAAGTGCAACAAGTGGAATGAAGTGGAACGAACTGATAAGTAGATGCCAAGGTGTGATGTGACACGCCTCAGACACTAAGCATTGGAAATCTTTTAAAGATTCTGAGTGAAACAACTCTAAGTAATTCCAAGGAAGCATCGATTTGCTGGATAAAGGAGACTAAACTAAGTAAATAAAATGTGCACGTGGGCATGACATGGAGACACCATTGGAGAGCGGTTACCAGCCAATGTGGACGTGCTACAACCAAGGTGGATTTGCAGAAAAATAAAGAGAATTGAGATGAAGACCCAGCAAAGGGATATTTTTCGAAGAACTAGCCTGAGCGGCTTCAGAGAGAATAAAGTACTCGATTTGGAATGGAATATCTCATGTCAACTCAATCAAGAGCGAGTGACCTTCATTATTACCATAATATGAAGATTTTCAGCATGAAGCTCAAAGTCCTACATGATGCATGCTGGGCTAAAAGGAAAAGATAAAACAAACTAAAAATAGAAAATAATCAAGGATAATATTGCTAAGCCATCTAGATTTGGTCAAGAATCCAGATCTCTGAGCTGACACTAAGCCAAAGCCCGTTTGTCCGCGCATCAACCCAGATGATGGAACCATCGTCCCAGACCTTTAATGACTCAACGGCCTATCCGTGTGACTATAACTCCTCTGGAACCATCATTATTTTTGATGAAGGGGAACTCAAATTCCAGATTTACCAAAGCCACAAGGTCCTTGATATAATCTAATAGCATAATAACATATAGTAAAATGCATACAGGGGGGATGGTGGTAGCAATGAGTATGGGGGAACTGAGAAATGAGGTGCAAGCACCGTGGGACTTGGATGATGATGCCCAGTCGGTGGGACCAAGAGCTTCTTCCTGCGCTCAAAGATTCATCAGCCAAGATATAAAAGATAATAAGCAATGGATAGCATTCATTTAAGCATAGCAAGCATAGCATCAATCAAAGCATCAAAGCAATCACAATATAGACATCAAAACACTCAAAGTTTGGCGTGGATAGCATTCAAGCATGTATTAGCAAGGCTAAACATGAATTAAATCATAGCATTGCAAAGCATCATTATTTGTTGTTTGCCATGAGGATGACAATCTTGGCATGTGAGATTGAGATTGGATGATCAGGATCAATCAAGTGAAATCAGCGGGAGTTGATTAAAAGATTAGGAGATGAACGATCAGTTAATGCCCAGTATAGAGAGATGGTAATCAGGAGTGTCCATAGTGACGAATCATGATGATATTGGGAAGAATCAAGAGATTGATAGCGGTGAATGGAGAGGACTCATCCCGTGCTCTTGGTCATTGCAAAATTATTGTTCCTGTAAAAAAACACCATCAGAAAATACAATGCAAATTTTTTTAGATTTTGAAATATGCATATTTTGTGGGTTTTGAAAAAGATATTCAATTTTTATGGATTTTGGAAAATATTTGATTTTTTTTGATGATTTTAGAAAATATTCATTTTTTTGGATTTTGATCATGAAATATTCAATTTTTTTTGGATTTTGATTTAGGAAATATTCAATTTTTTTGGATTTTGGTTTAGGAAATATTCAATATTTTTTTAGATTTTGGTTTAGGCTTCGTTAATGCAGCATCAAAGGGTGTTTTTTTAAACCACTGGCTAGGGGACCTTGTTCCTTCCCCTTTCACTAAAAATTGCCCAAATCCGGGCGTGCATTGAAGGGTGGCGCCCTATAGCCGACTGTCCTTGATTAACGGTGCCCCTACCAAGGCCATACCCGAGAAACATTCGGTCTTAGAGGGAGAAGAGAAGAATAATTGAGGATAAGCTTTATGCAGGATGGGAGATGTCGGGACTTGAATTCCTTCCAAGGTGTTTCCCCTCAAAGAGGTAGTCTGTTGTGCCGGGGCTTTGTGCCTTTGATTTTTAGACCCCTGACATGCATACGATCAGGGTTTTCCCTGCGGGGACTTTGCCACTCTTGACATGCCATAATTCACAATTTTACTTTTATCGAAATTTTGACTTGATTTTCATAATAGCCCTTTTGGCGAGATGTATATCATGAAAACTCATATGAAAACTCATATTGATTTTGGGTCAAGACTGCCCCTATTTGAGACCCCTCTCGTATTGGGGATTACCCTGGGTGGGTCATCTCATCCGTCAACCTCTTGCCCCTGCATTCGGCCGAGTAAAGAAGAGAAAAAGACTTTCAGGAATTCTCATGGCATGGCCAAAGTAGCAACGGTGTTTTAACCAAAGGAGCCGGCTAAGGACGCCGTGAAGTGTGTGGAATGCCCAGCTGAAGGTTACTCTTAACAAGCAGGGAGAGAACGTTGAATTCCCAGCGTGGGGTTTTTATTACCAAAGGTGCTGCAAAAATAAGCCTAAAAGACTATTTTGAGAATGATTTAGTAAAGATAAAGATTCGACCTAGGATAAAGGTCTTGACTACCACTCTTAATCTTGTTAAGAAGCACTTTATTTTGAAAATCATCGTGAAGCAATGAGATAATGATATCATGAAATGAGTACTTACGCCAATATGTTACCTTGCAACCTTTGTAGAAGCAGCTGTCAGAGGCGAGGTTGATCATCGTGGGATAGTCCTCTTTGGCAGTCAAAAGGATTGGAAGCAAAGGGTTTGAAAGTGGCTTAACAAGAAGGAGTGGTGCCAAGACCAGACTCAGACGAATAAGGAAAAAAAGGAAGAGAGGCGAGGGCTAGAACTCCCTCACTAAAGTGTGGAGACCCTGATCACATGAAAGGTCTACAGAAGAAGCGGAGAATTAGAAGGAGGAGTGAGGACTAAAGCCTCGAAAGCAGTGAGAGAATGGGCAGATGCCCAAGGCAGTGGATGTAGAAGAAGTTGGGTCGGACCTAGGATTAGGGGGAATCAGAAGAAGAAATTGATAGATGGAAAGAGGCGGATCTGGAGGGTCTGGGAGTAAAGGAGGAGAATCGTGATAGGAGGAATCATCCGGAGGCTCCGGAGGGATAAGATATCGAAGGACGCGGTGCCCAGGGAAGAAATAGGGAAAAAGATGATGGAAAAGGAGGAAGAAAATGAAGGATGTGATGTCCCGGAGGAGCAGAAAGATGAATCGAAAGAAAGATGGAGGGTCCGGAGGTTCCGGAGGAATGAGATGCCGAGGGACACGGTGCCCAGGGAAGAGTGGATGAAAAGGATCAGGAGGGTCCGGAGGTTCCGGAGGGAAATATCGAGGGACGCGTTGCCCTCGGAATGTTAAAAGATGATAGAAAAGGAAGAAAAGAATGAAGGACATGATGTCCCGGAGAAGCAAGAGGATGAATTGGAGGAAAGATGGAAGGTCCGGAAGTTCCGGGGGTAGAAAATGAAAAGGGGCGTCATGCCCAAGGGATTGAGAGAGGGGTGAAGGATCTGGAGGTTCCGGGGGAAGAAGATAGAAAAGGGCGCGATGCCCTGGGAGAAAGTCCGGAGGTTCCGGAGGAAGAAGACGGAAAGGGGCACGATGCCCAGGGAGAATCAGTAAGAAGCCCAGAAGATCCGGACTTGAGGGTGTGCAGAGGCGCGATGCCCAAAGAGCGAGATCCGGAGGTTCCGGAGGAGGAAGATACCATGGGACGCGATGCCCAGGGAGGACGGGAGAGAAATTCGGGGAGTCCGGATGCAATGGTTGGAAAGGGGCGCGATGCCCGGGGAGAAGAGAAAGATCCAGAGGTTCCGGAATAGTGGAATCAGAAGGGGCGTCATGCCCTAAGAGGAGGGATAAAATACCTGGAGGTTTCAGGGAAATAGCAGGAAAGGGTGTTGTGTCCCTGAGGTCATTTGAGTCATTCTGTGGTCACATGGGTCATTCGACATCATTCTATAGTCATATGAGTTTTGTGTATTCTTGGTTTTGATAATGGCTTAACACTATTAGTCATTGTTATTTTCCACGCTCTTATGACTGACATATGTGATATTTTGTTCATGACAGAAATGCACATGAAAGCTCAATGTTGCGCCCTCGCACGCGGATCGACCTGCGCGGTCAGGTCGCGGGGATCGACCTGCCCGGTCAGGTCGCGGGGATCAAGGGGGCAGCGCCCCTTGCGGGGGTTTCCGGGGGCGGAGCCCCCGGAACAAAAATTGGCTTGAAGACTCAGTAATAAAACTTCAAGACAATCAAGGTCGATGCCACAGACATGAACGGGCGGCTAACGGACTCAAGCGACGGAGCTGGTGCGGCCAACGTACCGAACCGGGGTGACCCGGGTTCTGCCCAGCTGGCGGTCGACCGCCAGCACAGGGGCGGTTGACCGCCCCAGCCAGGGACTCCCAAGTCTGCACGTTTCTCAGTGGCGGTCGGTCGACCGGAATTCCCAGGGGCCATTCTTCTACAGCATTTTACAGTGGCGGTCGACCGCCAGGAGCTGCAGGTCGACCGCCAGCCCCGAGCCTTCATTTTTGACTTTGTTTCCAACTTCGAAAAGGGCCATTCAACATGGATTTCTTTAATCCAAATGTCACCTAATCACCCACAAATTGTGGATCTGGTCTGAGGCTTGTCTATAGACCATTCAAGGTCTATAAAACCAACACATGAGGGGATGAAAACCCTAATGCTTCAAGCCTTCAAGGGAGATCAAGGGAGCCCATTTTCGAGCTACTGTAGCACCTTCGTGAACAGTGTTTCGGGAGGAAGTTCTTCATCCATCCAAGGTGATTCAAGCTCAGATCTGAAGCCAAGCAACCTCCTACAAAGCAAGAAGCAATCAAGGGCATGAAGGGTGATCAAAGGAAGCTAGTTTGATTCAAGTTCTTCAAAGGAATTCAAGCTCTTTCAAGCTCATCCAAGGTGATATTTCAAGCATTCAAACTCCTAGAAGCTAAAGAAGCAATCAAGGTTCAAGGTAGCTTCATCATCTCCTTCATTCATTCAAAGAAATTCAAAGAGAAGATCAAGAGAGAAGAATTGAAGGAAGAGGTACTGTTCACGTAAACAGTACTCCGTGAAGAACATTCATCCAATCAAGGGTGAATCAAGAAGATTGAGTTGAAGCCAAGAGGAGCCTTGTTGCTGATCAACATTTCATACAAGGGCCAATTCATTTTCACTCATAACTCAATCTCTTGTTTTAGTTCATTCACATTTTGTTTTCTTTTCATTATTGTTTAAACATTGAAAGTGTGATTCGTCCCTACCGGTGGTTAGTAGGAAGGCAATTGGAGGGTGTTCCAATTTACGGTTGACATCCCTACCAGGTGGTGAGTAGGAAGGCAATCGGTGGTTTCCGATTTGCGGTTCTATGCGCTGCACAAGTGAAGCCTCACCGGGTTTTGGTGAGGGGTGGACGTAGGGCTGAGGATTCAGTCCGAACCACCTTAAAAATCCTGTCTAGCGTGGTTTGCTTGTGTGATTGAATCGTTCTAGGTGCATGCTTAGGATCGAATTATTATATATCTTGCTTATCTTGCTAAGTGAATCATAGCATACTTGGAAGCTAGTTTCTATTCCGCTGTAATTCATTTTAACTAGCTGTTTAGAGGGCCGCATTGCGAAAAGTGGGGCTGATCTATTCACCCCTCCCCTCTAGATCCGATGTCCACTACATAACAAAGGGGACGCGATGCCCCGGGGAGAGTGGATTAGAAGAGGATGGAGGGAAATGCGGAATATCCGGAGGTTCCGGAAGGCGGGGAAGATACGGGTCCGGAAACCCGGGAAAGAAGAAGTGCAAACGTATGCAAATACAATGCAACAGATGTGATAAATGCATGGATGTAACAGAATGCATGAGATGCAAAGAATATGAAGAACATGAAGGGTGAGAGGATGAGATCCTCCTCCTTACCCCTGGAGTGGCCCATGTGGATGGCGTTGAATGGAAGGTGGGTAGAATAGTGGAAATCCCTTTGACACCAAGATAACCGCCCCTCCATGGCAGTGAAAGTGTATAGCCAATTGGCCCAGTGGATGAAGCTTCAATGGTAAGTGACAACTATCTTGGAGAGTGGAAAGCAATAGTGCGAGAGAGTTGAAAAGTTGGGATAGAAAACACCGTGCTGCCCAAGGATTATAGCGTATGAAGAATATTGATCAAGATGGGCGTTCGTCCCTTGTATGGAAGAAACAGTTTATGATTTGAAAGTTGGAACAAGGGGTGCCCTGCCCGGCCCTTGGGCACAAACTTATACGGCATCAACGCTTTGCATTCTCTTCTAGCGAGCAGTGGCGGGGACTCAGCCTCTTCAACCATGCTTGGCACAACAACCCAGATTGGCATCCGGCAAATAAACTCTTGCATCTTGAACAGCATGGCCATGGCCAAATCTTTCTTTCCCGGCTCTTGATCATCTTCGGCACAATTATTTACAGAAGGACACCCGTTCCGAGTAGTAAAGGGGGGTGAAGCGGAGGCGGAAGGTTCCATGGATGGTGGAGGTGAAAGGGTGAGTGGAAGCAAAGGTTCAAACACGTCGAGCTTCTCCCTTTGCTCGGAAGCAGTCGGGGTTGGCTCGAGTGTAAAACAGGGTGAACCTTGCTCAGGATTAGCCACAGGTAAGGGTAAAGGGTTAAGTAATGGGGTAGGGGTCATAGGCATAGTGGACGGCTGAGGTGGCGAACAAAGAGGAGGTGTAATGGAAGGCTTGGCGGAGACTGGCGTAATGGAGGGTAATGGAGGTTCGGTGGAGGCCGGTGGAGTGGAGGCTATTGGGGTGGTTACGGGAGGGGTGAACGGAGAAGGTTTAGTGTGTTGAAAATGCCGGATGGGGCGAGAGGTGTTAGGGATAGGAGACATGTCTTGGTGCAACGACATGGGTGATTGGAGTATTGACCCATCGTCGTACCACCAATTAGTCTCATAAACGGGGAATGTGTTGGGGACGGTGACTTCGTCCTGAGCAGGGGGTTTATCAAGCGGTAGTGGAGGGAGAGGGAAGCGAAGGAAACTCGGAAGGGGTGCCTGCATAGCTTCATCATTGTGCGCCTCAGATTCTTCAATTGCCGGTTCTTCATCAGCTGGTTCAAGTGGACACCGTAGTGGAGGCGTATATGTGGGTGGAGGAAGGACAGCGTCCACTTGAACATTGAAATTTGCCGACTCTTGCTCGCTTGAACTGTCGACGCCGCAACCGTCTCTCCTATCCTTCCAATCTTTCTCCATCTTTGTAATGTCGTTTAGAGCCGCGTAAAGGGGATTAACTGGAGTAGGAGGAGCGGGCCGTGGGCTCGTAACCCTCTTTAATTGTTCCTCCAACGAAGTGACTTTGTTGAAAAGAGTTTGTTGGAGGGGCGTGACCTGAGCAACAGAGGGTTGGCATGGCCTTGAAGGAGGGGCCGCATAAGAAGGCCGTGGAAGGGAATTAATGGGCCGACCCATAGAAGGACCCAGATGGGTCGGGTTGCAAGGAATAAATAGGCCTTGGGGCCGTGATGGAGGAGGAATAGAAGGAGGCGGGCATTGGACCACCCGAGGAGAAGTGTGAATAGATGGGTGATGGGCCACCCGAGTAGGAATGTGAATAGAAGAGGGAAGGGGGTGATGGGCCACCCGTGTAGGATTTGAAGGAGGATGAGAGGAATGAGATGCACCCTCAACAACGGCCTTAAGGGCTTGGATTTGTTGAGGGGTGAGATGATCTAATGCATGCAAGATCTGGGAGACCTTCTCATCGTTGGGAGGAGACGGTCCCGTAGGAGTAGTGGCTCGCGATTGAGGCGAGGGACCATGAGATTGGATATTACCCATGGGTCGAGCAAAACCATAAGAATGAGGACGTGGTCCCTTGAAAATATGGTGAGAATTATGACGAATATGTTGAAATTGAGGAGTATAAGATGTGCTAGGTTGTGCATCCTCATGAGCAAAGTTTGGATTAAACATGTTGTTTTCTCTATCAAGGTAAGTCATCAATCAAAGTTCAAGCAAAATAATTTGCAAAGAAGCACACAAGTTGGAATGGTTACCTTTGATTTCTTTTTGTTTGAACCTTGGTGAATTAATGATTTTTAATCAAAATTGGAGTGATTCACACAAGGGAGGAACCTAGTTTCAATGTAAGTTCACTTCGATGCCAACCAGGAACACTCTCTCACCGTGTATAGGCCAACTAAACCCGGGACTTCAAAGGTACCACCTGCCCAGCGTCCGTGAGTGAATCCACGGGTGCGGGGAATTACGGAGGCTTGGTTTAAGAATTTTCGGTCCAATGAGACGGAGTGCTCAATGGAGGGTCCTTCCTTCACCAAGAGGGAGTGTGGCTCCTAATGTAGAGAGAGGAGGTCTCCCAAACCAATGCAAATGGATGAATGCAAGATAAGATAAGCAGCTCACACCAATATAATCAAATAATAGAGGTAAGTATCAATCCAGCATGAATGATCACAAGAAACAAGCCTCTGTAAACGCACAGGAAAGAGGCGACCTGGCAGCAGTCGCTACCAGTAAAAGAGACGACAGCGTCGCTGTCGTGAATCACAAAACCGTGCCTTAGTGTAAGGCACTAAATGTGAAAAGACGCCTCTGGCAGAGGGCGTCAAAAGTGTGTGGTGCGCACGCTCAAAGAAAAACACGCCTTGATGGGAGGCGCTTCTCAACAAAAGGACGCCCTCAGGGAAGGACGTGAATCCTCAGACAGAATAAAACACCAGGGATATGTGATGAAAGACGCCTTCGTAGGAGGCGTCGAATATATAAAACACGCCCTGGATAAAGGCGTTAAATCAAAACGCGCCTTTGTGAAAGGCGTTAATTCAGAAAAATCACAAACTGGCTCATCTCAAGGAGTATGTAGTGTGCACAGTGGAGGGTGCCCGTGGGGCACAAAGGAGAGGTACCGTGGGTACCAAAGGGAAAGGGCACACATGGGTGCCAAAGGGGAAAGGGGTAATCAATAGAAAAACAGTGGAAGTCCCACCGTGATCGCCAATTTGTAGATCATGAATAATCCACTACTAAGAATAAGAATGGGAAAAGAGGGAGAAAAGGGGAGCATGCGAGGATGCTAAGGCGAATGTGATCGCCAGAGACGCGAGGGCCTCAAAGGATATAACAATAATAAAATGGAGGGATCGCGAAAAATACCTCAAATGCGGGGATTGATGTGAGTGCTTTCCTTCTCTTCCAATCGGCCGGCCGATGAAGAGAGTTTTTCTTGATTGATTACCCTTGCAAAATTAACAAACACCAATAAACAAACATGGATTAAAAACCAAGATGTGTAGCATCAAATCCAAATGTAAATATAGACATAGAAAGCATGGATATGAACACACCTTATTGGTGATTGGCCTTTAAACCCCTATGCAAAAGGGTAGGTAAAAGATGATGATGACATGTAAAATAACAAGTGTGCAAGTGTTGCACCAAGGAGTCTCAACGTGGTTGAGAAGAAAGATTAACAGAAGATGCAATATGCATGCATATGTATGAACAAAAGAAAAGAATTGAAAAAAAGAAAAGAAAAGCCTGCGCTTTTGATCTTTGGCTTTGATGCTCAATGGAGAGGAAGACTCTGTCGGATGAACGATGATGTGTAGGAGCTTCCTCCTTCAGCCAAGCAGCAGCAGCAGCACCCTGCGTAAAATCGAGAAGAAGAAAAATCCCCCCGAACAGAACCGCAGGGCTCTATTTATAGGGCAAACAAACAGATCTTAATCGGATCAGAACAAGCAATAATCAGCTTAGGCAAGGACTCTAGTTCCCTAATGGAGCAAAGTGATCAAACACGACAGGGAACTGTTCAGGAAAGCTGCGTTCGAGCAGGACACGAAAGGTGGAAGATGACCTCGGTAAGGGCGTCAATTCACAAATTGACGACATGTAATAGGGCGTGAATTTAAAACACGACCAGGCTTAAGGCGTCACTTCCTGGATTCAATTTTGGTAATAAAAACCTTCTTTATTTAAAAATTGCGAAGAGACACCTGAAGCAAAGGCGTTAAACAAAACACGTCCTATGGAAGGACGTTAATCTTTGATTTTCAATCAGCTTGGGACTCGTAAAATACCAGGAATTGACGCCCATACCGCAAGTCATCCTTTCTTTAAAACACGCCTCAAGCAAGACCGTTACTTAAATAACGCCCCCAATGAAGTCACTAATCACCAAAAATGTAAGAATAAATCACAAATACACACAAAAATAGAAAAACTTTATATCATAGAAATATTGAAGTTCACTTTGGGGTATTATCATAGTGACATGAGATTTGATCATCATAGCGTCAATTTTGGCGTGTCTACACGGAGCAGATCGAGGCAGAGGCGATCGAGCGGTATAGGAGCTCGGACGCCTACTCAGCCGACCTGGAGAGAGCCGCCCTACCATATTACCAGGCAGCGCTTCGCCGGGGCGCCCGAAAGGGGTTTAAGCAGGGTTATCGTCGGGCGGTGGACTACGCCGACGAGCAAGACTCCGGGATCGAGTTCCCTTTGGGCCAGAGCTATGACTCGGATGAGTCGGCTTCTAGCTCCTCTACGTCTGGCGGGGAAGATCCAGAGGGGTCTCCTCCGGCGGGGTCACCAACTCCGGACGCCTCGGGAGGGCTCGCGACCGAGACAGTTCTCGCACAGGCGAGGTCAGTGCCCGGGTCGGTCGTCACCGGGGGTGCTGGGGGTGACGCGCCCACTTCCGTCACTCCCGAGCCTCAAAGTGGGCCCGAGGCCTGATGTATTTTACCTTATTCTGCCTCTGTCTCTTGTTTGTCTCTCTTTCCTCCTTTAGAGAGTTTCCTCTTTATGAGATAATGAATGACTTACTTGTTTGATCGCCATTCTTGCCGTGATTTGGTTGGCGTATCTGAAGTAGTTGGAGAGTGCCGATATGTCCTGCGTGGTTTTCGCATGCTGATTTGGTAGGCTTATGACGGGGCGTCTTTCCGTTCTCTCACGCTTTGAATGCCAGGCCGCTTCTTGAATCCCGCTGGGGCGGGAAACGAGGAGTTGGAGGTGACCGTTCAGGGGAGAAATCCTTTGGCATGCTTTCGAGGGGAGAGTCATTTAAGGCGTGTAGCCTCCTTTGGCCTATAAGAAGGACTGAAGGGCGCCCTTTCCTCTTTACCGCTTGTGATTTTCTCTAACGGTCTTTCCTCACTCCTTCTTCTTCACTTTGCGTTGTGCCGTTGCATTCGGAGCATGGAGGATCCTTCGGAGGGTGACGCCGCCGATGACGGGGAGTAGAGAGCTCTTGCTGTCCTGGCTTGATGGACGGGTCCCACGGTCGCCGTGCGGGTTTGAGACGGGTCCGACGGTCTCCGCGCGGATCTGGAGAGGGCTCCGACGTGTGAGGGCACGGCTCTTGCCCTTTCTCAGTTCTGGCGTGGCTTCCGGGCGGGCGCCGAGGCCGAGGACGGATGGGGGTATTAGGGATGCCTGCCGCCACTCCCCCTCTGCATGGGGGGGGGGGGGCGCACCAAGTTCCCTCCTCACCGGAGCCTTCCTCCGTCTGCAGCCTCTTTTTTCCTCTTCTGCTCTTCATTTCTTTTACTCTTCGGAGGCTGCTTGCTCTCTGTTCCCTTCCAAGGAGTTGGTAGGTTGGGAAAGAGGAGGTCTTCACGGCGCTCCTTCTCCCTGGCCTCTATCAACTTGGAAGGTGGCCTTCCCCAACCTTAGAAGGTGGTTACCTTCTCTGCAGTCCCTCTGTCACTTTTGTCAGGGGTCATCTGAGCCAACTGGATCGGCCCCCTCTTGTCCAAGCCAGTTTCTACACGAGGCAGAGTCAGTGGCTGGACGCGAGGAGATCGAGATCGAGTCAACCGAGCGATGACCCCTTGCAGCGGTGTTAGATGGATTTTCTTACTTTTTGTCATGCAATGTACTGGCCTTTGCCTTTCTGATGTATCAATAGTTTTGAATGAAAAGAAAAAGGATTTATTTTGTCCATCTTGCTGTACAATTTCAAAAATGGAATTTGCGTAGTGCGGCTGCGTTCCATGTCCGAGGAATGGGTTCCCCTTCCATTGTTGCTAGCCTGTACGCACCTTTCCCGAGCGTCTTGACCACTCGGTAGGGGCCTTCCCAGTTAGGGGACAGCTTGCCCGCCGCCTCTAGTGGTCGAGAGGCTTCGGCTTTTCTAAGGATGAAGTCTCCCGGTTGGAAGTGTCTACTTCGGACTCTGGCATTGTAGTATCGAGTGAGGCGTCGCTGGTATTCCGTCGCTCGGATGCGGGCAATATCCCGGAGTTCATCGGCTAGGTCGAGGTTCTCGAGTAACTTTTGGTTGTTTTCCTCGAGCGAGTAGTGGATGACTCGGAGAGACGGGTTGGCGATCTCTAATGGAATGACGGCCACAGTGTCATACACCAACTGAAAAGGACTTTCACCGGTTGTCGTCCTGGGAGTCGTTCGGTGCGACCACAGTACGCTGGGCAATTCCTCGAGCCAACTACCCTTGGCTTTGCCGAGTCTGGTCTTTATGCCTTTCAAGATAGTCTTATTGGCATTTTCGACCAGCCCGTTGGCCTGAGGGTGGGCAACCGAAGTGAAGTGGTTGCGGATGTTTAGGTCGGCGCATCTGTCTCGAAAATATCGAGAGTTGAATTGCCGACCGTTATCGCTCACTATAACTCGGGGGATGCCGAAGCGACAAATGATCGATTTCCAGACGAAACTCCAGGCGACTGTCTCGGTGATCCTTGCAGTGGCTTCGGCCTCGATCCATTTAGTGAAGTAGTCGATGGCGACGATAGTGAACTTTTTCTGGGACTGAGCCGTAGGGAATGGCCCGAGAATGTCGATCCCCCACCGAGCGAAGGGATAAGGCTCGGTGAGGGTGACGAGTTCTATAGCCGGCTGATGGACCAAGTGGTCAAACCGTTGGCATCGGTCGCACTGTTGAGCGTAGGCCGAGCAGTCGCGCTGCAGGGTGGGGCACCAGTACCCCTGTCGTAACAGGATCCTGGACAGTGACCTTGCCCCTGAGTGCGCTCCACACAGGCCTTCATGAACCTCTTGGATGGCTCGGCTGGCTTCGTCGGGGCCGAGGCACTTCAGGAGAGGGCCGGTAAAAGACCTTCGGTAGAGTGTGTCGTCCAGGACGACGAAGCGCCGGGCTTGGTACTTCATTAGGCGTGCTTCTCGAGGGTCGGAGGGCTCTTGGGAGTCTCGGAGCCAAGACAGGTAGGGGGTGCGCCAGTCGCTCGGGACGGCCGGGTCAACAGCGAGGAGCTCCGAGTCAATGCTCGGGCGTTCTAGCTCTTCGAGGAGGACCGAGTGGGTACCTTCTGGGTCTAGGGAGGAGGCCAACCGAGAGAGGGCATCCGCTCGGGAGTTTTCTTCCCGAGCTATTCGGACTACCTCGAACCCCTCGAATTGTTGGGCCAGGCTCCTGACCAGCTGGAGGTATTTGATCGTGGGTGCCTCTCGAGCTTCATACTCGCCGTTGACCTGGCTTGCGACCAGCTGAGAGTCGGTGTGGATCCTGACTCGCTCAGCTCCCAACCGCCGGGCCATGCGCACTCCCGATATAAGGGCCTCGTACTCGGAAGCATTGTTGGACGCCTGAAAGTTGAATTTCAAGGCGTACTGCAGCTCCACTCCTTCGGGGGATCATAGGAGGATCCCAGCACCACTACCGACCGAGTTGGAAGATCCGTCGACATACAGTTCCCAGGTTGGCCCGGCATGGTCGGTAGTCTACCTTCGGTCGGGATGGTGCTTTCGGCGATGAAGTCGGCGAGCGCTTGACCTTTTATAGCTGAGCGCGGGCGATACGAGATGTCGTAGGCCCCAAGCATAATGGCCCATTTGACGAGTCGCCCCGAGGCCTCGGGGTGGGCCAAAATCTTCTTCAACGGCTCGCCGGTTAGCACGGTGATGGGGTGCCCCTAGAAGTAGGGTCAGAGACGTTTCGTGGAGGTAACCAGTGCTAGCACGAGTTTCTCGGTTGCGGGGTACCTCCTCTCGGCCTCGTTGAGTACCTTGCTAGTGTAGTAAACTGGTCTTTCGATTCCCGAGTCATTTCTGACTAGGACCGAGCTGACCGTTGATGGCGTCGCCGAGAGATAGAGCAACAAGACTTCGTCCGGCAAGGGCTTGGAGAGCACCGGGGGTGGAGCCAGGAACTCCTTGAGCTCGGCGAACGCTTTCTGGCTTTCCTTATCCCATGCGAACGTAGCAGATGCCAATTTGGGCCCCCTCAACAGTTTAAAAAAGGGCAGGCATCGTTCGTCCGCACAGGACAAGAAACGGCTGTGAGCGGCGACACGCCCCGTCAGACGCTGGACGTCCTTAATGCAGGCGGGCGGGCGCATGTCCAGGATGGCCTGGACTTTGTCGGGGTTGGCTTCGATCCCACGCTGAGTGACCAGGAAACCCAGGAACTTCCTGGATCTTACTCCGAAGGCACACTTGGCAGGATTGAGCTTCATGTTGTACTTCAGGAGGACGGCGAAGGTTTCAGCGAGGTCGGTGAAGTGGTCCTGGGCCTTGGGGGTCTTGACGAGCATGTCGTCAATGTAGGCCTCGACGTTCCGACCCAGCTGCTCCTCGAACATATGATTGACCAGTCTTTGATATGTGGCTCCGGCGTTCTTCAACCCGAAAGGCATCCGGGTATAGCAGTACACGCCGTAGTCGGTGATGAAGGCGGTCTTTTCAACGTCTTCAGAATTCATTTTGATCTGATGGTAACCCGAATAGGCGTCCAGGAAGCTGAGCATCTCGTTGCCTGATGTCGAATCGACCAGTTGGTCGATGCTGGGCAAGGGATAGCAGTCCTTAGGGGTCGCCTTATTCAAGTCGGTGAAGTCCACGCACATCCGCCACTTGCCGGAAGCCTTTGGTACCAGGACGACATTGGCTAGCCACGTCAGGTACAGGACCGGTTTAAAAAGACCAGTCTCTTGCCCCTTGGTGACTTGCGCCTTGATAATCGTCTGTTTCTCAGGTGCGTGCTTCCTTAGGCGCTGCTGCACGGGCTTCATGGTGGGGTTGAGGTTGAGTCTGTGCACCACGGTCTCCTCTGGTATCCCAGGGAGCTGATAGTCGGACCAAGCGAAGACTTGGATGTACTCAGAAAGAAATTTCTTATATTGCTGCTGTTCCTCGGGTGGTAGGTCGGCTCCGATCTTTACTCCTAGGGTCGGGTCATCATTTAGGAAAATTGTTAGCAACTCGCCACCTGGCTCAGTGGTTGCGGATGTTTCCTCGACTTCCCGGGGGCCCTTATCATTCCCGCCCGGCCTCGTGGCCTCCACCGAGATATTATAGCACCTTCGGGCCGTGGCCTGGTTACCTCGGATTTCCCCTACCCCGTTTTTGGTGGGGAACTTCATTTTTTGGTGATAGGTAGATGGTACTGCCTTGATCCGGCTGAGGATTCCCCGGCCGAAGATGGCGTTGTACGCTATCATCCCTTTGATCACCATGAAGTCTACCATGACCGTAACGGTTTTGGCTGGGGTGCCGAGGGTAACCGGCAGGCTTAGGACTCCTTCGGGGAGAGTGGCCAGGCCGTTGAACCCATAGAGGGGCGTTCGGACGGGGCAGAGTTTGGATGGATCCTCTCCCATTTTGAGGAAACAGCCATAAGACAATACATCAGGGGCACTTCCATTATCCACAAGAATCCTATCTACGTTACAATGGTTTATAGTGGCCGAGATTACGAGGGCATCATCATGCGAGGTGCTCAGCCCCTCCAGGTCTTGATCGGAGAAGATTATGACCTGGGGCGGGGCCTTGGGTGGCTCTGGGGCTCGGCTCGCCCGCTCGGCATGATGCTTCCTTCCACGGCTGCTGTCGCCTCCTGATGCTATTCCTCCGGAGATGACGTTGATGTGAACTCCTCGGGGGACGTTGTCGATCTCTTCTGCGGCGCCTAGATCTTCTCTGCGCTCGGCAGTGAACCGAGCCAGGTGCCCCAGGCGGATGAGGCGCTCGATTTCGTCATGGAGCTGGTGGCAGTCACCGGTGTAATGCCCATGATCGCCGTGGAACAGACAATGTCTGTCTCGCTTGCGGTTTTTTGACCTCATCGGCTCGTGCCGATGGAGGAGTCCCGAGTCTTTGACGTCTTCATAGATTTCATAGACCGGTGCGGTTAACGGGGTGTACCACTCGTACTTCCGCTTGCGTTCTCCATCCCGGTCTCGCTTCTTTCCCGAGCTAGGAGTTGGCTCGGGGCCCCGCTTCTTGTCCCCCTCCCGACCCGAGCCGGTTGCGTCTCGGCAGGCGCTGAGTACTTCTTCGCACTCGGCGTGGCGCAGAGCCATGGTCACTAGCTCGGTAAGGGTCGAGGGAGGGTGGAGGACAAGTTCGCGGCGGAGGTTCTCGTCCCGGGTACCTCCGGTCAGTGCGGTTGTGGCCGAGGCCACGTCCAGACGGGGGATTCGGAGGGCTTCCGATTTAAATCGGTGGACGTAAGCCCGGAGCCTTTCCCCTTGCGCCTGTTTAAGGGCCAAGAGCCCCGCTACTGACCTTGGGGGGGCACTTCCGACGAGCTCTCCTTGAAGACTCGCCCGAATTGCTTGAAGTCTCGGATGGATCCGGGGGCGAGGGCCCGGAACCACGCTTGAGCGCCCTGGGCCAGAGTGGTCACAAAGGCTCGGCACTTGATGGGGTTCGACGCTCCGTGTAGAGTCATCAGGGCGTCGAAGCTATCATAATGGTCGGCCGGGTCGCCCTGGCCGTCGTAAAGCTTGAAGGTTGGTATGGGGGCTCTGGGAGATACCTCTGCCTTCAAGATATACTCGGAGAACGGGGATTTCTCCTCGTCTTCCGGGGAAGAGGCCTTCTGTAGGGCGCAAAGGGCGCGCTCCGGCTCGGTGAAGCGCCTTTCGAAATCTCACAGCCGGAGGGATAACTCCGGTTGCTGTCGTGCCGCGGGGCTGGGGGGAGCGTCTTGGCGGTCTCCGGGAACGTCGGCTTCCGGATCTGGCCGTTGCGTCCCCCGCCTTACTTTCCTCGGCGTGGAGGAGGCCTCTTGCTCCGGAGGCGGAGCTTGCGAGGGTCCTCCGACCCTGCTACGAATGAGCTGCTGGCCGCAGAGGGTGAAGCGGCCCCCAGCTGTGTGCTGGGACGTACTCCTGCGGGGGGGGCTCCCTGACGGGGCACGAGACTTTGCATCCCTGGCCGCCTGGGTCTTCATGAGTTCCACGAGGACATCCAGTTTGGCGTTGAGGGCCTGGAAGGCTTCGGCGCCACCGTAGGGGGGTAGCCCCACCGCCGCAGGGGGGGTGGTGGTCCGTCGACGGGGATGCTGGCGTTGGACGGAGGGTTCTGTGAGGCCCTGGAAGGGCCATCCCCTGCTGCTACCATGGCCTTACCCCTTTCACCGGCGGACCTCCTCCCTGAGCTCCTTCTCACCAAGTTGGCTCTTTGTGCGTTTCCCACAGACGGCGCCAGATGAAGAGGCGAAATCTCACGCTGGTTCCTGAGCAAGCTGGTAATCACCAATTTAGTGAACTGCAAGACAGGGAAACGGGTCAGAGGGCCCAGGGGGATTCCCTGGGGCGAAACTCTCCAACGCTCAAGTCAGTAGAGCAATGGTGGGAGCAGCGATAGGGAGGAGAAGGTGAAGGCGCGAGATCCCTCTCCACCAATGGGGTGAAGTGATCCGTGCTCAGGAATTGGGGGTGGATCTATGCCCTTTTGGACTTACCTTTCACCAGAGGGTATCCCAGGTTTAAATAGTGCGCCGCCCTCTGGAGTCCTGCAAGCCGAGGGGTCTCCGGTGGAGGTTACGTCCTCGTCGTGGGCGTTTATGGCCTCATCGTGGGGGCGTTATCCTTGCGGGGAAGCCGGAGCTCCTGGACTTTTTGGCGCCCGGCCCACTGTGGACTCTAACGGCTGCAATGATAAACATTTTATCGGTCGCACCGAGCTTAGAGGGGCCGGCCCTACTTGGGCAATAGGCCTAGCTCGGTGAGTAGATGGGTCGGACAGACCGGCTAGCGCTTCCCTCCTTCGTCCGGAGGGATAGCTTCGTGCGTAGGTCTTCCTGTGACCTGACCGATGATCGGGCTCTCCGAGCCTTGGGGCCGCCTAGGAGAGTTGTTTTCTCGAGCATTGTTTTATTGAGCTTTTCGAGGTGGGCCCTGTGGGCTGTCACTTGGACAAGCTTGCCTCGTTGGGCCCTGTTGGGTCTAGTTGGGTCAGCTCTTTGAGTGGGCTGCAGGAATCCCCCTCTCCAATCCCGACACCACAAAAAATATCATAATGTGAAAAGGTAATTTTGGTGGCCAGGTATGAAAAGGGATGTAGCTGATTTTGTGTCTAAATGTTTGACATGTCATGTAATATCCCGAACCCTTTGGATCCTTCTTTTTGGGTCTCGGATCTGGTTTTTTGGAGTGTCCGGCTCCGTTGTGTCTGAAATTTCAATTCGGACATCTTTCATGTTTGGATCGGCGCGATCCGGAGTTGTTTCGGAGGCCCGGAAGCTTTCCGCGGCTTTTCCGCGCGTGTTTTCTGATTTCCGATGTGTGTTCCGGCAATTCCTTCGGAACCTCGCTGCGGGTGAACCGGGTCGTTCACCTGGGCACGAGTGGTACCGTTGCGATCAGTGCATTCTGAGGATTCCGGAAACGTAATTTTCCATTTTTTGATATTTTCTGGATTTTCTATAAATACCCCCCTATTTTCTCTCTCTCCCCCACCTTCTCTTTCTTCTTCTTCTTCCTCCTCCGTTTCCTCCCACCGTGAGCTCTCCCTCTCCCTCTCCCATTCGACCGCGGCGAGCTCCCTTCCGGCTACACACGGCGGCGGGGCGACGGCGCGACGGCGTAGGTGACGGCGAGGCGATCTCGTGGGTGTGCGGCGAGCGTGGGAAGCGTGAAGAGGCGAGGTTTTCTAAAGCGATTTCTTGCGTTCGTGGTCGATTCGGCGGAGCATTAGCTCCATTTAGGTAGGGTGACATTCCCTAGTACCCCGCCGTTCATTTCCGTGATTTATAGGCCGAGGGGAGGCCAAGAGGGGCGTGATTGTGCGGGTTTGGGATTTTCCATGATTTGGGGAGAGCTCGCCCGATCTATAGATTTGATGCATGATTTTACATTTTGATGGCCTAGAATCATGTTAGGGGTCCCTAGGGATCTTCCCCGTTGATTTCCCCCTCTCCGGTGGAGGCATGGGGGCGTGGTTGGAGTTTTTGGGCGTTTCCCGCCGTTTCGCCGTCGGGCGAGTGTAACGGTCCTTCCAGGGACCGTCACACAGTGTGACGTGCCTGGGTGGGTGCGTCACATGCCCTTTGTTTAGCCAACTGGGGTCAGGGACTGTGACGGTCCCGCGATAGACCGCCACAGGCGTGTGACGCGCCTGGGTCGGGCCGTCAGAGGCATCCGACCGTTGGCATGTGACCGTTATTTTTGACCGATTGGGAGTCAAGGTATGTAACGCACCAGGCCTGGCGCGTCACATCCTTATGACGGCCCAGGGTGGGTGCGTCAGGGCGCTTTTGAGCGTTTGAAACCCCAGGCGGTGTGACGCTCCTGGTGTGGACCGTCACACCTCGTGACGCGCCTGCGTGGGGGCGTCACAGTCTGTAACGCGTCAGGGCAGGCGCGTTACACTTTGCTTTGCGCTGGGAGCGTGACGGCTGACGTCGGACCGTAAGGTATCTGTGACGGTCCCGCCTAGACCGTCACGTGCCTGTGACGGTCCAGGGGTGGACCGTCAGGTTCCTGGTTGCCCCGAGAGGGTTGCAACCCCATTTTTAGTCTGACTGTGGTCACCGTGCGACGGGGCCGGTACGTGGGGTGGTCCCCGTATGTCGTCGGATGCGGTCGTTGTTTTCCGTTGACTTGAGAGTCTACTCCTTCAGTGACCCTCCACTAGTCGTAGCCTACCAGTACGCGGTGCTGGTCGCACCAGGGAGTGGTGTACGGGCTTACCCTTAGAGACGGTTTGTGGACCGATTACCGTCGGGCCGCACGTCTTGCAGCCAGAGTCCGGCTGAAGGTAAAACCGGTCAGAGGGCTAGACCAGGGACGCGCGGTCTGTGTGTGCACATGTGGTTGGGGGCGGTTGGACCCACGTCGATGGGCGTGACCCCAGCTAGTCACTTGTTTGTGGTTACTTGTGCGGTGTTCGTGTCTTGGGTAGGCGCTACCACGTCAGGCAATTCACCTGCGGTGCGGTGTAAGTCGTCAGGGGATGCTACCGGCTGTGCTTCTAGTGGGAGGTACTCCTATCGAGTACGGAGTGTCAGACTGTCAGTTTTGTGACTTTGACCTTCGGGTTTTCCTTGCTGGGTCGACCGTTGAGCTTCGGTTGTCGCACTGTTGCACGTGTGCCGGTTTGCGTGTCATAGGTCCTTTGTTTTGTAGAGTACAAAGCTTTCCTTTCTGAGGTGCTCTCCTACCGCTAGCGTAGTGGTTTCCTGTTTTACGAGGTGGGGTGCGAGTGATCCGTACTGAGTCTTGTTCCGAGACTCATTCCTTGCATGTTTTCACCGTGTTTTAGGTGAGGCGCCGCGCCAGGGAAGCCCGTCTGGGGTGCAGCGTGGTGCGGGTGCCCAGAGGTAGTGCCAGAGGTCAGAGCCGGGGTATGCCCCGTATAGCTGTACTTTTCTTTCTTGTCTCTGTGCTAGTTGTGGACTACTACTGTTATTGTTATTTATATCTTGTGGACCATGTATTATGTAAACTGTTAAATTATTTCCTGCTTAATATTATAACTGTTTAATTCTACAATTATTTGTGATACTTGTGTAGTCTCCACACCATTCCTTTAACCCTTCCGAGTCTTCGAGCTCGTGGGTGGCGATGCGAATCTCGAGTTATCGATCCTTCCCGGTAATCGGATTCTCGGGTCGTTACAGCTGGTATCAGAGCAGAGGTTGTGGGATTGCACGAGAATCATAAGTGATTGTAGTGGTCCACTAGTCCACAGCAATGATGTACAGATGACGCTGGCATTGGGCATCGTGTGTTTTCTTGACCTTGCCATTTTTGTGTTTTCTATCTTTTGATTTAGGAGCGAGTATGGCGCCGAGGCGTAGCACTCGCTCTCAGCAGGGGCAGTCGGCTGGAGGTCAGGAGATCCAGCAGGGGATCCAGAGTGACCAGGAGGAGCATAGTAGAGCGCCACCAGCGGTCACCGAGGCAGTGGATACTGCGAGATTTTCGGGGGCCGAGGATTTCTTCCGTGGCATGTACCAGCTTTTGTCTCAGCAGTTCGGCGGAGAGGCTGTTGAGGGCTCGTCTGCTAGGGGTGGGCTAGGCCGAGCAGTGAAGGACTTCATGCAGTTCCATCCACCTTACTTCAGCGGCCAGCCAGACCCTGATGCGGCTCGTGATTGGTTTGATGAGATGGAGTGGGTGTTCAGTTCTGTGAAGAGTGCTGCCGAGGATAGTGTGGTGTTGGCCGCCAACCAGTTGCAGGGTATGGCTCGGAAGTGGTGGTCTTCCGAGTGGAAGACGTCTTTTCAGCTTCGTCCACTTGAGCAGGTCGAGTGGGACGACTTCGTCAGTGCTTTTGAGCATACGTACTGTCCAGACTACGTTGCTACGCAGCGGATATAGGAGTTTCTGGAGCTGGTGCTGGGTGACATGTCCGTGTTGCAGTACAGGGGCCGGTTCGTCGAGCTGGGTCAGTATGCACCTCACATCATGGAGCATGAGAGGGTGAAGACCGCGCAGTTCGTTCAGGGCTTGAGGCAGGAGCTGAGATACCATCTGATCGTAAATGGGGCCACTGATCTAGAGACAGCATCTCGTGTTGCGGTTTCTTTGAAGATGGATATGCAGAGGACCCGAGGACCAATAAATCAGGGGCAGTCTTTGTCAGGTCGCAGCCAGCAGTCGGCTACCCAGCAGCAGGGTTCCTTCCAGCATGCGTCGGGTGATTCGGGAGCGCCGGCACCGACAGCATTGGTGACGGGATCTGCGTCTTTTGGCACGAAGGTCAAGAAGTTTTTCAAGAAAGGGTTCGGTAAGAAGAAGTCCAAGGATCAGGGGCAAGCTTCGTCGGGCAGTGTACAGCAGCCGATTCCCTTGCAGCGTCAGGGATCAGTGGGTGGGTCGCGAGTGCCGTGTCCACGGTGTAGTGGGTTCCACCCAGGCAGGCAGTGCACGGCGCCGATAATCTATTTTCGGTGTGACCAGCCAGGGCACATGGCGCGTGACTGTCCTCAGAGGCAGCCGCAGCAGTAGGTTCCCCAGCAGCAGAGGCAGCAGTAGTAGCAGCAGGGACAGTATCCGCCGCTACCCAGGTCAGCTAGTGTGGGAGGCAGGCAGAGAGCTCGAGGCCAGATCACGCACATGACCAGGGCAGAGGCAGTGGCGCTGCAGCTCATGGAAGGTACCGTTCAGATTTTGGGTTGCGCGGCTCAGGTTTTGTTTGATTCTGGCTCGTCTCATTCGTTTATTTCGGAAGATTTCGCGCTGAGCATCGAGGAGCCGGTGACCCAGTTACTTTGTGATTTGGTAGTGGAGCTGCCTTCGGGTGATTTCATGGTTACCCCGTAATGCTTCGATCAGGTTTCAGTTTGGATTGATGGGCGGAGTATGCCTGGCAGGTTGTATGCGTTGCAGCTTCGGGATTACGATGTGATTCTAGGCATGGATTGGCTCGAGACTCATGGAGCGGTGGTGGATTATGGAATGAAGAGGGTCTACTTCCAGCATCCGAGCAAGCGGACCTTCTATTTCCAAGGTTTCCGTTCCACCTCTTCTCGATTCCTCATCTCTGTTATTCGAGCTCGTCGATTGCTTGACTCTGGTTGTCAGGGTTTTCTCGCGTCCGTGGTTGTGACTGAACGGATGGAGCCGAATGTCGAGGACCATCCGGTGGTGTGCGAGTTTCCCGATGTTTTTCTCGAGGAATTGCCTGGGTTACCTCCCCAGTGGGAGATCGATTTTGTGATCGAGGTTGTGCCTGGTACGGGACCTTTGGCAAAGGCTCCCTACCGTATGGCCCCCGCTGAGTTGAGGGAGTTTAGGGCGCAGTTGCAGGAGATGCTGGCCAAGGGGTATATTCGTCCTAGCTTTTCCCCTTCGGGTGCGCCCGTGTTGTTTGTGAAGAAGAAGGACGGTAGCTTGCGGCTGTGCATTGACCATCGGCAGCTGAATGAAGTGACCATTAAGAACAAGTATCCGTTGCCACGGATTGATGATTTGTTCGACCAGCTTCAGTCTGCGCGAGTGTTCTCGCAGATTGATTTGCGGTCCGGTTACTATCAGCTGAGAATTCGTGAGTCCGATGTGGAGAAGATTGCGTTCAGTACGAGGTACGTGCATTCTAAGTTTTTGGTGATGCCGTTCGGGCTCACCAATGCCCCTGCAGCCTTCATGGACTTGATGCAGAGGGTGTTTCATCCGTATTTGGACCAGTTCGTGGTCATATTCATGGACGACATCCTTGTTTATTCGCGGTCTGTCGAGGAGCACACGTACCATTTGGGTGTGGTGTTGCAGACGTTGCGAGATCACCAGTTGTAGGCGAAGCTCAGCAAGTGCGAGTTCTGGCTCTACGAGGTGCACTTTCTAGGATACGTGATTTCTGGTGATGGTATTTCCGTGGACCCCGCCAAGGTTGAGGCAGTAATGCAGTGGCCGAGGTCGAGGTCTGTGACGGAGATCCGGAGTTTCTTGGGGCTTGCGGGCTATTATCGCCGGTTTATCAAGGATGTGCCTTTCGTCTGGTCTGAGGAGTGTGAGCGGAGCTTCAGGGAACTGAAGAGATTGATCACCTCGGCTCCGGTGTTGGTTTTACCTTCTGGCTCGGGAGGTTTTGTGGTGTGTACAGATGCTTCCGGGGTCGGATTGGGTGCTGTGTTGATGCAGCATGGTAGAGTGGTGGTTTATGCGTCTCGATAGCTAAAGCCCCATGAGGAGAACTACCCTACCCATGACCTTGAGTTGGCGGCGGTGATATTCGTGCTGAAGATCTGGAGGCATTATCTGTACGGTGAGAAGTTTGAGGTGTTCACTGACCATCAGAGTTTGAGATATGTGTTCTCGCAGAGGGACCTGAACCTCATGTAAAGGCGTTGGATGGAGTTCATGAAGGATTATGACTTCACCCTGTCTTATCAGTCGGGCAGGATGAATGTCGTTGCCGATGCCTTGAGTCGGAAGGTCGCGGTCAGTGCCTTGATGTTGAGGAAATTGAGGCTCTGGGAACAAGTGCCCGGAGTATCTTTCAGGCTCAAGATTCCCTAGGAGCCAGGGTTGGCAGTGCTTGCGAGTCTGACTGTCACTCCTGCTATCCGCCATCAGGTGACAAAGGCTCAGCATGCAGACCCCGAGTTGCCCCAGATTCTGGCGATGGTTGATGTGGAGCTCGGCGAGGACGGTGCTGCGAGGTTTCGTGGCAGGCTGTACGTCCCAACGGAGGAGCAGGTTCGCCGTGCAGTGTTGCGCAAGGCTCATGAGAGCAGGTACACCGTACACCCGGGTGCGACAAAGATGTATCGGAACTTGCGGAGGCAGTTCTGGTGGCCTGGCATGAAGATAGATGTCGCCGGCTTTGTGGCCAGGTGCCTGATCTGTCAGCAGGTGATGGCCGAGCATCAGCGACCAGGAGGTACTCTCCAGCCCTTGGATGTTCCTGCGTGGAAGTGGGACCACGTGACCACGGATTTTATGGTGGGGTTGCCGAGGACCCCGAGTGGGCAGGACAGTATTTGGTTGCTGGTGGATAGGCTGACGAAGGTGACTCGGTTGTTACTGGTCAAAGTCAGCTGGAGCGTGTCCAAGTTGGCTCGTCTTTATGTGGAGCGGATCGTGCCGTTGCATGGGGTTCCCATTTTCGATCGTGTCGGATCGGGATCCGTGCTTCACTTCTGGATTCTGGAGGAGTTTCCAGCGAGCCCTTGACACGGAGTTGGCTTTTAGCTCGGCATATCATCCTCAGTCAGATGGTCAGTCTGAGAGAACCATTCAGACTTTGGAGGACATGCTGAGATCCTGCTGCCTGGAGTGGCAGGGGAGTTGGATTCATCACCTGCCGTTGGTGGAGTTTGCCTATAACAATAGCTATCATTCGAGCATTGGTATGGCTCCTTATGAGGCTTTGTATGGGCGTCCTTGTCAGACTCCACTTGATTGATTTGAGGTTGGTGAGCGTGTTTTGACGGGACCAGAGTTGGTGCAGCAATGTGTGGATGTGGTGCACTTGGTTCGTCAGAACATGTTGGCGGCCCAGAGTCGGCAGAAGAGTTATGCCGACCGGAGGAGGCAGCCCCTCGAGTTCGCCGTGGGCGATCGTGTATTCTTGAGAGTTTCTCCGATTAAGGGGGTGATGCGTTTTGGACGGCGTGGGAAGCTGAGTCCCCGCTATATTGGTCCTTTTGTGATTTTGGAGCGTATCGGTGAGGTTGCTTATCGGTTGCAGTTACCCCCTGAGTTGGCATCGGTGCGTGACGTGTTCCACGTCTCAATGTTGCTGAAGTATATGCCCGATGACTCTCATGTGCTCGAGGTTTCTGTTTGGCCCGAGATGACTCCAGATCTTTCTCTCCCAGAGTTTCTGATCCGCGTGGAGGATAGGCGAGAGCAGCGCCTGTGGAGGAAGGTCATCCCCTTGGTAAAGGTGGTGTGGCAGCGACACTCTGGTGGTGAGGCTTCTTGGGAGCGTGAGGACGAGATGCGTCAGCAGTTCCCGTACCTGTTTGAGTGAGCCTTCCTCTTCTTTCGCCTTGGGTTGTTCTCAATTTCGAGGATGAAATTCCTTAAGGGGGAGGGCTGTAATATCCCGGACCCTTTGGATCCTTCTTCTTGGGTCCCGGATCTGGTTTTTGGAGTGTCCAGCTCCGTTGTGTTCGAAATTTTATTTCGGAGATCTTTCATGTTCGGATCGGCGCGATCCGGAGTTGTTTCGGAGGCCCGGAAGCGTTCCGCGGCTTTTCCGCGCGTGTTTTCTGATTTCCGGTGTGTGTTCCGGCAATTCCTTCGGAACCTCGCTGCGGGTGAACCGGGTCATTCACCTGGGCATGAGTGGTACCGTTGGGATCGGTGAGTTCCGAGGATTCCGGAAACGTAATTTTCCATTTTTTGATATTTTCTAGATTTTCTGGATTTTCTATAAATACCCCCTTATTTTCTCTCTCCCCCACCTTCTCTTTCTTCTTCTTCTTCCTCCTCCGCTTCCTCCCACTGTGAGCTCTCCCTCTCTCTCTCCCATTCGATCGCGGTGAGCTCCCTTCCTGCTACAGACGGCAGCGGGGCGACGGCGCGACGACGTGGGTGACGGCGAGGCGATCTCATGGGCGTGCGGCGAGCGTGGGAAGCGTGAAGAGGTGAGGTTTTCTAAAGCGATTTCTTGCGTTCGTGGTCGATTCGGCGGAGCATTCGTTCCATTGAGGTAGGGTGACGTTCCCTAGCTCCCGCCGTTCATTTCCGTGATTTATAGGCCGAGGGGAGGCTGAGAGGGGCGTGATTGAGCGGGTTTGGGGTTTTCCATGATTTGGGGAGAGCTCGCCCGATCTATGAATTTGATGCATGATTTTACGTTTTGATGGCCTAGAATCATGCTAGGGGTCCCCAGGGGTCTTCCCCGTTGATTTCCCCCTCTCCGGTGGAGGCATGGGGGCGTGGTTGGAGTTTTTGGGCGTTTCCCGCCGTTTCGCCGTCGGGCGAGTGTATCGGTCCTTCCAGGGACCGTCACACAGTGTGACGCGCCTGGGTGGGTGCGTCACATGCCCTTTGTTTAGCCAAATGGGGTTAGGGACTGTGACGGTCCCGCGATAGACCGCCACAGGCGTGTGACGCGCCTGGGTTGGGCCGTCAGAGGTATCCGACCGTTGGCATGTGACCGTTGTTTTTGACCGATTGGGGGTCAAGGTATGTGACGCACCAGGCCTAGCGCGTCACATCCTTATGACGGTCCAGGGTGGGTGCGTCAGGGCGCTTTTGAGCGTTTGAAACCCCAGGCGGTGTGACGCTCCTGGTGTGGACCGTCACACCCCGTGACGCGCCTGCGTAGGGGCGTCACAGTCTGTAACGCGCCAAGGTAGGCGCATTACACTTTGCTTTGCGCTGGGAGCATGACGGCCGGCGTCGGACCGTCAGGTATCTGTGACGGTCCAGCCTAGGACCGTCAGCTTCCTGTGACGGTCCCGCCTAGACTGTCACGTGCCTATGATGGTCCAGGGGTGGAACGTCAGGCTCCTGGTTGCCCCGAGAGGGTTGCAACCCCGTTTTTAGTCTGACTGTGGTCACCGTGCGACGGGGCCGGTACGTGGGGTGGTCCCCGTACGTCGTCGGATGCGGACGTTATTTTCCATTGACTTGAGAGTCTACTCTTTCAGTGACCCTCCACTAGTCGTAGCCTACCAGTACGCGGTGCTGGTCGCACCATGGAGTGGTGTACGGGCTTACCCTTAGAGACGGTTTGTGGACCGGTTGCCGTCGGGCCCCACGTCTTGCAGCCAGAGTCCGGCTGAGGGGAAAACCGGTCAGAGGGCCAGACCAGGGACGCGCGGTCTGTGTGTGCACATGTGGTTGGGAGCGGTTGGACCCACGTCGACGTGCGTGACCCCAGCTAGTCACTTGTTTGTGGTTACTTGTGCGGTGTTCGTGCCTTGGGTAGGCGCTACCATGTCAGGCAGTTCACCTGCGGTGCGGTGTAAGTCGTCAGGGGATGCTACCGGCTGTGCTTCTAGTGGGAGGTACTCCTGTCGAGTACGGAGTGTCAGACTATCAGTTTTGTGACTTCGACCTTCGGGTTTTCCTTGTCGGGTCGACCGTTGAGCTTCGGTTGTCACACCGTGGCACGTGTGCTGGTTTACGTGCCATAGGACCTTTGTTTTGTAGAGTACAGTGCTTTCCTTTCCGAGGTACTCTCCTACTGCTAGCGTAGTGGTTTCCCATTTTACGAGGTGGGGTGCGAATGATCCCTATTGAGTCTTATTCCGAGGCTCATTCCCTGCGTGTTTTCACCGTGTTTCAGGTGAGGCACCGCCCTAGGGGAGCGCGTCTGGGGTGCAGTGTGGTGCTGGGTGCCCAGAGGTAGTGCCAGAGGTCAGAGCCGGGGTATGCTTCGTATAGCTGTACTTTTCTTTCTTGTCTCTGTGCTAGTTGTGGACTACTACTGTTGTTGTTATTTATATCTTGTGGACCATGTATTATGTAAACTATTAAATTATTTTCTGCTTAATATTATAACTGTTTAATTCTACAATTATTTGTGATACTTGTGTAGTCTCCACACCATTCCTTTAACCCTTCCGAGTCTTCGGGCTCGTGGGTGGTGATGCGAGTCTCGGGTTATCGGGCCTTCCCGGTAATCAGATTCTCGGGTCGTTACATGTCAACATGTCAAAGCTGAGCACCAAAGGTCTGGAGGAATGCTTCACCCCTTGGAGATTCCGATGTGAAAATGGGATCATGTTACTACTGATTTTATTGTGGGTTTACCACACACTTCACAAGGCTATGATGGAATTTGACTATTAGTTGATCGTTTAACTAAGACAGTGAGAATGTTGCCGATCAAGGTGACGAGGAATGTTCAGAAATTGACTGAGCTTTATGTTTCAAAGATTGTGCCATTGGATGGAATTCCAATATCCATTGTGTCAGATCGTGACCCGCATTTTACTTCTGGATTTTGGCGAAATTTTTAAAAGGCGTTGGGTACAGAATTTGCATTTAATTCAGCGTATCATCCCCAGTCTGATGGTCAGTCTGAGAGGACTATTCAGACATTAGAGGATATGCTACGATCGTGTTATCTGGACTGGCAGGGTTCGTGGAGTCAACACTTGCCATTGGTGGAATTCTCTTATAATAATAGTTATCATTCCAATATTGATATGGCACCGTATGAAGTTTTGTATGGGCATCCTTGTCGTACACTGTTGGACTGGTTTGAGACTAGTGGCCAACTATTGACAGGACCGGATATGATTCAACAATGTGTTGATGTGGTACGTCTGATCAGGCAGAAAATATTGACGGCTCAAAGTCGACAGAAAAGCTATGTAGATCGGCGTAGAAGACCATTACAGTTTAAGCCTGGAGATTTTGTTTTTGTAAAAGTATCCCCAATAAAAGGCGTGATGAGATTTGGGAAGCGTGGAAAGCTTAGTCCTTGATATATTGGTCCGGTTCCTATCTTGGAACGTGTGGGCCAAGTGACTTATCGACTTCCGTTGCCATCGGCGATGCAAGCAATCCACTATGTGTTTCATGTTTCTCAATTGAGAAAGTATATTTCTGATGCATCTCATGTATTAGATGATTCAATGTGGCCTGAAGTGACAGCGGATCTATCCACGCCAGAGTTTCCGATACGGATTGACGATCGTCGTGAACAACGACGGATGAATAAGGTAATCCCATTGGTAAAGGTAGTATGGCAGCGTCACTCGGGTAATGAGGCTACTTGGGAACCTGAGGACGATATGCGTCAGCAGTTTCCATTTTTATTCGAATATGGTATATCTCTTCAGTTCTCTCCTTGTGCTTCCTTTTTAAATTTCGAGGATGAAATTTTTATTAGGAGGGAGGGACTGTAAGACCCGGTAGTTAATGTGTCACGTCCCGAGCGCGGAAGCTTACCCGTGGCGCGATAATCCTTTATATAGAACCAAAGCGATCTAGCTAATTAGTGGAGATCTTCCTTAGACAATTTAAAGAGTGTGCAAATGACTAAGCAAATTACTAAGCTTACACTTGAAACTAACATAAATAGTTCGAGCTATCGATTATTACAACTAACCAAAATGTCAAATTCGTAGAATCAACTACTAGTCCTCACTCCTTTATTAATTTTGATAAAAGGAAATACAAATGACATAACTAGATAATACAACTGACATACGTAGGGTTACAATTAACACAAAATAGTGGGATTACAATAACACAATTGACAACACAATACATGACAATTGATGACTCTATTTCTACACTCATCACTCAGACTCATTCCCTTCCGAGTTCTGGTTGTCAATCAAATCACCTGAAAATGTTAGAAGTAACTGCATGAGCGAATCACTCAGTAGGATTTACATCTCAAGATTTAACATGCTTTAAGTGGTTTATAAGTTCAATTAATGTTGGTAAATCTATGCATGTAGACAAGTAGATAACAAGGATTGTAAAATCGACAAGAGCAGTATAGGAATAACAAGTGAGAGTATATAGATTCCAACTTCAATAAGTAAGAGAGATCAAGCAAGCAATAACTGGAATTAACAATAATTTTTTCAAGAAGGTAAGAACTCATGTCAAGCAAGTAATAGTAAGCAACATAATTTCAAGCATGTATAACTGGAATTGGCTATTTATCAATTTCATTCAAGCAAAACTTTACCCTTCTGCGCGGGTCTCAAGTCAAATCAATCAAGTAATATCACGAGAATGAGTGGAATGTCTAAAGTCTAACAAGCAAGTACTCCGGTGCAATGTCAAACACCGTGGTCAATAAACTCCCATGGGCACAAGTACATTCGGGTGCTCCTCCCAGGACTAGACCGGGCCCTATATGCACAACATTAATCATGTTTGTCGACATCCACTCTCATTTATAGCCAATATAGAATTTCAAGGTTTGACCAGTACGATATATAAGGCGGAATTATGGAATGGAATCCAAGGGCGCATTGATATGTAGGGATGAACTAGGAGTGGAAACCAGTAACGTTTGATATGCGGGAAAAAAAACTAGATAAGAGAGGTGCCTTATGGGCCACCTGACATGTTTAGAAACGACACCCTCACTGTTGGATGCCCTTCCTGGGAACTATACAGGGTTTTGAGTACCATGTCAGGACTTAAATGGCACCTCTCAGGCTGCCATCTATCAGTGGAGATGGCAAAAGTGAAAGCCTAACGATCGCGTTAATGCACTGAGCCAGCTGTGTCGACTCAGCAGTTCATCGCGTCAACGCGGTGAACAGGCTGGGTCAACTCTGCAGTTCATATCTGCTCAAAATGGCTTAAGGTATTAATCTTTGATTAAGCTAGGGTTAACTGGACGATTAGTTTAACATC
The DNA here is from genome assembly GCA_022559845.1 of Amorphophallus konjac. NCBI lineage: Eukaryota > Viridiplantae > Streptophyta > Magnoliopsida > Alismatales > Araceae > Amorphophallus > Amorphophallus konjac. The sequence goes on along the minus strand of CM040121.1, from coordinate 77,975,690 downwards.
ATGCAGTTAGAAGGCGCCCACGAGACTGTCATCTCTTAGAAGAAGGCGCCCTTGGGTCTGCCACCTTCTATTAGAAGGCGCCCTAGGGGCTGCCATGAAATTTTAATAGGTTAGTTAAATGATAAAACTTACGTTATATGGATATATCGTATGGATATGAAGCTAATTCATACCAATTATCCTAGATTGAAGCTAATACATGCTAATCATCTTGAGTATAAGGCTAATACATGCTAATCATCCTAGATTTAAGCTAACACATGCTAATTATTCTAGGTATGAGACTAATACTTGTTAATTATTCTTGGTATAAGACTAATACATGCTAATTATCTTTGGTTTGAGGCTAATACATGCTAATCATCTTAGGTATGAAGCTAATACATGCTAATCATCTTAGGTATGAAGCTAATACATGCTAATCATCCTAGATTTAAGCAAACACATGCTAATTATTCTAGGTATGAGACTAATACTCGCTAATTATTATGGGTATAAGGCTAATACATGAGAAACATGCTGTATATACTCTATATGTATTTGCTAAACATGCAATTGAGAGGGGTTTTCGGTTTGTATGTTTATGTTGTTATTAATGTAAGTTCTTGATATTTTAGTCTTTCTTAGCCCTTTACATACTTTTCGAATCTTCATTTCAATTTTATGTCTTCTGTAAATTTGTTCATCCTTAAGTGCTTTACATTTCCTTCTTCTATCTCTTTCTCTAATTCCTCTCCGTTTTTAAGTTATTGTATATTTTTTCACTTGCTGTCCTGGAATATTACTGTTCATCCGAGTTGATAACTTCTTTTGTTCCCCAGTTTTCATGCCCTTCCAATCCTCTTTTCTCTCTAAGTTCTTCACAAAAGTTCTTCTCTTGTAGATATAGATTTTATTTTTCTACCACTTCTTCTAATTCTTCTTAGTTTTTAAGTTATAATTAATTTTCTACGGTTCTATTTTCTACTCAATCACTGTTCACCTGCGCCTATAGATCTCGATTTTTCACATTTTCACCTTCTTCCTCTCATTTTCTCTCTCTACACTCTTCATAAAACTTCTTCCTAACCCTCCAATCTACAACTTTCTCTTCTTTCACATATTCTCATTCTTTCTAGACGTTACGTTATTCTCCTTCTTAGAACCCCCTATTTTCAATATAATTTCATTGTGCTTTCAATTTGGTCTTTTTCAACTTAGTCTTTTTCCACGTTTTTCATCCTCTTGACTACAATTTCTTCTTTCACTATTTTTAAGTTTTAATTTCTCTAATATAACATTTTTAACATGGTGGTTTCAGTTTCACAGAAATTGACATAATGACAGGCCCTTTACTAAAGCATGAACTATATCAATCTAATGTGGTCATTCAACGTAAGACGTGTTGGTAAATCAAGTAACATGGAGATTTAGCCTAACATGTTATTAGGTTAGGTAGGCTAACAGATTAATTCAACTCTAATATAATATCTTTATCATAGTGTATATAGAATATGGTGTAGTCATTTAGCGTAAAACATGTACGTAAAACAAGTAGCATGAATATTTAGTTTATCATGTGATTAGATTAGGTAATCTAACTGATTAGCTAACATATTCTAACAGATTAGCTAACATTTTACTTGATCTATGTGAAAGTATGATAGAAATTACTGTAAACATGGTTTATCTCATGGAACATCGCATGGAGATGAGTTAATACTAATTTTTATCCTAGATTAGCTATCTTAGATTAGCTAATGTTTGGTTAAAAGCCTGAGAACACCTACTAAAACATGATGTGTAACCACTAAATATCGCATGGAGATGAGATTAATCACTAATTTTACATGCTAATATAACCTAGATTAGCTATGGTTTGGTTAAAGCTCGAGATCACCTACCTCTTTGGGATGAGAGACTAGGCACAGGAAGAAGAGAGACACCTCTGCAACCTCTGCAACTTCAGAGTGTTCCCTTGCAGCAAGCCTTAGAGCTAACGGGATAGAAGGGGAATACGGGGATATATTATAGCATTAGGGTCGACAGGTGGGGAAACAAGATCCGGAATAATAGGATCTGAGTGGGATGCCAACTCAAACAGGCTGTTGGTGATGAAATATCGTAAAAGTTGTCGGATGTATAAACTTTCCACTTAACTTCAATGATTTTTATCTTTAAAGATTGACAGAGTTAGTTTATGAAATTTCATGGATAAGTTCCTTATATTTTTCTCTATTTTTACATATAAATTTTTTTAAAAAAATTCTTTTTAAATAAAAAGTACTACTATTCATGGCACTATTTACGTTAGGAAATAATGACTTGTCTGTGAATAACGATCACGTGAATCACTTGGAGCATTTTCCCATCCCCCTCAAAGAACCGAAATTGGATATATATCTCTTTAAACCTTGTGTATTTACTTTACTTGAATAACGACATCTTCCATGTCGTTATTTCATAAGTAACGGCTTAACAACGGTCGTTATTTTGAACGGAGATTTTTGTATTCACCCTATACTTAACCAAAATTATATATATACCCTTTCTTACTTCCTAAATTAGGTTTATCCTTTAATTCTTCATCTATATATCCTTATTTCTTTCAAGTAATGATATAAATGGAAAATTTAAATTATTAAATTTTATAATTCATGAAAATATGATTATAATTTATGAAAATATGATTTGGCATCTTGTAAAAGTGATGTTTATCCTTTAAAACTCTATCTATATAACTTGTTTCCTATTTCTTCAGCATAGTGTAATAAGATGTATTATTAATTTCTTAAGTGAATTGGCATTTCCTGAAATATAATTTGGCCTCTTCTAAAGTATCCATTGGTTTTTGAATTATTAATTAAATGGTTAAAATGGTTAAAAAAATGTGTGTACATTTCTATTTTAAATTTTTTCCGGGTGTTACATAACGGATTCTTATCGGTATCAAAATATGAAAAGATTCATGAGTTTAGATTATTTTAATGGGCTTAATGGGCCTAGTTTAGTGGGTTTGCTCATTTGTATAAGCTTTTAAAAGCTAGTTAGGGCATATATACAATTTTGCTTATTTTAATGCCTTATGGCAATTCAATGTTTTATAACAAAAAAATAATGAAATTGGTTTTTTTCCCACGTATGGAGTTCTCTCCCCTCTCACCCTCTCTTTCTCTCCTACGCACGTCTCCCCCTCTCTCTTACTCTCTCGGTGGTTTGCTCACCCCGGAGCGTTGCAGGATTTGTAGGAGGCGTCCTTGGCAAGCCCAAGGCATGGGAGGAGTGGAGGTGTCGTCGTGAAGGTGACCCGTGGAGCGTGGAGGTGGGAGATTCATCGTTTGAGCCGAGGTTTCCTTGTGTGGAACAAGTGTAGAACGGCTTAGAATCGTGAAATCAAGTAGGGGGATAGATTCCTCTTTGCCTTAGGATTGTTTTCAATCCATTTGCATGCCCATTGTCTTATGTTTTCCTATAGTTCGAGTGAAAAATGCATGAACATAGTCATTTATGTTTAATCCATGAAAAATCATTCCATGGCCATTGTTCTTATGTTTTTGGATGTAGAAATGTTGTGGAATGGACGTAGGAAGGCAGGAACAGGTTTAAACGTGTTTTCCATTCGATTTGAATCGATTGGGAGGGAACTAAAATGAGTTTCCCACATTTCGGGTCCTCTGGACGACATGCGGTCGTTCTAGGGACCGTTTTATGGTGGTGTAAGGCGGTGCACCTTAGCGGTCTCGGCCTAGACCGTTTCTGGTTAATGGCGGTCCTTCGTCCGACCGTTTGTTGACCTTAGCGGCCTAGCGTCCGACCGCTAGGATCCTTCGTCCGATTGAGGCGGTGGAAGTGTGAAGGCCTAAGACTAGACCATTTTCTATCACTAGGCGGCCAGTCGTGCGACAGTTTCTTGATCAGGTGGCCCTGTCCTAGACCGTTTTCTATTTTGTTTAATATATATATGAAGTGTTCATAGCTAAACGGTCAGGGTAAAGACCATTTGGGTCAGTGTAGCGGCTAATCGTTCGACCGCTTACCAGATCCTTGTGGCCCTGTGCTAGACCGTTTATTCCTGCAGCATATCAATTCAATCCTGCTCATTTAATTATGCATTTAACGATGCATGTTCGCCATGTTTAAATATTTTTACAAACTGTGGCACATTTTTATATCCCAATAGAAGTATTTTCTCTTTCCATGTGATAGAACCACTAGTCGTAGCCCGGCGACCTTTAGTGTCGGCCCACCTGGGAGAGGTGGCGGGGTAGTCCCGGTGTACAATTTTTAATCTGGTTTCCGGCTTGGCAGTAGCGTCCTACTGGGGGGGAAAACTAGCTAGAGGCTTGGCTCAAGGTATTGAGCCTATGTGTGTACATGTGGTCAAGGGCGTGGATTGACACTGATGAGTGTGACCCTGACTAGTTCTTGACCTTGGTTACTATTACGTGTCTCACTTGCCGCGTTCCAGGCTAGTGGAGATACTTGAGACGCAGTATAAGTCGTCAGTGGACGCGTCTGGTCTTTTTTTTGGTGGTCCTTTCTCTCTCCTATCACTTGGAAATGTTGAATTTTTATTCTATTGGTAGATTATGATTCTCGTGTTTAATTATTCGTTTGAGTATTAAATGGCATTTAAGTTAGCTGTCTTTAATTGTTCATATACCTGTACAACTTTATTAACTATTGTTTTTCTTATGCCATTGCATCATTAATTACTTTTATAAGTTTAGCTACAAGGTAGGGATCTGCATGAACCCTACTGAGTCTATGTTGTGAGACTCACCCTTCCTTTCCAGGTGAGACGGAGCCGCAGTCCACGGGATTGCCTCGTGCTTTTGACGATAGATCGTAGGTGCCAACAGTGGTCTGTATGTCTTTCTTTCCCTTTTGCCCAGGGTATGCCCCGTGTAGTTGTTTATTTTGACCTTTGTACAGTGTTTGGACTTGTAATGTATGGATCTGGACTATTATATAAATATATCACTATGATATTGTCAATTGCTTCCGATTAAAATTACTATTTTATAATGCGCGCATATAATTCCAATTCATTATGCACCTCCTCAACCAATCCTCCCAACCCTTACGGGGCCTCATCAGCGTCTTGGGTGGCGTCTCAGAGTTCTTGGTATCGGTTTACCTATATCCGGATCTCCGGGTCGTTATAGTGGTCATGTGAGTAGAAAGGGTATCTAGAACGGTGGAGAAAGAGTCGATGCGAGTTGACATGGTGTCTATCACATTACCCATAGTGTCAATGCGTTCCCCAAAGGTAGAGAGGTGACCCCCAAAAGTATCCACTCGAGTTTCTATCCCAGTAAGACGCCTGTCAAAAGTCTCATAGTCTATCCAAGAGTGCTGGCTGGCCCCCTGAGTAGAAGACTCCCCACGAAAGAATTGTGGTGGGGGAGGCATCTCTGGATCCATATGATGAGGTGAAGGTGGAGGAGGTTGATCCTCTGCCTAGACTGGAGGGGGTAGATCCCCTTGAGCCTGTTGCTGCACCTGTTCTTGTTCTTCTTCATTGACTGCATCTTCCCCATAAACGGGCACATCCCTGCGTAACTCACCATCGGACCATAATAATATCCAAAATATGTGAAAATATTATGCTCATTATATATATCATCTTGTCGAACATAAATGAACTGTTCATCTGCCAAATTGATCCCAGCATAGATGAATATGTTGGTCAACTGTGAAGCATAGGGCAAGGATCTCCGCAAATTGGTTCGGCAGGTTCCAATCAGATTCGTCATGAGGTGACCCATGTTGACTTGAATCCCATTCATAACATTGTAAAACAGAAACGTGTGAACCTCTGTCACTTCATTTCTACTTCCACTCTTTGGATAAATGAGGAAGGTAAACATATGGTGCAATATACACTGCAATGGTGGAAAATGATTTGCATTCAATATGATTAAGTTGCTGACACTATGCACGTAATCACAAATGTTCATAGCAAGAAAAGTTTCCTCAACAGCACTATGACCAAAAATCATGTCGGCTCCTCTAACTGAAACTCCTAAGGCATGCTCAAATAGATCCGGAGTAATATGAAGCTCAACACCTTGAACAAATGTATATAATTCCTCATTTCTTTCGACCAAATTTCCATAAAACTACTACACTAGATTGGGGTAATATCGGGTATATCTAGTGACAAAGTCAATCCAACCTGGTTGAATCTCAAAGACAGCACATAAATCGGGTAAAATCTCGTTCACCTCATTGAAGTCGACCACACGAGGGTCGATAATGGGCCGTGGAGGCAAACGAGGTGCACGACGAGGTGCAGGTGCCTGCTGTGGTGGATGAGCCGGGGCCTCTCGTCTCTGACCACTGGGCTCCCCTCAGGAAGAACATCGAGAGCTCCGTCTAGGCAACATCCTGAACTAGAAGACCCGGTGTAGAAACCCTTGAAGATCAATCTCAACCCTGGGGATAAAGATGGACCAAAAGACACTCCTAGGGCTTGGAATGATCTTCTCCACACTCTGGAACCCTGGGTGGGTCTTCACAAACGCACGAACGGCCGCTGAGATATGGTCCCAAAATCATGACGAATCGACCGAATCTAGTGCGGGTGAAGGAGGAAAGAGCTTTTTGGGCTTGAGAAATGGGGTTTTGGTGTTTTAGGGTTAGGAAATAAGGTATGAGAGAGAGTGTGGGCGTTGGAATGAAGAAAGGGAGTGTGAAGATCCCTTTAAATGGGGTTCAGATGTTGGTTCGGCTGGCCCGATTCGTCGGGTTCGGTTGACCGGACCGGGGCTGGCGGTCGACCGAAATGGTCGACCTAGCCCAAAAATGCAATTTTTTTCTTTTTCTTTTTCTTTTCTTTTTCTTTTTTTGTTTTATATGGAACCAACACCGAGAAAGTAAGAGAGAAGGTGACTTGGGATGAGAAGAGATGGGATAAAGATAAAATTCTCTAGCTCCCCCTCAGAAGATGCCTTAGATCCAGAAGTCACTAGGTCCACATTTATTTAATCAAGGAGTATTCATCCTTAGAAAGAGTTTCAAGGAGGGCTGTACGTATAAATACACTCAAACATGCAGGGATATAAATACACACAAAGTTTTGAAAGTAAGTACATACAATATGCATGTTAATATACCCTTTATGCATATGAGGTTCTATAAGTGCAACTCTTACCCTAAGTGCAGACCTATGTATGTATGCTCTCATCCTTGCACATGTCAAGTTCTCTTCTTATCTTGCTAAATTGATCCTGGTTTAGGAGTTTTGTGAAAATGTCAGCTAGCTGATTGTGTGTGTCAATGAAATTCAATTCAAAGACTCATTTTCCTACATGATCTCTCAGAAAATGATGTCTAATGTCAATGTGTTTTGTCCTAGAATGTTGTATAGGGTTTTTTGACAAATTAATTGTACTGGTATTATCACACAAGATTGGAACACATTTCATTTCAACATCCAAATCAAGCAATTAATTTTTAATCTAAAGTACTTAGGCTCCACAACTTCCGGCGGCTACATATTCAACCTCGGCCGTTGAGAGAGTTACTGAATGTTGTTTCTTGGAGGCCCATGAGACTAGACACCCACCAAGAAATTGACAGTATCCATTAGTACTTTTGCGATCTACAATGCATCCGACATAATCCACATCGGTGTATGCAATCAAATCAAATGAACTACCGATGGGAAATCACAAGTCAAAACCTATTGTGCCAATTAAGTATCGAAAAATGCGTTTAACAGCCATTAGATGAGACTCTTTAGGACATGACTGAAAATGAGCACATAGACATACACTGAATTAAATGTCAGGGCGGCATACTGTGAGATATAGTAGTGATCCGATCATACCTCGAAATAATGTGGGATCTACTGTTTTACCATTTTCATCTTTGTCTAACTTCGTGGTTGTAGCCATCGGAGTTGACAGGGGTTTTGCTTCAGCCATCCCATATTTCTTTATCAGCTCCAATGTGTACTTAGCTTGATTTATGGAAATACCTTTAGATGTTTGCTTCACCTGCAATCCAAGAAAGAATGTAAGTTCACCCATTAAACTCATCTCAAATTCTTCTTACATAATTTCTACAAATTCATCACATAAGGCATTGTTAGTAGCTCCAAAAATAATGTCATCAACATACACTTGAACTACTAATATGTCTTTACCTGATTTTCTCGTGAAGAGTGTTTGGTCAACCTTACCTCTTTTGAAATCATTTTCAATCAAGAAGGAGGTGAGCCTTTCATACCATGCCCTTGGTGCTTGTTTTAATCCGTACAAGGCCTTCTACAGCTTGTACACATGTTGTGGATGTTTTGGGTCTTCAAAACCTGGAGGTTGTTCTACAAAAATAACCTATTTGATGTACCTGTTAAGAAATACAGATTTAACATCCATTTGAAATAGTTTAAAGTTCAAAGAGCAAGCATAAGACAATAAGATCTGGATTGCTTCTAGTCTAGCAACCGGGGCAAATGACTCATCAAAATCAATACCAATTTTCTGGTTATACCCTTTGGCTACGAGCCGGGCCTTGTTCCTAACAACCAATCCCATGTCACTCAATTTGTTTCTGAAAACCCAACGGGTTCCTATTACGGGTTGATTCTTAGGACGCGGCACAAGAGTCCACACCTCATTTCTTTCGAACTGGTGCAACTCTTCATGCATAGCCTAGATCCAGGATTCATTTTGAAGAGCTTCATGAATATCCTTAGGTTCTTCTTGGGAGATAAGGGTCATCAAATCCTCTTCTTCAACTTGCCTTAGAGAAGATCTAGTTCTTACCCCATCTTCAGGATTACCTATGATATTTTCAAGTGGGTGATCTTTCAAGAACGTGGAGGAACTTGGCAAGCCAGGGTGTTGCACTCGCTGTTCTTGAAGTGTATCAATTGTTGGATCTTAATCCTTTTCACTTTTGCTGGAGATCCCTTCAGTTGATTCATCCTTAATCTTAGTATCATCTGAGCGTTTGGGAGCTTCATCTGCATCCAATATAGAAGAAATTTGATTTGTCCGTTTTAATTCAGATTCATCAAAAATAACATGATGACTTTCTTCAACAACTAAAGTCCTTTTATTAAATAGCCTGTAAGCTCTAGAATTTAATGCGTAACCTAGGAAGATTCCTTTGTCACTCTTTTCATCAAACTTTCCTACATTTGACTTACCATTGTTCAAAATATAGCAATGGCATCTAAATGGTTTGAGATAGGAAATGTTCGGTTTCTTACCCTTGTAGAGCTCATATGGGGTTTTCTTCAAGATCGGCCTTACCATTGCCCTGTTTATGATGTAGCATGCTGTACTTACCACCTCAGCCTAAAAGTATTTGGGTAGGGAGTTCTCACTTAACATAGTCCGAGCCATGTCTATCAATGTTCTACTTTTCCTCTCCACTACTCTATTTTGTTGAGGCGTCCTCGGTGATGAGAAGTTGTGTGTATATCCTTATTCCTGGCAAAAATTGTTGAAATCATGATTTTCAAATTCACCACCATGATCACTTTGAATTGTGGTGATGAGATATCCTTTATCATTTTGAATTTTCCTGCAAAACACTTGAAACTCCATCAAGGTATCACTTTTATTAGCTAAAAATAACACCCATGTAAATCTGGAGTAATCATCAACAATTATAAATCCATAAGATTTTCCTCCTAGGCTGGATGTCCTAGTCGGACCAAAAGGATAAAGGTGGAGCAGTTCTAGAGGCCTAGCGGTAGAAACAATATTTTTATTTTTGAAAGAGATACGTGTTTGCTTGCCTTTTGTGCAAGCCTCACAAATCTTATCACTTTCAAATTTTATTTAGGTAGCCCATTTATCAAGTCATGTCTAGATAATTTAGAGATTACTCCAAAACTAGCATGACCTAGTATTCGGTGCCACAGCCATGCATTATCATGATTGTTTGCTACCAAGCACACATCATCACCGGTAACTTCATCAAGATCAACGGTATACACATTATTGTTCCTTTTGACAATGAATCTGATTTCATTAGAGATTTTATTCATGACAAGGCAATAAGTTTCATCAAAAACAATTTTAAAACCTTTGTCACACAGTTGGCTTATACTTAAAAGATTATGATTTAAACCCTTCACCTAGAGCACATTTTCGATAAGAATTTCAAAATTCTTACCTATGTTGTCAATTCCAATAATTTTACATTTGTCTTTTCCACCAAAGGCAGCCAAACCTCCATCCTTATCTTGCAGTGTAGAGAACACTTTCTTGTCCCCTATCATATGCCTTGAACAACCGCTGTCCAGGTACCATTTACTCCCCCTGGCTTCAAAGCATATCTATAAGAAATAATATTCTCATGCAATTATTTTTGGTACCCAAACTAATTTGGGTCCATAGGAGTTAGTCTAATTCTGCACATATCTTTTCTTTATCCAAGGAACATGATTTCTTTGTGTGCTTTGTCTGAACCAACAATTAGAAATAACATGACCAAATCTACTACAATGAAAGCAGTTGACATTTAAGAATCTTCTTTGATATTTGTGTGGTTTATATTGAACATGTTGGGGCTTGGTGTGAGAACATGAAGCATAATCATTTTCTTTTTCATGCACGTAAGATGTAGTAATCTTGTGCTCAAAGGATTTTTTATTCTGGGGTATGTACCCCAATCTTCTTTCCGGAAGTTAACTTTAACTCCCAACACATTGTCTAGATTTTGTTTCCCTTTAACAAACCTAGAAGAGTGAACTGCAAGTCAGTCACCTCTTTATTCAAGCTCACATTTTTATTTTCAATTTCTAAATTGAGGATGTCAGAATTTCTTTTTCATTCTTGAGCTTTTCAAAAACTTTTTCAATTTCAGACATTTTACATGATAGCTCTTCTTTGGCTTTTCAAAATCTGAAATTTTTTGTAACAATGTTTCTTTTTCCTCAGTTAGTTCAAACCATTCCTGCTCAAGTTTTTCAAATTTAACTGAAGAATCCTCATGTGTAAGATCTTCTACTTTTTCTTGAGAGATTTATTTTCTGATCTGATTTTTCTGTATTTTGTATACAACTTTTCATATTCTGACTCTCATTGTTCATTTGAAATAAAATCAGGGTCAGAATTTACCTCGGCTGAGTCATCCTCATGTGCCATGAGACACAAGCTTTTCATGAGCTCCTCCAACTTCTCGTCGGACTGTTCATCCTCTTCGTCGCTCCATGTAGCGACCATGGCTTTAGGTTTCTTGAATTTGTCCTTCTTGAACTTTCTATTAATTATGGGCACTCTCCTCTCATGTGCCCGGGTTTCTTGCACTCATAGCAAATAACATTGTTAGGCTTGCTTGGCTCACCCTTGGTTTGGAAGGGCTTTCTTTGGCCCCTTTTGAAATTTCCTTGGAAATTCTTCTTCCTTCTCAAAAACTTCTTCACTTGGCGTGTCCACATTGCCAAGTCTTCTCCCACATCACTTCCTTCGGTGGACTCCTCTCCTTGGGAGTCATCATCAGATTAGTGGGCTTTCAAAGTCACCGTTGTCTTCTTCTTTATTTCTTCCGCAGCAGTTCTCGTCATATTTATCTCATAGGTCATGAGTGACCCTATGAGCTCATCCAAGGAAAGTGTTGATAAATTCTTTGAATCTTCAAGAACTGTGGCTTTTGTGTGCCACGTAGGTAGAAGAGATCTCAAAACCTTCCTCACAAGTTCGGAGTTAGTGTACTCCTTCCCAAGACCTTTGAGACTATTGGTAATTTCTGTCAACCTCGCGAACAATTCTGAGATTGTCTCCTTCGGCTTCATTTTAAACAACTCATAATCCCTGACCAGCATATTGGCTTTGGTTTCCTTGACTTCGGAGGTTCCTTCATAAATAAGTCACAGCTTGTCCCACATTTTCTTGGCTGAGCTGCACATAGAAACACAAGAGTATTCATTAGGATGAATAGCACATTGCATAATGTTCATAGCATTAAAGTTCACCATGGATTTCTTAATATCCTCAGGGTTCCATTCGTCTTCATTTTTAGAGAGCTCATATGGACCCTTGTCCACCAGCCTCCAAATCTCGTACTCTTGGGCTCTCAGAAAAACATACATCCTATTTTTCCAGTAGGAGTAATTCGAGCCGTCGAAGTATGGGGGGCGGTGGATTGAGTGACCCTCAGGCATCATCCCCTCATTGGCCATTGATCTGGATCTTTCTCTAGATCGTTAGATCTGAAAAATATAGAGCCTTAGCTCTGATACCAATTGAAGTCTCGCGATCAATGACACCAAGAGGGGGGGGGGGTGAATTGGGTGTTTACAAATTTTGAGAAAACTTTAGACGATTTAAACAAGTGTGAGGAATAGCCACAATGAAGTTCAGATCTAAATAAAAAAAACTATCAGATCTAGCAAAATCTACCACACTCAACTGATCTTTGGTACCGTGGCGGAGGTGGGAATCTGAAGATTCTACTCACGCAAAGTGGTATCTTCCTAACAATGTTTGCCTTGTCGATCCGAACTCACCTTTTGATATACCAGAGATGTAATGTGAAAATGATAGATTATGCTAAATCTAACTCAATCAATACAACCAAATTAATCTATGTGTGTGCTTGCACAGAATGGTGATAGGAGAAAAGGATCAAACCACACAAGAGACACAATTTTAGGTGGTTAGGATGCAACAACGGCAACTTACGTCTACCCCTCACGATCTGTGAGGATTCCCACACTATCTTGTAAAAGATTACAAGATCAAACCACACACACACACTCATGAGGAGTTCGAACTCCCACGAAGGTGCATAAGCACCGAATCACACAGAAAAGTGAAGAAAGAGAACCACACACACACACACACGGATCTACGTAGATCCACACACACAAGTGTTTAGATATTACAGGAACACACACTTGAAGCTCAATTAGAAATGAAAGAAGAAACACAAAATAAAAGCTTCATATTTAAGCTCCCCCTTAGTGGATGAAAAGGATTTTGGATGCAGCTTGATCTCCACTTGATTTAGGTTGATTGGGCTCAGATTGAGCTTGAGAAGCTTGGAGATGGATGAAGAACTTCTTGCACGGATCACTGTTCACAGAGCTACAGTAGCAGCACTCTTTCTCCCTTGGCAGCCCCCTTTGATCTCCCTTGAGTTATTAGGGTTTCTTTCCCTCAAGAGATATTTTTATATAACTTGGATGGTCAAGGACAAGTCAAGACACAGATCCACAATTCCAGAGATGTCTGGAGACTTTTGGGATTAAAAAACTATTGATAGATGCTTTAGCCTCGTGGAGAAAACAAGTCAACAATGGAGGCTTCGAAGCTGGCGATCGACCGTGAATAGGTGGGCGGTCGACCAGAATTTTACAGAAATTGAACCTTTCAACGCTTGGAAAATAGATCGACCGGTCCCTGGCCGGCGGTTGACCGCCCCTGGAAAAACCTGCATTTTTAGTGGAGTTAGCCAATGAATCATAGCCTGTAAACAAATTACTTTGAGACCACTTCTTGTTCCAAACAATATGAGTTGGTTTGACATATCCTGGGCATTTTTGAGGCACGATAGAATTAGGCATTTGCTTTGATGGAAGATGGCTTGAGAGGGGTTTAAGCAAGTTATGAACCTATTTGTATTGCCGGGGTTTTGTTATCATCAAAATCTTTTGGAGAGACTTAACACATGGATGGTAGTTCAACCCCTATAAGCACACCCGTCCTAACAATAAAGTCGACATTCAATGCACCTCGGCACAATGACTATAAATGTAGGTCACCCCGGCCTCCATCAAGTATGCAATGCTAATGTAGTACATGGCAAGTGCAACCTCAGCACTTACCCCTCTCTACGCTTCAACGTAACTTTGGCTTTTGAGACATTCCACCCTACGTTGACTTAAGTATCAGAGGGTTCTCCTGAGACATCACACCCGCAATCGAGAACGTCTCTTTCCTTGTGCAAGAAACACCCCGCTCTTGACGTTTGGCCTCCCACTGTTGCTCTCTCTCTCTCTCTCTAACATCGAGGCCGCTGTTGATTTATTTTTTAATTAGATTCCTATCCCTCCCCCTTTAAATACATACATGCATAAACATGTGAATCAAAGACAAGGGGGATGAAAGGATGAGAAATACTAACCGTGATCGCCACCAAGGATTAACAACGCCAAAGGATGAAGAAGTGTAAAGAACCGCGTCGTGTACCTTGGAAAGAAAACTTGATCGCGTTTGACAAACGAGGTGCGGGGAACTTGTGGATTAAAACCTCCTCTCCTTCCAGCCGGCTAGAGGAAGAGGGCCTCACGTTATTTTCATGCTCTCCTGCAAAACAAAGCCAAAACAAGGATAAAAAATCCATTAGAACATGAAGTGTAGTATCGATCCTGTAGTGATAAAATAGGGGTAGAAATTGAGGGCAAACTCACCGGGGGGAGGTTTTTAACCCTTGTGGAAGGGTGGAAATAATAGGTGGGTGTGTTGTGCATGCATAGGATTCGAAATCACAGAATTTGATTGAGAGAATAGAGAGAAATCATTGATGCAAAACGTGCAAAAACGCATGTGTAGCAGAAAAGTGCAGAAAACTGTGATGATTTATGATTTTAAGGAGACTAGAACTAAGAGTGTAGATCATGAAATCAAGCCCAGAAGGATGGAATTGAAAGCTAATACTTCCCTCTTCAAGTCAGGGTCGAAGGATTGAGTCGGCGTTGCAGCATGGCTTCGCCCCACGTCCGGAAATAGCCCCCCGTCGCGACTGCGAACTGGGCAGTTTTTATAGAGTTTTGTAAGAAAGTCTCATCTTCTTATCACGATTCCCAGAGATAGAGTCCAAGATAAATCGAGTTCTCTAGATCAAACTCGAGATAATACTAAGGACAAGAGATAGGAACAAACGGGGATCAATTCGGATGAGGATTCTAGAAGATATAGCTCTTGGAAGGTAGTCCCGGAGCCTTATCTGTAGAGTTTGAGTTGAACCAGGACTCCTAAATCCTGATCTTGCGACCCAGCTCCCGAGAGATATAGCTAATGAAATTTGGATTTCTATAGACTGAATTCAAGATAATACCAAGGAGAAACCATAGGAACAAACGGTGCTCAATTCGGAGTAGAAATCAAGAAGTTATGGACTCGGCAAGAGGGCCACGACGCACAGAAACGGAGCAGAGTCCAGCACAAATTGGACTCTCAGGTGTGTGTAACGGTCTATCGTAAGACCATCAGAGTTATGTAATGGACTAGGGTAGGTCCGTCACACTCTAGGGGTCGAACGGGGCATTTTCGGATGAGTTTCGGTGTAACGCACCCATACTAGACCGTCACATGGCCTCTAACGGTCTAGGGTAGGACCGCCACATTCTGGGGGTTGAACAGGGTGTTTTGGGCAAGTTTATGTGTGACGGTCTATCGTAGGACCGTCACACTGATGTAACGCACCTATGTAGGGCCGTCACATTGATGGAGGCAGATTCTGGGCAGACTGCACGCGACTTCAGAAATTGAAGCGTATCTCTCAAACGGGGCAGAACTAGCGAAAGTGGTAGAAGAAGAAATTGTAGATAACTGAGAGAGGAACAATTTTCATGAAGAATGTAAGTTGAGAAAATGATTGGAAGAGGGAGAAAATGGGGCTGGAAGAGAGATGAAAATTCTGGGATGTTGGTGAACAGCACAGCCTGCTGGAAAAATGCAAATAGCTCACAATCGGGGTAGAACTGGCCAACGGCGTAGAAGAAGAAATTGCATATCTTTGAAAGAGGAACAACTTTGGTGAAGACAACTTTTTGAAAAGAGGAACAAAAGAAGATGAAAAAGGACCACTTTCAGGACTGCGCAACGAGAGAGAGCCGATTACTTGAGGGAAGCCGACCTAAATGGGCCGAAAGTCGACTTGGAAGTCAGAAGTTGATAAGAAAAGCTCCGGGACTCTAAAAAAATCATGATCTCCAAGACTCAAAGGATAGGGAATGGTAAAAATGGACTCAAAATCCATCCAAGGAAGCTCCAAAATAATGGCTAATTCGGGACATAAAAAATGATGAATAAGAGAAATGACACCACTTGTGGGCTAAAACGGGTGTCAACAGCCGCCTCAACTCCAACTACCCAACACTCGACATTTCCCCCCAAGTGAGAGGAGAAGAAGCATGTTGATGCACTGCTTCAAGTCATGGCTTGACTACTGGAAGCTCCGCTCACTCTTGCTAACGCTCTCTTACTCGATCCCTTATTATAAATTCAAGTGCACGAGACAATTAGTGTTCAGTTGTAGTATTGAATACCTCTATCAATATCAAAATAGTAAGTGTTTGATTTCTACTCCTTCAAATTTGATATTAATTGAGGAGGAGAAAATTTACCAGGCCCATTATGGCATGTTATCCGTTAGCCCACAGCCCAGGAACGTCGCCAACCAAGGTCTACTCGGGACTGACCAGCCCACAGACACGTACCATGTGTACGTGCGCACTCCAGATGCCATAAAACTCTCAATCGGGTGACCGTTATCACCATAATTATAGAGGTTACCCCAAGAAGTGTCGGGTCTCCACCCACACCGTCGGGACGCTCACCATCACACGCATGTCACTGGAGAACTCGCCAAAATGCCGCCCTTCTGCCTCTTAGAGAGAGGGCGAATGGGTAACTGTCGACTCCATAACGATGACCACGCCGCTAAGTAAGCACATGGATGCCTCCAAGGTAATCTCTATAAATAATGCCATGAACAGATAACCAAGGTATGCAATCTAGACTACATAACTGGCCACCCGCTTCCAAACACTCTTTTCTTCCTCCGAGCACTCATCTCCACATTCTCCACCCTCTTTTCTCCTTGCCTGAGCTCCTTGTTGACTTAGGCATCAGAGAGTTGTCCCTTGGGTATTCACCTGGGGGCCTTCTAACAAGGTCGTTCAATTGTTGCAGGTTTTCTCGGGACGACTGATCTCTCTCCAATTCAAGAAATCATAAAGGTGTGGTTCGAGATTCAAGATATCATATTTCAATCTCTACACTTTTTGCCACCATTTGTAGGAAGAGAGCAAGAAGCCATGGGTCCCCGCGGAAACTACCGCAACATGAACAATCGCTGGGGTACTTTGGGTTCTCAGTAGGTGCTCCATGGCGGATCGGCCAGCCCATCCTTGTCATGGGCGTCAACTCCCCAATCTCAGGCGAACCCTGCCACGACCAAATTAGCCAAGATGCACCGACAAGTCCAAATGCTAACCGAGGCATACCATGGCCTCCTGAATCGCTAGGCAGAACCTGCACCACTGACTGACAAACCTCCATCGATGGTCAACTCCCGCCGCGAATGTGAGGCGTCTGTGGCATCTGCAGCCCGTACTCCACACGCGAGCAGTGAACCCTCTCAGCTTCTTGTCAGCTCGCTCTACTCTAATCCAGAGATGGCACAACGGCTAAGGCACTATGAGGAGGTCGAGCGCGAGCTCGAGGGTAAGGTCCGATACCTGGACGACATCATCCAGACTGCTCAGACAAGGGGCTCCTCGACAACGACACTAACTTTCATGCCTCCTTCTCTTGATAAATCATGGAGGCACCAATTCCCCCGAAGCTACAATTGCCGACATTCGCTCTATACGACGGCACCATCGATCCTGCTGACCATATGTCAACTTCGAGTCTAACCTGATTTTCCACTAGGCCTCGGATGCTGTTAAGTGTCTAGCATTCCCCACCACGTTGCGAGAAAATGTTGAGACGTGGTTCGAGTCACTTCCTGCTGGTTATATTACCTTCTTCCAACAGATGAAGAGGATGTTCAAAGAGAATTTCCTCAGTTGTAAAAAGGAGGTTAGGTCCACGGTATGTCTCCTCACCATCAAGTAGGGCCACAAAGAACCCTTGTGAGAGTTCATTGCTCACTTCCACAATGAGGCTCTCCACATTCCCCATCTTGATGTCAACATCACCACCACTGCGCTGACACAAGGCACTCAGGATGTCATCCTCAAGAGGACCCTCGGAGTTTCCCCCGCCACGTTGATGGAACTCCTCGCCCTGGCTCAGAAGCGCGTTAGTTGCGAAGAGAGCACTGCAGCGCTAGGCTGCGCAGCCAGAGTCGACCACTCCGAATAGAAGTGCTTGGTCAAGTTTTCCTTCCATGATCGAGGTAGACAGGAGCGTCGTGATCGGGGAGAGCCAAGAGGGAGGACTCCCTTCAAGCACTACATTCCCTTGACCACATCTCCCGAGCAAATCCTCATGGAGATCCGTGGGGAACCGTATCTGCACTGGCCCAAGAGGATGAAGTCTGATCCATGAATGAGGAATCAAAAGAAATACTATCTCTTTCACCACGACTATGGTCATGACATCGCGGAGTGCATCCAACTCAAAGACACCCTTGAGAACTTGGTCCGCCGAGGACTCCTGGACAAGTTCATTGCCAAGGTCGTCGAGTGACAGCACCTGAGAGTTGGTACTCCACCCCTCATCGATAACCGACTCAATAGAAGAGAGATTATGATGATCTCCGGTAGGTTGACATTGGACAGGGATAGCTCCAACAGGAGTCATGCTTACGCGCGTCGGGTGAACCAAGTCGAGCGCGATGAGTCGGGCCGTCGTGGCTCACTTTCCTCAACATATGTTACTTTCTCTCATTCTCTCTCTCCTCACTGTAAGGGGTGTTGGTGTCAATGATATAGGGGTTTACTCTCTCTCTCATCATCATCATCCCTCTCATCGGCATCTTCCTCCTCCCTCCACCCCCTCAACCATTATGACACCAAAGAGTAATGTTTAGTACACACCCAGGTTAATTTTTAACTCAGGTGTGCACTAAGTAATTATTTTTTAAAAAAAATAGGTAATGTGAGTCTAAGTCACCTTTGATTGTTGTAAAAACATGCTTCATTTGACGGTCCAAAAAAAGCTAAAAAAGAAAATTGTATCAAGTGAATAGTGTTGGGCCCAATTGTTCAAAAATTGATCATTTTATTTTAGATTTTTTTGGGTTGTCAGATCTAGATATGTCTTGTACGTTCAACTAGGGTGACTTACGCACCACGTTACAAGTTTACAAGGACGGGCAACTAAATAAAACAATGACGCCACTTTGATAATTGGTTATGATAAGTTAATCTGGGTGGGTCCGGGGTGAGTTATTCCTAGATTATCATATTTTTAGTTTGATAACTATCTTAGCTAAGGTCGAGTAGGATATTCACATAAGAGAGGTGGAATGAGTTAATCCCAAGTTAAGGGACTTAACCCTATCTGAGCTCAAGTGGTGTATTACATCTCTCTAATTTGAATAACTCGTCCATCCGTGAATAACTCATCCTAACCTATCTTATTCCATCAGGTCTTGTTTGATAACAGGTTAAGCTCGGGTAGGATAGGTTAATCGGGGTCGGGTGAGTTATTCCTTGTTTGACATTTTTTTATAAACCGGGGTCGGATATGGTTAAAGTGGATTAACTCATTCCTAGAAAATACGTGGAATGAGTTAATCGACCCCAGTTAAGATTAGGGGTCGAGTGGGCCATCCCGAGTAAGTCACCCGCCCCTAACCTACTCCGTTATAAAACTCGCACTCAAAGTGACAACGACAGAATTACATGTGGATGCGGAGTAAGAGGGGGAGTCTTTACACCTCAAAAAATGAACTTTATTATTTTTAAATATTGATTTAAATCTAAATGCATGTAACAGTACTGAAATTATTAGAATATAAACAAACGCCTAGTATCAGTAACATTGATCGAGAGTTTTACATATATATCACGATAAAGATCTATTTTATCAAATGAATTTTTTATTTAATTTATTGTAAAAAATCTTCTAAATATATCGAATGTTGTGACTTACTCTCATCGTAACTCTCGTCTAATTAATTAGAGTAAAATATAGGCTAAGATGAATACTGACTAATGTTAGTCCTCTCTCCCTCTCTCCAAGGCAGGCCTCGGGGTGACCTCCCTACTCTCCGACGCACCGGAGCGTAGGCACGAAGTCGTCTTGGTCGACGGCGGGGTCGGAGTTCGGGGATCGGCGGCGGCATGGGAGCAGGGAGGGGGGTTCGCCGGAGGGGGAGAAGGTCACCGCTTCCCCTCGCCCAAAGGGTCCCCTCCCACTGGCGGAGCACCCATCGGAGTGGACCTCGGCTAGAAGACCCTGACATTAACCAGGTCGCCTAACCAGGTGATGCACCCGCTGGCGTCGCTGCTGGTGAACGCCGTCAGCAGCAGTTCCTCAAGCACACCACCCTGCACTCCTCCAAATCTACCCCCATTGCCACCACTGCCGCCGACGTGTTGGTAGCTTTGCCCTCGTGACGATGCTAAAAGACCCCCTTCCCCTCCGGCACTCCAAGCTCACCTCTCGCACACACGCCTCGGCGATGACCCCCCTTTCCCACTCCAACAGCCTCCTGGGTGCGAACCCGACAGGAAGCTGCAGACGGCGGGGCCGGTGTCGTTGCAGACCCCGTTGGCGCCGCACCTGTTGTACCCATTGCACAGATCCTTGGGCGCGTACCAGATTCGATCCCAGCGACCAGTTGCCAGGGTGGTCGAAGCTCTGCCAGACATGGCGGCGTATGCGGCATCGACGACCAGGTTGCCGCCGTCCAACAGCCGCGCCACTGCGGGGCCGAGTAGCTCCTCTTGGGGTTCTGTCAACCAGCAGGAGGCTCCCTAGAAGCCGCTGCGGAGCTGACCCTGGTGCCTCCCTGGACACCGAGTCGTCCTTCCGACGCTTCTTCCCCATCTCCTCCTATGAAGACTACGCTGACCACATCGAGCGGATGGCCAACCACACTGTCGACTCCTCCGTGCTCTCCTTCGACCCCCTCGTCTGCACAGAGACAGGTTCTTCTCCCCGCCTCTCTCTAACTCTCTCGAGGGGAGGGGGGTTTGCAGGGTGGGGGGTGGGGGTTCCGGCAGGGAGGGGGGCTCCGGGGAGTGGGATTCCGACGGGGAGAGGGTGACAGGTGGGGTATCTCTCTCCCCTCTCTATGTATTAGTTGGAATATTTTAGATATTTTAATATATGACGACATTTTCATTTCTTATATTGGTCTTAGATATTTTATATATCTTAATATTTTTCATCCAAAAATATTTCAAATGTTCGGATAGTGTATAATCGTAACATTTCGAGTTATTTTAAAAATACTCTTAAAACACTACGAAGGGTACCCCCCTTTTGTATTCGGTTGCGAATGCATCTCGGTACATCTTAATAACTTCTAAATATGGACACGAGCACCCAATAAGCCCGTGGCAAGAATATCTGCCCAGCCACCTGCCATTTAAAGGCCATGTCGTTCTCACAAAAGTTGTATGGTCTGTTTAGTTAGAGTATTAATTTTGATGTGATATTAATTTTAATATTAATATTTTTAAATATTATTATTTCTAGTTTTGATGTAGTATAGAATATTAATGTTATTATTGATATTGAAGGAGCATGACCATTGAAAGGGAACAATAAAATTAAAAGTGAGGAAAGGACAGGAGATTTTCGTTTTTAGACTCTTACAATTAAGATTGTATCATTTTTAACAGAGTTACAAACTTATACTAAATTATATATATATTATTATATAGTTTAAGATAATGAGTATTAGGAAAGTTTACAAATACACCTCGATAAAAATTTATATTTACATATATCCCCATATTTTTACTGTCTTGTCATGTATATGTCTAATATATGTCATATTGTTACAGTTACTCGCATCTATCCTCTTACTTTTTTTTTTGGAAGCATAAAGATATTCATTCATTTAAAGCAGACATAAGGTACAAGCATAGGACAATGGCAACCCACTGAACATACACAGCCACAACCGGCCCATGTCATCGACTTCCAGGCGGAGAGACAGAAAAAAATAAACAGTGAATAGTACAGAACATGGACATCCCTCAAGAATGGGGAGACTTGGAGACGCCGAGGAAGAGGATGTCGTTGTTGTAAGAGACGGGGACCATCCTCGAGGAGCGCAAGGCTGCCGGACCGCACTATCTGATGGCGGTGATACAAAGGTGCTCGGGAGGCCAGTACCGCGACGGATGCATGGGGGATAAGCGCAGATTCTCGAGTCCTTTTGGGAACTAAGGAGGAAGCCCGAAACCTGCAGCACGGAACAGACTCAAACGACCCCGGGTGCTCGAAGTCGCCCATCGACGAGAGAGTGACCGGTCACTGGGGGGTAGGAAGGGGAGGGGAGAGACGGTAGGGAAACAGGGAATGGGGGAACCGGAGAAATCGGGGGGCTGAGCAAAAAAAGGGAGGGGGGACGGAGGGAGAGGGGGGAGAGCGAAAGTCGGAGGGACTGGGGCAGGGGGAGTGGTATTTGCGGGGCCCAAAAACAGAGAGGGTGGAGGAGAGGGGGTCGGCCGGGGACGGGGCGGGGCTACGGGGGGGGGGGGGAGTTGGGGAGGGGGGCTCGGGGTTGAGGCGGGGGGGGGAGCGGGGGGGGGGGGGGAGAACATGGCGACGAGAGGGGTCAGGTGCGACGCGGGAGGAGACGAGGAGGGGGAGGGGAAGGCGGTTGCGGGGGCGGATGGTGGAGAGGGGAGGCATCGGACGAGGGGGGGTGGGGGGGGAGGGGAGTGACTAGTGGTGAGGGGAGGGGAAGAGCAGGGCGGTGGGGCGAGGGTCCGACAGGGAGGGGAGGGGGGCCGGGGGACAGGGAAGGGGGGTGGGTGATTTACTGGGAGAAGATGGGGAGGAGGGAGCGGAGGGACGACCGACGAGGGAGGAGGAGCAGGGAGGGAGGGATTTCCAGGGAAGATCGGAGGAACCCCGATCTCCCCTGATCGAACCAGGTGGGGTTAGAAAACCCCCCTGACAAAACCCTGGAGGGTCCCGAAGAGACCTACCTGGAGAGATCCTCCGGTAAAGGAGAAGGAGGGGGAGGGGGAGAGTTCTCGGTGGGAGTTCCCCCCCGCCGGACAATCCCCAAGGGGAGGGGGGGGCCCCGCGATCGGGGAAGACGGAGGCTCGGCGCGCAGCGGAGAACCCCGAGCCTATCTATCCTCTTACTTTACCGTATTGTCATGTACATCCTTAATATATGTCATATTATTGTTGGTATAATCTCGTCGTACGATTTATTTAACTAAAGTAAAATGTGAGTCAAGAGAGAGAATAATTAAACTATCGTCAGATTTCACACACTCTCTCTCCCTCTTTGTGCATGCACTTACTTGACGAGGGAGGTGTCGGTGGTGTAGGGAGGGGGTGGGGGGGCGTTGCTTGCTGAAGGTGGAGAGGGGTGGATGGGAGTGGTGGGGGTGGAGGGGTGGGAAGCATGCTCGTCGGAGGGGGAGAGGTGGGCTGGAAATGAGGGGGGCTACTCGTTGGGGGGAGGGGGGAGGGGGGCCGGGAGGGGTGGGGAGGGCCTGCGACCGTCGAAAGGGTCCTATCCTAACCTCCCTCTACTGACTACTTGCTGGAGGAGCTCGTCGCCACCCTAGGGTTAGATCTCTCTCTCTCTCTCTCTCTCTCTCTTAGGAATACAAAGATATTTTTGTTATTTCATATATCGAAATGATTTCCATGACATATTTCTTGGAATATTGGCCTTCCACTTACGCCTTGAAATCGGAGGGATATAATTGCAACAATATTAAGTAAATGAAAGGTATTGGGGCAACCCAGTTGTAAATTAATAAAAAAATTAAACAAATAAAAATTAATTATAAGGGAACCTCAAGAGAAAATTTAAATTAAATTATGGGTTAACCTAATTGGGCTAAAATTATGAATAAAAGGGTTAAAATCGGAGTTACCCAAAATCTCAATTTTGAATGGACTAATTAGGCTTAAATCTAGAACTAATGGGCCAACACTCTAGCCTAAACTTTAACCCACTAAGGGATGTCACTTTTTGTCAAAACCCTAACCTTAATTAGGGAAAAATATAGGTGGCAGTGCTAATTATAGATAACCACAAAATTCGGGTAAATTTCTATCCTTGAGATTCCTCGGGCGAATTATGACTCTTTGGGTGATCTAGATCTATAAATAGGTCACTAACACTTTCTAGTAGACCCTAATCGCACTGAAAGATGACGGCACGAGAGTTTAAGGGCATATTTCGAGGAGGAGAGCGAGGAGATTTGGGGTGTTCTTCGCATTCTTCTTCCTTCCTTCCTTAATCCGATCCAAGGTAGGTGTTCTCTCAGGCGATCTAATTAAATCCATTTATAAGATCATAAGCATGTTTATCTTCGAATTGTGCATGTTTCCCCTTCGAAAATCCTTCCTATTCATTTAATTTTGGGTTTAAGATCGAGGTTTCCAGAATCTGGGTGTTCGGTCTAAGATCGCGACCAATGCAAACAACGCCTTCAGATCGCGGCCATATGATATAACGCATTCAACAGAATGCTGCCGTAAAGGCAACCGCGTTCAGGGTAGATCAGGGCCAACTCAAAGACCGTGACCTGGCCCGACCCTCAAGAAATTCTAGAGATTATTCAATGATGTAATCTATTAGAATATGCATGTTTTCTGTGACTTCATGTTACTGGAACGAAAATTTGTTGGGTTTATTATTTAATTTAATATCTTCTAAATTCCATGATAAACACCTTATGATCCCTCTTTATGATCTTATTCTCTCTATCTAACATGTTAAAAGGTGTATGTTTTTATCATGTAACTCTGTTACGGTTGTCTCTCATGGCCTTCCATTATGAACGCGAACATGATTGGCTTTAATGTTCTTAATCGACTATCGACGAATATATACTATTATATTATTACTTTCGTTTGAAGATCATGTCACTCTGGTGACATGCATCTATCACTCTACTGGTTTTTGGTTCTAGCAAATCTTTTTCTTGGTGAAGTTAGAACTCTCTGTCAGATATTCTTTCCGTCGGACTGTAACTTCTTCACTAAGACCTTCGTAAGACTACACGAGCCATAAATTCTCACATGGACGCCGTGCAGGTTGTACCCAAAAAATCCTGAAAACCCTTAAAATCTCATCATACTGCTGTAAGATAGGGTTCAACCGGCCTGTAGAACTGCATAACATGGCTCTGTTCGGATTTTGTTCTGTCCATTTTGAATGCGGCATGCCCAGAAACCACATTCATCTTTCTGTTCAGAACGCGACAAACCCAAAGACCGCGTTCTAATGTAAACGCGTTAGATATCCTGACCGCATCCTGATTAACGCGGCTAGTCTCCAGACCGCGTTATGCCCTATTTCATGATAGGTTGCACCTGTGTGATAGATTGCATTTTGCCTGGATTTTTAAACACGACCCCACGATTGACCACGTTCTATCAATATTTGTTAGTCCGAGTTCGATGGTTTGAACAAGGAATTGTCTTGTTTTAACGTGATAATACCGGAGTATCATTATTTTGTCTACTAGCTCCTAGCAACTTAGTTATTCTGTGAATTCCTTAGAAAATATGAAATATCTCACTAGAATCTATACCTTATCTACATGAGCTTTATCTTGGAATTCTCTTGGCCATTATAATTTAATGTAAATGTCTAGATACTTACATGGGATCTATAATTCATAACCCCAATACCTCACACTAATAAGGGCCCAGTCTGACCTTAGGAGGAGCACTCGAAAATACTTGTGTCCATGGAAGTTGAATGAGTTGGTGTGACATTGCACCAAAATACATGCATGCTAAATTGATCTACATCATTCCACTTATTCATGAATTACTTGACTTATACATGTTACCTCTCGTGGGGATTATTGTGTGATATGGCCAATCAATGTATAAGAACTTGCTACATGATCTTGATATTAAAAGTTTATTTTCCGTATTTTAATTCTTATCACTTTATCTTATTCATGAATCTAACTAGTTGCCTCCTATATATATCTTCTTGACTCCAATATCTGTTACGCATAGTTTATTATGTTTACCTCATTTAGTGCATTCATTTGTTAAATATGTTAATTACTTAAAGATGTATGATATCGAGATATAAATCTTACTGAGTTTTTGTTTACCTGCGTTATTATCAATGTTTCAGGTAGTTCATATGACGAACAACACTCTAATACGGAATGGCGAGAGTAAATGGAGCAATCTAGTCTACCTCAGAAGTCTTGTCATTGTCATTATCTTTTCTTTTGTTAGATGTGTGAGAAAAATTGGGGGGTTGTTCTCGTAAAATTATGAGGAAGTATTGAGTTATAGTGGTTATCGAGTCTCGGAGTCTATTGTAAACTTTATTCCTTCTGATTATTAATAAAAGTTTATTTTTTTTTTGACCTCAATATGTTGTCTCTTATAGATGAGTGTTCCCTTACATGCATACTTTGAGTGACATGATTGATGTAACCGTTGCCTTCTGATTTTTCGCGTCAAGACGTGATAAATATAGACGTGAATATACAAAAAAAATAAGAGATATATGCAAATGCGAACTTTTATAAGAAAATAATTGTAAAAACTCCAAAGTATTGAAATTCACAGGAATGCCAACCTTAAATTGATATCGTCAGAAGCCTTTGACGTAGCAATATTCAAGCACATCTATTATGTTTTCCATGGCATCTTCTGCCACGTTGGTTAAAATGTAGCTTTTAATTTTTTGTTCCATGATTTGATCAGATGACCCCCCTTAAAAATCACGGTAAACGAACCCACCCTTTTTTCTGGACGAAATGAATGAACCCTTTAAAAACTTGCAATCCCTCTCAAAACGACTGGACTTCTGCTTTCTTCCACTTCGGCCGAGTGCCGACCGTGTAAATTTCTATTTCCAGCAATCTTACTGCAGATTTATGCGAGGTCCAGGAGCGGTTTGCATCAAAAACAGACTGAAAAGAAAGCTCCACTTGTTTGTTTCCTGGGATGTTCCGTGATGGGGTCGCAGGTGTCCCGTTATTATTAAAAGAAAAAAAGAAAAGGAAAAGTTGAGTTATCTCATTCGGATTGGAATCATTCAACGGCACGTCGCCCTCGAGAAGCAACGAACAAAGTAAAAAAAAAAAAAAGAAAGTGGGAGAACGGCAACAATCATGACGAAGTTCAAAAAAGAAATTAAAAAAAAAGAGAGTGAAAATTAAAGAGGCATCAGGAGCAGGGTATAAGAATCGATTGCGGGATGATAGAGGAGGTGAACGTGGACGGAACACGAGAAATTGTTGGCCTGCGCTGCTCATCTCCCCCACTCCCACTGCGGGTTTCTCATTTATTTGGTATTCTTTTCGTTGTTCCCGTTCGTTTATTCTTATGCCGCCTCCTCTTTATCACGAGTAAGGCTCTCTCACTTTGGGTTGTGTAATATCTTTAATTTTTTAATTTTTAATTTTTTAAATAAATTTTAAGATATTTTAATTTAAAATATAAGCCACGTCACTATTAAATTAATTAAAGAATCAATCAGATGAATAGTGTTAGTCTCTTCTTTAAAAATTGACCCGTTTTAATTTTTATTTTTTAGATGATCAGATGATAACATAATTTCATCTCGACTTAAAATATCTTGAGAATCACCCCAAAATATTTTTTTTTTAAATAAAATCTTTAAAGACGTTGCACACCTAAATATGTGCAATAAGCTAAACACAAATATCGGATGGGACCTACTATGGGCCGAGCGGCCCAAAGGCTCGAATGGGCGTCAGTTGTAACTCGATCCAGTCCACCTGCATTTTGCACCCTTTTCTACGTTCCTCCCTTGTCAAGTTCTCACCATTATTTGTTTCTTGCTTCGTTTAGAAGAAATTTTGTCCGAGTATACCTCTTCGCTCCACCAAGAAGCTTTCCTTGTGACCAACACTCTTGCACCTTGTTACGGTCGTTTTCCTTGCTGTTATAAGGCCAATTAACATTTCTTACAAGAGTATCGGATATAAAAAGAGATAATATTGTCATCATTTATTTGTGTAAATGTGGATTTTAGTAAATGTTGTGATCCCTCTATGTTTTGACGATAACAAAGTCTATTTATATCAGATTAAACGTGTTTTCAAGTGCACGTGCAGAGAGCATGTCATCCTGAAAAAATTGTGCGAGTGTTTAAATGGTTGGAAGTAAATCTTTGATGGAAAAGTTGATTAGACTTCGATTGAGTGCGGAGATGAGTGGTTAAGATATTGTGTTGGAATTATTTATTTCTTCGCAACGAGTCCGACATCATACACTTTCGATGTGTGCGTACCGAAAGTTATGACATTTCTAAGTTAAACATATTCAAATAGTCGAAGGTTGTGTGAAAGTGTCGACACTATCTAGCTGAACCATGAGCCGACAAAATTTTGGTTAAAAGGTGATGACACCCTGTGCCGACATCTTAATATTTTGCATGTCCGTAGTTTACTAGATCACTATAGTTTCTAATAATAAATAACCAAGAGATTTTGAGAAGAGGACATTGATCAACGTCTAGTTGTATCGAACCTCTATAAAATTACATTGACTCCTTACGTGATTGGCTCTATTATAGTTCATGTGTTTTGCATTAAACTTTAAAATTTTATCAGCACCCAATTCATCTCTCTCTTGTGTGTGTTATATAGTTCCGGACCTTCAATAATTTTTCAAACTGATGTCTTCCCATTTGTTAGATCGTGGAAATTTTCGACATTGCTTTTGGACCATCGGATTGTCTTTTCTCCTATAACGATTTGTTTGACAATGAGAAAGCGCTTAGGGATGTGCAACGATGACTTTGAGCAAAGGGGGACCATATAATAATTAAATCAATACAAGTTCAGAACAAGGGAGAGTGAGGCGAAGCCTACGTTAGAGTGCACCTAGTAAAAGGTTGCAGAATGTCCATCCTCTCTTGGTGTTACTGAAGCGATGGTTAGCATTCCTTTAATGGCGTAACGGTTTGTCACTACTAAGCTATGCTCCTCAGGAATTTGGCCTCGTTATCGAGCGCAATCCACAAGGAAGGAGTCATGGCTCCACGTGCACTGTAGTCTTTTGGGCTTCGTATCCTAAGGTGTCTTGTAACAACAAAATATGACAACACTATGTCAGTTGTGGGGACATCTCCACCCTCTACCAACAGTATATTAAACTTGGCGCTTTGATAATGGAATAGTGTGGCGTATTCGCCGGTGCCCTTCTCATTTCTCCCCTTGTTCGCCGATTTTAGCCTTAGTCGGCTTTGAAAACTGCCCACCCTAATTGGGCTTCTTGTGTATAAGGGGGTGTTTTGGTCGAATGAGCCATTCGACTAGGAGGGGTCAGATGAATTATTCGCTGGGTGGCCTGTTCACCCTTCTTCCACCCGATTAACAAAGTGGCTTCTAGTGAAGTCTGGCAAGATCGCTTTGACACCGCTTTAGTTGGGGGTCATTCTCCACTTGTCACAGGGATATCCCTAAGTTAGCATAAAATGTGCTTTCTTTGAGAAGGTTAGTTAATCCGGGACAAGTGAGAGTAAACAATGATTAATCCCTCCCATTTTAACCCACCTCTCAACGTGAAACAAAGTTAAACTCCTTTTAACCCATTGCCAATCAAAGAGAGAAATCTCTTTATTCAGGATAGACTATCTCACTAGACATAACGTGTAAAGAGGGGATTTTTCTTCCTTCCCAAAAAGTCCAATAACATGGTCGACCCAATAGACCCGGGGTCAATCTACTAGGGTCACCCCATTCGTTTAGAGCGCCACTATCTGGGGGCTCAAGAAGCACTGTCAAACCTAGCACATCCCGCGTGTCAATTGGACCCCTTCACCAAATTTTAGGCCGGGAGGAAAGTCCTGGGGTAAATAGCATATGACCCCTAAGGGTTAAGCTCAGTAGACTTTTCAGTCTCAACTCCACCTCAAGAAGAACTTTAACTCGATCTCGAGCCATGGAAGAAGTCTTAGCTCGATCCCGAGCCATCAGAGTTGTAGCTTAGCCAAGGTCTGATCGTTAATTCAGACGGGAGGAGTTATTTCCCTTACATTAATCTTCAGCAGCCCATCCCATAGTGGACGACCACAATGAAGGCCATGATCTGTGATAACATTCGTGCCTCCACGGTGGAAGCCATAATTACAGGTGACGTATGCAGATCACCTCCCTACATCATGTGTGCCACTTCCCTCATTTCTGACTATTGCCCCCCGAATTTCGAATTCCAAGTGCCTTGATGGCGAGGTGTGATGATGACATTGCATTTGCTAGCAGATTATGTGTATTACCAAGGTAACTCTCCCATCATCACACGCCCTTCGACAGATCAAGCACTAGAGATCTCATGATCTCCACACGTGTCCCAATTTATCCCACTTGACTGTCACCGAAGTAGATTCACTGTCATGTATTATAGGCATATTACTTTTTTTTTAATAGAAAAACCTAACCTAGGGGTCAATGGGAGAGTGCACCCCTTACCAGAGGTAAGGAGAAAGCCACTCCACCATCAGACCACTAGGAGGTAAATTATATTCCATTGATGAAGAATAAAGAATTACATCAATCTGATACTAGGCAAGCCTAGTGAGTCCAGCCGAGCAACACCTTTTATAATAGAAGGGAGCTCACTGTAAGAATAAAAAGAATTACATTTAGTGGTGCAAGCTAATAAAGCAAGTAAATCTGCTACTGTATTGCCTTCTCTGAATATATGAGAAATAGAATCATGCTGAGATAATGTGCTCCAGATATCCCTGACATAGCTGAGAATGGACCAGGGGCAATGAGTTTCCTTTTTGATAATCCGGACAAGGGTGAGGGAGTCACATTCAATAAGAGCTGGTTTGGGATCCACAGTCTTCAAATAGTTAATGCCATCAAGGAGGGCACGGGCTTCAGCTATTAAACTATTAGAATGTCCATAAAAGTGAGAGAAGGCAAGGATGACCTTGCCTCTGGAATCCCTGATAATTCCGCCTCCTCCGGTATCTCTAGATAACTTGCAAGCACCATCAGTGTTTAATTTTAGAAAAGGCCAAGGAGGACAAAGCCATCTCACAATCTTCATCTGTTGTCTGCAAGGGGCTTGATTTTTGATTCCAATTGATCCAAAATTTTCCGGTTAATGGACTTTGGTTTCTTAAGAGCAGCAACCGAACAAGCCATCTTAACTTGGGAAATAATATGATGAATGATGTTGGTTTTGGATAATGATTTATCATCATATTTGACAGTGTTTCTGGCTCTCCAAATTTCCCACATTCCAAATCCAATAGAGGCAAGAGTGAAAAGAGCAAAGGCCGAACCTGGCTGAGAATGGCAGATGGAATTCAGGATGAATTCCCTAGTAGTGCGGCCTTCAAAGTGTAAACCTACAGCTGTAAGGGCAGTCCAAATAGAAACTGCAATTTCACTGTGCAGAAATAAATGATTGGGGTCTTCCACCTGCGGCAGCCGACAGCATGAACATTTAGAGCAGAGGACAACACCCACTCTTTGAATATTATCATCAGTCGGAAGACAGTTATGCATAATCTTCCATAAATGGACTGAGATTTTTGTTGGAACCCAATTAGACCACAGTCGACTCCAAGGAATATCAGATTGTAGGTGACTGTTAGCCATTGATTTGTAGGTCGATGCTACTGAACACAGTCCAGATGGAGAAAGACTCCATACTCCCAAGTCCATTTCCTGATTCAATTTAACATATCTGACAGCTTGCTGGATACTGTTGGGAATCAATGCATTTAGCAGGGCAGATTCTTCAGAAGAAGGGTTCAGAAGGACATCTCTTACAGAAGCTTTAGGATTAGGGATAAGAACATCAGAAACATAAGTATTTAAGCATTGTTGAACCAGCCAGTTATCATACCAAAAGTTGGTATTTAAACCATTCCCAATAATAACCTTCTTAAACTGAATAATATAATCCTTAGCCTTCAACCAGCTTCTTCTTGCAAATCCCTTCATGTTTCTAAAGTTAGCATCTCAGATGTGGCATTGGTGCAGATACTTGGCTCTAAAATAAGAAGCCCATAAAGAATTAGTGTGAATAGCATTCCACAGCATTTTAACTCGAAGAGCATTCTCCATGAGCCTAAGAGACATGATGCCAAGGCCACCCTTGGATTGAGGCCTACATAATGCCTGCCAAGATTTCCAATGTCTCTTTTTGCCAAGAGGGGAAGACCCCCAAAAAAAATTAGCAAATGCCTGCTCAATCAGATTGTGAATGCCAGTATGCAATGGAGTAGAAGACAGTGAATAAATTGGCAAGGAAGTAAGAACATGCCTTATAAGAACCAATCTGGCACCTTGGGACAATAGGTTGGCTTTCCACCCAGCAATCCTCTTTTGTATAGAATTGATAACCCCTGCAAAATAGATCTTTTTTGTTCTTCCAATCACCAAAGGTATGCCAAGGTATTTATGAGGGAAAGACAGTCTGGAGAATCCAGTGAGGTTCTGAATTCGCTGTGCAACAGAAGAAGGCTTTTTCGGGTGGATTAAAAATCCACTCTTGCTGACATTAATCAGTTGACCTGAAGCATGTTCATACATGTGAAGAAGTTTAAGTAAATTTCTGATAGAAGCTGAGGTGGCTTTACTGAAAATCAGGGTATCATCTGCAAATAATA
The DNA here is from genome assembly GCA_022559845.1 of Amorphophallus konjac. Taxonomy (NCBI): domain Eukaryota; kingdom Viridiplantae; phylum Streptophyta; class Magnoliopsida; order Alismatales; family Araceae; genus Amorphophallus; species Amorphophallus konjac. Next base: position 77,943,263 of record CM040121.1, on the reverse strand, counting down.
AGTGAGATATATTTGGACATCTCTGAAAACCTGTGAACCATTCAACCCGGCCACTGCTGAAAGCTTCTCTTAGCGACCTGCTCAAAGCTTATTCAGCAATAACAAATAAAGAAGGGGCTATCGGATCACCTTGACGGATACCTCTAGTGGATTTAAAAAAACCAGCAGTGTCTCCGTTCAACAAAATAGAAAACCAGCAATTGTTAATCAATCTATCAATAAGATTAATGAAATTATTGCTGAATCCAAATCTGAACATAACTGAGTAGAGAAAGTCCCATTCTAATCTGTCATAGGCTTTAGCCATATCAAGTTTAAGCATAACATTTGAACCTCTGGTTTTTCTACCCAATTCAAGAGAGAGCTCATGAGCAAGAGCAATATTTTCAATAATCTGTCTCCCTTTTACAAAAGCAGACTGCTCAAGTGAAATGATCTTGGGAAGAATATGAGCCAATCTTCTATTAATAATAGACGAGATGATCTTATAGAAGAAATTACATAAGCTTATCGGCCTATAATCTGTTATATCCACAGCATTAGATTTTTTTGGTATAAGAGCAATCAGAGTGGAAGTAACACTTCTTGGCAGAGAATTCCTGGACGAAAAGGCTTCTTGCACAGCACTGACAACCAAGGGGGCAATGATGTTCCATACTTTTTGGAAAAAAAACTCCAGAAAAACCATCAGGCCCAGGGGCACTATCAGCTGACAAACTGAAGACTGCATCATGAATTTCAATATCAGTAGAATAGCACAAAGACAGTCATTATCATCCTGGTTTACTAAGTGGGGAATACAGGTCAAGAAGTTATTGTCAATATGATGGTCTTGAGTGGAGAAAGCATTCTGGAAATGGGAGACAGCTATTCTTTTCATATCCTCATGATCTGATGAAAGATTGCCAGCATGGGTTCTCAATTGAGTAATTTTGTGTTTACGTCTGTTAGCTAATGTAGACATGTGAAAAAATTTAGTGTTTCTGTCCCCCTCAAGAAGCCACCTAATCCCAGACTTTTGTCTCCAAAAATACTCTTGCTGTAGAAGCCTGTCAGATTGAATATTTTTTGCTTCTTCTAAAGCAGCCAGATTTGCATCAGTAGGCTGCAGGTCATAATAATGCTCAGCTTGAAGAACAGCATCCTCAGCAGCAGTCAAATTTAGGTGAACATTACCAAAAGTTTGTTTGTTCCAAACCCGAAGCATCCTTTTCAATGATTTGAGCTTGAGATACAAGCAAGTCATGGGAGAGGAAGCAATAGGGCTAGAATGCCAACATGCCTGAACATCTTCAAAAAACTGCTCATGCAAAGCCCACATTTTCTGAAAGCAGAATCTACTAATTCTTCGATCTTGGGAGAGCAATTTAACAAGAAGAGGAGCATGGTCAGATGCTTCCCTGGACAGATGCTCAATAGAAACTGGAAGAAGATTAAGGCAGGCTGTATTAAGAAGAACCCTATCCAATCGAGCCCAAATTCCTCTACCTCCAGGCTGATTATTATGCCAAGTATATTTAGAACCAGTGTAGCCACCATCAATTAAGGCACAATCTGAAATACAGTTATTAAAATCTGTCATAGCAGAGAGGTTTGGGGAATTACCACCAAGCTTCTCATCCACATTTATAATGCAATTGAAATTGCCTGCTACAATCCAAGGGCCATTTATCTGAGAATGAATATTAAATAAAGACGCCCACAGGGATTGCCTCTCAATAGCATTGCATTTGGCATAGACAAAAGTTGTATGAAAATCTGGTAAAGCAGCATTAGATTGAAGAAGAGTGATCTGCTGATCATCCCTGCAGACAACAGAAAACTTCAGAGGGTCTTTCCAAAGAACCCAGATGTGAGCCAGCCCATCAGTGTTCGCAACAGCATTGTCCATTCCCATTCTTCTGCAGATATTATCCATTCTGCTAATGTTTATTTTTGGTTCCAAAAGCACAATGCAGTCAATGCTATGAGTTCTTATTAGGAATTTCACTCTGCCAATAGAAACATCATTCCCTATACCTCTGATATTCCAAATAATGAAGTTCATGATAAATGTTTAATATCAGGAATGTTACCCGTGGATCCTGTCCTTAACATAGATCTGGTTGTTACCCCTGAGCGCTCATTATGCAATGCCAGGATATTTTGTGCTTCTGCAAGATTAGCTATTTCCAGTCTTCTAGTAGTGGCCTCATCAATTGATGGAGGTTCATGCTCTTGCAAGGCAATAATAACTGCAGGTTCAGGAGCAATCGCAATTGTGTCATCCTGACCATTCATTTGGTTTGAAGGGAGCTCCAAAGGTGGGCGGACCAAAGCTTCGGAGTGAGCAGCTAGAGTAATTTCCTGGTGTCTAAGCACAGAGGGAACATGAACCAAATCAGAGGAATCCGATCGAGGTAATGCTGGCTCACATCCAGTAGGTTGCTCCACAATAATAGTAGGTAAAGTCTTCACAGGGATATCTCCTCGCAGGTATTGAATAGGAGAATTAGCAGGATCCCCTGGGTCTATATCAGGAAGATTAGAAGAATTTACTAAACAGGGCCCATTCAAGTCTGAAGACTGATTAGAGCATTCTCCCAGTATAGAATTCCTTGAATTAATCAAAACAGGACGATTAGGAGGAATGCAATCTTCAGTGGCTCGGGTGGCAGTCAAATTTTCTTCAGCTTTCTCCTTATGATTGATAACAGGTTGCCAAATAGCCTTGCCTTTGATTTCTGCAGTAGTCTGTTTGGGCTTCACAATAGTAACCGTGTTCCTTGGACCTTTACAGTTTGCTACATTATGACCAATGCGAGAGCAAGCAGTACAATAAAGTGGAAGATCCGGGTATATAACATCCTGCCAGGCACCACCTCCTGGGAATCCAATCCAAACTCTTGGAGGGCGAGGTTTAGATATATCAAGCTCAATGCAAACACGAGCAGCATTCGTTTGGGATAAATTCAAAGTGGATTGATCAACTTTCAATACCCGACCAACATTACCAGCAATGGACCGAATCAAATGCTCAATGTAGAAGTTGATCGGGAGACCAGGAAAAGAAATCCATACCGGGAGAATAGGCGAATCAGCTGAAGGTGAAAAATCCATAGTCCATTTGAAGAAACGGAATAGCCGACCATGAACAAAAAGCATCTCTTTAAGCAAAAGAGATAGATAATCTTCATAGTTACGGAATCTTAAGAGAAGATGTCTGTTATCCAGAGCACTGATCATATAGTCATCCGTGAATCTGCATCTGCTATTCAAGTGAGCTCTAATATCAGAGAAAGGAGGCCTACCCTGTGGGGTACGAGCTACCAAGGAAAAAGAGAAAGGGCAAAGAGACGCCGAGATCTCCTCCTGAGAGAAGAACACTGCAGGTTCCCCATTATCAGTCAGCGCCGGAGCATGGACGGAGCCCGGAACTACCGGCGGGGCCATGGAAGAGGAGATAACTTCAGCAAAAGTTCTTGCGCCGGTAGCCGAAGGGAAGCCGAGACCAGCTTGAAAAGACGAAGAGCCCCGGAGAAGGGAGGCCAGGGGGGGCCAGGCACCAAGGGGGCCACGGGTGGCCCCCCGGGGTCAACCATCGGAGAAGACGACAAGCGGCCAGGAAGGTCTAGGTCACCACGCGACGAGCCGCCGCGAAGAATATGCAAGCATATTACTTGATTCCCACATTCTGGCGATCTGGGATCGCAAGATCAACAATGTGATTCGCTTCCATCAGCTATATAAGGTTGATCTCATCGACCTCCTCAAAGGTACGTTCTACGCTCACAAAACACCAATGGCAACACGAGCCACCCTCCTCTAAAAAATCCATTCTACTTCTCTACTCTGATTTAAGTATCGAAGAGTTTTCCTTGGGAGAAACTCTTAGGGCCCCATAATCTTCTTTCTGGTGATAGGCCCTCTAGCTAAGGTAAGATCAACTTCTCCATCATCACATTCTCCGGACCATCCAATGGTCCGAAGCAACTACGAGATCCCAACATCTTCATCTGAAGTAACTGCGAGATCCCAGCACCTTCAACCTGGGTTAACCTTGTCCCTATGCCAAAGAGGTGGTTGAAGATCAAATGTAAATCATGGCATCTATGCTGATAGAGCTGTTAAAATAGTCTGAACCCATCAGTAGTCTATTAGGTTTTACGAACTTTGAATTTTTATTTACCCCATAAGATACCGGTCATTCTATGTTAGATAAAAGGGTTTATCGTGCTCCACACCCAAAGTTACTGCACACCTCAGGTGTGCAACAAGTTTTTCTCTTTAAAAAAATGACGAGGTGAGAACCCACGTCACTTATCCATTTGTACGGCCCATACCCTTATTCGACAGTTCAAAAACATAAAAAAATATTCAAAAATTCAAACAAGTATCAAGGTCATACAATACTCTCCTTTTTTGTTTGTTTTTTGGACCGTCTGATGGGGGGATGGGTTGGAACATACGAATAGGTGATGTGGGATCTCACTTCACCATATTTTTTTTAAAAAAAAACTTGCTGTATACTCAAGATGTACGATATCTTGAGTGTGCATCGAGACTAAACTCTAGAAAAAAATATAATCGACTTTGTATGAATAGTTTCACTCGTTGAACCTCCTAGTTTGTTGCACCATTAGGTAGTGTAACAAGATTTTTATTTTTTAAAGCATATTTATTTATGGGTCGGGGCAGATCTGAGTTTTGTGTTTGTATAGTCTCATCCAAGATGAGATGGCTCAAAAAATTAAAAAAACTAAAGGAAAACATTGGGCCTACCACTTTTGACCCCATTAAAAGCATTCAATTTTTTTATTTTCATTTTCAGCTGTCTGCTCTCTGATGGGGATGCGTGGAGATGAAGCTCAAGTTGGCCGTAATCCGGAAAAATTGTATTTTTGAAAAAAAATAATCTATTGCGCTGCCTGACCCTGACGATGAAATTTATTCCCATTTGAATTAAAGTCTATAAGTAGACCTCGTTAGCCAAATATGTTAAAATTTTAAGACGAATGAGTTATTTTTAGACTCATTTGAATTTCAATGTCAAATAAATAAATAAGAGATCTGAAGCTCAACGTGCTTCTAAAATGTTTTAGGAATTTTTACTAATGAATCCCTATAATATGTCTCAATTCCAAATAAATCCCTCTTATTTTGATAATATTAAAAAAAATCTTTGAAATCAATTCTAGATAATCGCATTAGTCATTGTAGTTAACAAAAGCTAGAAAAAAAAAGTAGATTTTGAAGAATAAGTCTGTGACAATGAAAAGGACTTAACTAATGTTGTGAACATGCAAAATCTTTCTCTCTCTCTCTCCCCCCCCCCCATAATCCTCTCACTCCTCATATCTCTTTTTTCTTTTTTGCTAAGTTCTTTTTTCTGACAAGGAGGTGGAATTGAGAATTGAACCCAATATCTCGCCCAAAGAAAAGAGACGGTGAGATCATCGCGACAAATCGTGAGTTCATTCCCCATATCTCTCTCTTATCTAGCGGTGTCTCTAGCTCCCCCCTCACCAGCCCCCATCCCATGCTCTCCTAGATAGATTAGAAAGTCTTCTCTCTCTCTCTCTCTCACTTACTCAAAGTTGGAAAATACAGTGAAATTTTACTGTTCAACTTATTTTAACCATGGTTAAATTAGCAGATGATAGTCTCACGATTAAAAAGGTAATGGCAGGGATTGATTTTGGAACAGAATAAAAATTCAAGGAGTTCTTTGTTTTTATGAACATTACATGGATTTGTTTAGAATTAGACTAGATCACAGGGATTTATTTGTAAAGATCTCGTAACTTCGTTACGCCTAGCATGTGTCTCGGTCTATCCATTTCAAGTCTGGGCTTTACCCAAACCTAATCTGCTTATAGCCTATTTACACATTGTCACCGATCAGTCATCCAAAGAAAAAACAGACATCTTCGACATTTATTCTCACAAGATCGTTTCTCATTTAAAATGAGGAAGGAACATCACCTTGGTAATCCTTCTAGAAAGCCTTCCAAAAATAAAGAGAGAGATTTAGGAAACCTTCTAAAATGGATTTATTTTTAAAATGCCTAATGAGAATGGTTCCCAAATAGTATTCTCATTCCAATTTGGAGAGGGCGGCTCAGCGCCGGCCCAATTGTAGTCCAACTTGGGATGGAGTCTCCACAGTACTCAGCTCTTCTTTGATAGGGAGTTATCTCCCACTTATCTCGGGGATAACTCCCATTCTATCCTCTTTTTACTTTGTAGGCACCACTTTGGAAACAGGTTAACCTAAGATTAACTCTGGGCAAGTCAATTTTATGATTTGATTGGGGGCCAACCTTAATCCGACTTACACCTGGGCAAACCACGGGATAATCCCGGGTTTGGAATTCCACCTCTCCAGGTGGGTTACATCCCGATTATCTCCCTCCCTCTTACACAATGTAATTAATGCTCACCTCCCTCTCACATACACACCCTCCCTCCCTCTCTCACACACACCCAATTAATGCTATCCCTTCCTCTCTCTCTCCCTCTCTCTCACACCATAATTAATGCTCACCCCTCTCTCTCTCTCACACACACATTATTATAAATTTTATCATGGTTAAATTTTAAGTTAGTAATATTAATAATATTTTTATCAAAAGTTTTATTATAATAATAATATATTTATCATATATAATCTATAAAAATATTTCAAAAGTTAACTTTTAAAAATATTTAAATATTAAAATAAAACATTTTAAAGGTGAATAGTAAACTCATAATTAATATCATGTTTGACCTTTAAATTATAATTAGTGAGATTATTGATGTTATTTATAAAATAAATTAATTACATGATATATTCAATTTATAAAATATATTAAAAATATTTAACAATAAAGTAAATTAAAATTTATTTAAGATGAATAATAATCAAAACTCATAATTAATGATATTTCTATGTTTTGTGTTTTAATTAGTGTGATTAATTATGTTGTTTATCAAAAATATTTTTATTTTTATGACATGTTCAAATTATAGTATACATTAAAATAGTTTAAAATTAAAATAATATAAAAATATTGATGAATAATAATTTAAATTCATAATTAATGTGTGTGAGAGAGAGGGGAATGACATGAGAGAGACTAGTGGGGAGAGAGATAGAGAAAGAGAATGAGAGATATATTAAAAAATATTAATGGAGGGATAAATATGATAATTAGGTTATCATTATTAATGAGATAACCCACTCTCCGTCAAATCACATTGGAATAAAAGTAGTTTAACCCACTTTTTTATTTTCGAGTTAACTATCCTTCTATCAAATTAAAAACGGGTTAATCCAAGACTAACTTAAGCGGGTTGACTTAACCCACAAAAGTGATAACCCCTTTTCAAAGCCAAACTAGAGGAATAGAGATAATCAGATTAGAATGAAGACTATCGCTCATGTAACCCGAATAATTTGACCCACCTAAACAGGTGGAATAATATAACACATTTAGTCACACTACTATTTCACCGTTTTTCTCTCTGTATTCTCTCTCACTGTCTTTCTCTCTACCTGCTCTCTCCTTCTTTACATTTTCTCTCTCACTCTCTCATTCATTTATTAAAATAAATAAAATAATGGTCATTTTATTAAAAATATTTATTATTATTATTATTTGATATATATTTCTTTTTCTCTCTCCACTTTCACTCTCTCTACCTTCTCTCTCACTCTCATTTATTTATTAAAATATTTAAAATAATAATTATGTTATCAAAATAATTAAAATAATAATTATTTATTATTATTAAATATCTTTTTCTCTTTCATTATGTTCTCTCTCTCTCTCTCTCTACATTGTCTTTCTCTCATTTATTTACTAAAATAAATAACATAATAATTATTTTATTAAACATAATAATTATTATTATTATTTGATATCTATTTTAATATCTATTTGGAGTATTATTTATTAAAATAAGATTATAATAAGGTTAGAATGAGAGGGACATTTAAGAGAATCTCTAGAGTTAACTTATTTTTTTTATCCCTCGATACAACCAAAGTAAGTGGAATTAAAGATGAGTTAATCTCCTTTGACCCAAAAGAATAACTCATTACCTATCAAAATAAATAAGACTAAGTGAAGGGGCAAATTAACTCACTAGAGTTATCCTTCCTTCTAACTATCCCTCTGTCAAAGAGGAGCCGGTCTAAAGGCCCATCCGGGGACCACAGCGGAGACATGATCGGGCCCAAACCCACCCCGTCGATTTCGAAGGAGAGCTGGCACGCACGCACCCACCAACGTGGGCGGTCAAAGGCCTCATCGCCCACTCGCGATCCCATGATTGCAGGGGTGGCGAGGCTCCATCCGAGCGACCGATGATGCGGTGAAGCCCATGAGTGGTAGGGAGGGGGATGGACTGTCCACGACCTGCCCAGCAGCCCATGAGATCAATCATTGCCCATCGTGACGATGCAACCCCTTTTCCTATAAAAGCCGAAGGCCTGGATCATCTGGTACGGTTTTGACAATAAAATAGGGTGAGATAATAAATTCGTGTAACACATTCGAAAGTTAAGCCTAACCAAACTTGATAGTTTTACCTTTTGTAACCTAAAATAAGATAAAATAGATAAAATTTTAAGAATGTTATAATTAAAAAACTCACAAGATCTTATTTTATCTGATTTCGAGTAATTTATTCGGCTATTTTGATCGAATAAGTTACCGGTCAGATTTGTTCGCGTACCCTGCACGACCTCGTGTAATCCATCCTACCCGACCTCGGCAACCAAAATCGGATAAGTCCGAGTAAAATGCATAAACTATCCTGCCCAGATCTTATTCGATTAGGCCTTCTTTATTTTTCGATTAAGAACAACGTATTCAACTCGGAGGGTCGAACGCGTCACCCGGGGTCGAATACCGCTTCTGTGTGAGGAGGGATGTGGGCTCCACCCCACTTCTCTCTCATCATATATCTTATTCCCCGATAATTCGATTGTCAAAGAGAGCCTTATCAAATTAGTGACCTCCGAAGGTAACAAGCCCTCCCTCAAAATTTGTTTACAATGAATAATGAGCAAAATGTTGATAAAGAAGGTCAAACATTATAGCAGAGGATCATTTTTTTCCTTGATCCTTTTTATGCTTTCATACAATTCGTGTCTTTTATCTTCCCATTTCCTTCGCTTTTAATTTCTTTCACCAGCTAGCCTGTACATAGCATGGCCAGAAGGGGTGAGGCTTATGAAATGGCCTCGAGCGCGGACTCGTAACTTACAGAACGTCAACCGCCACGTACCCGGTCTGTCAGTTTAGAAAATTTTGCAAAAAACACCCTTTTGTATACATTTAATCATAGTAGTTCTCCTTCACGTGACATATGTAGGAGGAGAGAGAAAGTAGAGGAAATATGGAGGTTGACCCAAACTCGACCCAACCCCCGCAAGAGGCATTAATCAACTGATGTCATCCTCCTTGCGCCCGCTACCCAACGGTCGATGAGTACGTAGGCACCGGAGGGCAAAAAAAAAATGACTTGGATATCTATAGTACCACTCAAATTCTCTCTATTTGTTGTATACCCTTCAAAATAGTATATCATCTTGGATACCCAAAAAGTCAGCATATCTTTCATTCATCCTCTAAAAGAATATTCTCAAGATAAACCTAAAAATATATAGAAATGTTGCAATATCACACACGATCTTTCTCTCGTGGGTACTTCTTCGTATGCCAGAAGCTCTATATATGATATCGGGCTGGATGCAAGGGGGGTGGATAGTAGAAATATTCAAACTAGGTTTATAAGAAAACATCCCTCTCTACTGATCTACTCTACTCATTATATATCAATTAGTTTTGAGTTGTATATATGTCCTAACAGACATCATGGATCTCATGGCATGGCCGGGGAGGATGTAGGCATAGCCGGATTCTCATTGGTCACACTCAACAATGACATAACCATGCATGCATCATTGAAATCATATAAGTTCAAGGCTATGGAACAAGTCAGAAAAACAATGAAGACCCTCAGCCGAGGACACCAAAAATGAGACACCCTGTTACAAGACATACAAAAGCTCCCCTTGGATATGCTTTTAGATGAGAACACTACCTACTGAGAGATTGTTAGCACAATGAGGTATTCCAGAGCATGGCAACTTAGGAAATGGACGATATATAGGCACATCATAATATATAGCTCACCTATGGCCACACACACACACACACACACACACACACACATCATAATATATAGCTCACCTATGGCCACACACACACACACACACACAGAGAGAGAGAGAGAGAGAGAGAGAGAGAGAGAGAGAGAGAGAGAGAGAGAGAGAGAGAGAGAGGTTGATGAGTACCCTGACCCCCTCCTTATCAATAGGGTGCAGGATGCCATTATTACGCTCTTTAAGATACCCGACCCCCTCCTCTCATCATGGACTGAGATCGTCTACTCCAAGTTTTATACACTACTTGGTATTCCAATGTATATATATATCTCAGCACTATGTTTATGCCTTCGTTATCTTTCAGGGATTTGATTTTCGCAATCTGAATAAAGGAGGAGAATATCATGATGGATGAAGAGCTGAGATGCATTGGAGTACAAATATGGAGTGCAAAAACTGGAGTACAAGACCTCATTTCTCTCATCATCACCATCTGTTGGGTATTCCAAGATCATCATACCAAAAAAAGTTCACTGTGGTATATGCATATAGGTAGCTGAGAGATGAGGAGGGCGAGATAAAGAAGTGTCTAATTAGAGAAGTCTAAACAACATTTTTCCACTTCTCTATATATCAACATTCATGGGTATTGTATATAATATTAACATTTCAAAGGAAAGTAAAATTTGGGGGATACGTAAAATCTGTATTAAATCCTCTCACAAAATTGATCCCACCTAAAAGTGCTCATGTTTGTTTGGAAAGTTCTCATGCATACTATCTCCCAGTGCGGGAAGTCATGTTATTTATGTGCGATTGGGCAAGGTGTGTATGGATGAGGTCCCCTTTTAAGCTACTAATTAACCCACCAAGAGATCAAGGAGTAGCTAAGATTAATGTAGTCTAAGTGTGGATGCTACTACTCTTACGGATTTTAAAACCTAAGTGCTAAGGTTGAAGGGGTCCATGACTATAAATTCAAGGAACCCATATATGTTTTTCGATATGGGATTTATCTCCCATTCGAGGCTCCAACATTCTCCCTCACGGCCAAGATGAGCCGTAGAAATTAGATTAGAAGGGAGGTGGTGCAAATACCATAGTGGTGCAAATACCATAGTGGGCCTTGACCTGCTCTGATACCATATTACAAATCTTAAAACCTAGGTGCTAAGGTTGAAGGGGCCTAGGACTATAAACTCAAGGAGCCCACATGTGTTTTCCGATATGGGATTTATCTCCCATTCGAGGCTCCAACAGCTACCCCAAGTCAACTCCCCGAGGAGCTATTATTGGTCTGGTTTCTATAGATCTCGCAGCCATAACAGAGGTGGGAAAATTTGCAGCTTCCACTGGCGCTTATGAGATTTGAACTCAAAACCTCCTCCATGCAAAGGGGAGTAGAGAACCACCAAACTATATATAAGTTGGAGTTCTATATATATTGCAAAGCTGAATTGATCCAACAAGCTGAGATCCAACATGGACAGCTAAAGCCCTAGTTGTAGATCTAAACACTCCAGCTGTGGTTGAGGAGATGCCCAAGACCTCATCTAAGCAATCACCAGTAAGATCCCTCCACCCAGGATGGCACTGCCCGTCATACAGAATGTTTGCAGGAGCATTTGCCTCCTGATCAAGTATTACATTCAGGTTCAGTTTGTTAGACGAATAAATAAGAGTAGGGACTTATTTGTTATTGTCCTTATCTTGTACCCTGGGTATTAATACCCCTCTTTCGATTAATGAAGTAATTTTTAATGTCATCATGGTATCAGAGCCGGATTAGGGCTCCAGCCGCCCGTGTTCGCGAAGCCCCCTCTTCTGCCCCACGTTCCTCCTTCCGCCCGCAGCCTCGCCGAGCTCGCCTCCTCCGCCAGCAACCGGCTGGACTCACGGCTCTTGCGCGCGAGGCCAGAGGCCGTCCAGCTGCGGCTGCTGTGGACGCGTCTGCCGTCTGAAGCCTCCGCGGCCTCCTTCTCCGCCTCGTCCAGCTGCCAACCGTGGACCGCCTGCTGCCTCCGCCGTGCATTGGAGCCTCTTTCCTCTTCTCTCTGCCGCGTGTGTCGACCGTCTGCTACTGGCCTTCCATGGTCCACCACTTGCCAGCCGTCGTCGCCAACTTGGCCTGCCCTGCTGCCGCCGAAGCTAGCTGCGTGGAGAAGCTGCAGACCTCCTCCTGCGCCTCGTCGCCTGTGCGTTCGCGTGAGAAGAACCGCCTGTTCGCACCCAATCGCGTGATGCCACTGCAAGCCATCCCAGTCTGCCACACCAACTATGGTCTGTGTGTAGAGGATCTGATCTAGTTTCTATTCTCTTATGCATCGATAAATCTCAGCTCTCCAGCGATGTTCTTATTTTTATACTCCATCATCTGCTTCTTGTCCGATATGGGGGATTCCTCATCTTCGTCAACCAGACCGACTTCTATCTCCAATTACATGTTGACAATTTTTGTAAAGCTGAATGGTACTAACTATCATCAGTGGTCAAGAGCTCTTCGGTTCTTATTAATGTCTATGAAGAAGTTACGTCATATTGAGGAAGATGCTCCATGTAAATCAGATTTGAAGGCATATTAAGCTTGGAAAGCAGATGATGGAACTGTTATTTCCGTGATTGGAAAGAGTTGTGAGCCACACATCTTCAATAATGTTCTTTTCTTAGATATTGCAAAAGAAATGTGGGAGTCTTTGAAGCGAATCTACTCTGGTGAAACCAATATCTCACACATCTATAATCTTTATTCCAGACTATTTGCAATCAAACAAGATGGGAGGCACATAGCACAATATTTCTCAAAAGTGCAGGGATTGTGGAATGAACTTCAACTATATCATCCTTCTACCACAGATGCAGCGAAAATACAAAAACAACGTGATGAATTCATTATTGCAAAATTTCTCTCTGGTCTCGATGATAGTCTCCGACATGTTCGGGATAATCTGTTGATTGATACAGCTATTCCACAATTGGCCGATGCCTTTTCACGTGTTCTACGGGCCAACACAACATCTATATCTAATATTGGTCTTTCTATAACTAGACCAACAGTTGCAAACAATGACTTGGGGAGTGCCTCTGCCCTTGTTGCCGGTGGCCGTGGTCGGGGACGCGGACATGGTCGTCAACCATGCTCGCACTGTGGGCGATCAAATCATCGTTCAGATGTTTGTTGGAAGAAATATGGAAGGGGAAGAAGCAAGCTGAATCCTGTGGCTAACCTTGGTGTGGCTTCAGATACCACTATAGAGATTGCCCAAAGTACACAACAGTCGCAGACAGATTCTACTCCTACATCCTCACGACAGGAAGGGGGGGTAACTTTATCTCGGGAGGAGTATGAGACAATTCAACGAATTATAAAAGGCTCCACAACATCTTCATCCTCTTTTCATGTTGTCTCTCACTCAGGTAGTGCCTTTGCAGTTTCTAATTCCTCATGGATTGTGGACTCGGGAGCCTCTTGTCATATGACAGGTGATCGTTCCCTATTCTCCTCACTTGACTCAACTATTTCTCATGCACATGTTGCTGTAGCAGATGGCTCTAAATCGCCTGCTGTAGGAAAGGCATTGTTTCATTGTCTCATCTCACTTTAAATGATGTTCTCTATGTTCCAAAATTTCCTGTTAATCTTCTTTCTATGAACATGTTGACTCATTCTTTGAATTGCTCAGTGACATTCTATCCTTCTTATTGTGTATTTCAGGACCTCCAAACGAGGAAGATGATTGGTGGGGGGCATGAATCTGGTGGCCTTTACTATCTTACTGCAGATAGGCTTTTCCAGCCTCATCATGCATTGTCAGCTAGTGACACCTCTTATCAGTGGCATTGCAGATTGGGTCACCCTTCTATCTCGAAGCTTAGAGATGTTGTCTGTTCCATCTACTATCAATAAATTCCATTGTGATGCATGTGAATTAGGCAAACATCATAGAGTGTCTTTTCCTTTGAGTCAAAATAAAAGGAGCACTGTTCCCTTCCATCTTGTTCACTCAGATATCTGGGGACCTTCTCCAGTTATCTCCAGACTTGGCTTTCGATATTTTGTTATCTTCATAGATGATTTTTCTCGTATGACTTGGGTGTTTCTACTCAAGTCAAGGTCTGATGTACTTCATATTTTTGAAAATTTTTATACTGAGATAAAAACCCAATATTCTGCCTCTATCAAAGTTGTGCGTACTGACAATGCATTGGAGTATGTTCAGACATCTTTTGCCATTTTTTGTTCTTCTCGAGGAATTATCCATCAAACCTCGTGTTCTTATACATCACAACAGAATGGTGTGGTGGAGAGAAAGAACCGTCATCTTCTAGATGTTGCTCGTACCTTGATGTTCCACATGAATGTTCCCAAACAGTATTGGGGTGATGCGGTTCTTACTTCGTGTTACCTTATAAATCATGTTTCCAGCAAGGTCCTTAATGGGTAATCACCCTTTTCATGTCTGCATCCTGATGGTACACCCTTCCCCTTGGTTTCTCGTGTGTTTGGATGTAGATGCTTTGTTCATTCTCTTGGGCCAGGCCATGATAAACTTTCTCCCAGGTCAGTTCCCTGCATTTTTCTTGGATACTCAAGAACTCAAAAGGGTTATCGTTGTTTTGAACCCCGATCCAGGAAGACTTTTGTTTCTACAGATGTTACTTTCTATGAGTCTGTACCTTTTTTTGCCACACCCGATGTATAAACTTCTCCTATTGCTCCTGATGTTCCTATTCCATCTCTTTTATTTCCTTCTGACTCATCCGTTGCCACTAATGATGAAGTCTCTGAGCCACCTACTACATATCATATGTATGGACTGGTCTATAAGCGGCGCGCGCTACAGCCAGGTGATGACCACCCACCATCATCTACCTCGTTGGAGGAACCTACCCCTTCTGGTGAGACATCTTCTCCACCTGTTTTGGATCTTGATCTTCCTATTGCTGTTCGAAAAGGTGTGAGATCTTGTAAGAGTATTTATAAACACCCCATTGGTAATTTTGTTTTCTATACATCCTTGACTCCATCCTTTCGTCAGTTTGCTTTGGCTATTTCAGCAATTTCTATTCCCAAGATTGTATCTGAGGCCCTCACTAAACCAGAGTGGAAAGCTGCTATGGATGAAGAAATGCGTGCCTTACTTTCTCGTGGCACATGGACCTTTGTACACCGTCCGACTAATGTTACTCATGTTTCCTATCGCTGGGTGTTCACTGTGAAATACTCTCCAGATGACACTATTGACAAATACAAAGCGAGATTGGTGGCAAAAGGGTTCACACAAACTTATGGGGTAGACTATTTTGAAACTTTCTCCCCTGTGGCACGTTTGAATTCTGTTCGAATCTTATTCTCTCTTGCTATTAATCAAGGATGGTCAATGGTTCAAATGGATGTGAAAAATGCCTTCTTATATGGAGATCTAAATGAGGAGGTGTACATGGACCAACCTCCAGGGTATGTGACTCAGGGGGAGCTGGTATGTAAGTTAAGAAATGCTATCTATAGCTTGAAACAAAGTCCACGTGCTTGGTTTGATAAATTCAGCAAAATTACATCTGGCATTTGGCTGAAGAGAAGTCAGGCTGACCATTCTGTTTTTGTTCGTCATTTACTTGCTGGCATGATTATCTTGATTGTTTATGTAGATGACATGTTGCTTACTGGTAGTGACACGGAAGGTGTTAAAGAGGTTCAAAAGTACTTGGAAAAGTATTTTATTACCAAGAACTTGGGTAGACCACACTACTTTCTGGGTATTGAGATAGCTCATGGTCAAACTGGTGTCTCTCTCTCACAAAGGAAGTATGATATGGACCTACTTCAAGAGATGGGTTTGCTTGGGTGTAAACCAACTGATTGTTCCACAGCAAAATCTTGATAATGAGGACATCCCCGAGTTTGCAAATGTTGAAAGATATAGGAGATTATGTGGGAAGCTTCTTTACTTGACTGTTACTAGACCTGACATCTCTTTTGCAGTGGGAGTAATTAGTCAATTTATGCAAAAACCTAAGGTGTGCCATTGGGAAGCTGCTCTGAAGATTTTACATTATATTAAGGCCGCTCCAGGAAAAGGTTTGCTTTATAAAAAAAATGGTCATGTGAGAACTAAAACTTTTTCTGATGCTGATTATGCAGGATCAAAGTTTGACAGAAGGTCACTACAGGATTTTGTACCTATGTTGGAGGGAATCTAGTCACTTGGAGAAGCAAGAAATAAAGTGTGGTTGCCCGATCTAGCGCTGAGGCTGAATATAGGGCTATGGCACAAACTACATGTGAGATGATGTGGTTACGGAGTTTGATGTCTGATTTTGGGGTTACTTATACTGAGCCGTTGGAGATGCATTGTGACAATCAAGCCGCTATCTATATTGCTAAAAATCCTGTGTTTCATGAACGTACCAAGCATATTGAGGTTAATTGTCACTTTGTGTGCGATGCGGTTATGTCACAACAGATTTGTACTCCCTTCACTCCTTCAGATGATCAGTTAGCAGATTTATTTATAAAGGCACTTGGAGTTTCTCGTTTTAAGGCACTCTATAACAAGCTGGGCATGTTTAATATATATGCTCCAGCTTGAGGGAGAGTGTTAGAATAAATAAGAGTAATTAATGATGTATTTGTTATTGTCCTTATCTTGTACTCTGGGTATTAATATCCCTCTTTTGATTAATGAAGTAATTTTTAATGTCATCACAGTTAATTTGCACCTAGCAGTGGTAACGTAGCTGCTTACAATCTAGCTGTTCTTTAACTTGTTCGTCAGAAACATCCCTCATGACTTAATTTGTCAAACTTGTAACTGATCATCAAAATTCCATTTTGCCCGGGGGCAATGGATGGTGTTAAACTTCCCCACCAAACCCCACCCCACCCCACCCCCACCTAAAAGATAAACAAAAAAAGAGGAAAAACCAGCAATAGTTATAAATATAATACTTTTGAGGGGTATACATACCAAAAAATTTAATTTATTACTCATCCATCCCGACTCACCCTGGCCTCACCAGGAAGGCTTCTCCCTGAAGATAGACATGCAGCTTCGGCCAGTGGATATAAAATATGTTGTCATGAAGATCACCAATTGGAGTGACGTTCATCTAATTAATTAATTATACATCCAAAATGTACCGGCCATCCAGCATAAGATTAACGTTTCCAATCCACTTAATTAGTATAAAGCCGGCCTGATTATTACTACGTTCTCTTACGTCTAAGTGTACATCAAAAAAAGACACGAGGTCTTGGTCAAGAATTTATTCGTTGTTTATGTGAATCAGCTTAATAATGTTTTTGGCAGAAACTTCCTGGAAATCAGCTCCCCGAATGGGTGACCAACACTTTCTTCTTAATTCTTAATTGTGGTGCCTTGAAGAACAAGTGGGTTTATTTTGACTCCATCCATGCATGTACTCTATTATATGAAGAACTCTGCTCTCTGAAACAACCAGTACGGACGTAGGGAAAGCTATCCTGAACCCCCCACCCCACCCCGGCTCTACGTGCAGACATATATATATATATATATATATATAAGAAGGTCTTGCCTGCTACGTACTCCCCCTCCATCGATCAGCCTCCCCAGGATGGCCCGACACCCCTCCCTAACGCTTTCTTCTTCTTCTTCTTCTTCTTCGAAGTTCGTCGAGACGGCGCTGTGTACGACCGGCCCCCTCGCGCTATCCTACGTTCATCACCCCCTCAGGTGGGTCATCCGCGAACACCTCCACTCGCTCATCAAGGAGTTCCCCTCCCTCAAACCCTCCACTGACTACTTCACCCACGACGACGGCACCACCGTCCATCTCCTCAACGCCAGCGGCGCCCTCCCCCTCCCCCTCCCCCCTTCCGCCGTCGAACTAACCATCTGGCTGCACCAGAACTACCCCTCCGCGCCGCCCATCGTGTACCTGTCCTCGGCTTATGCCGCCGTGGTCGACCGCGGCCACCCGTTCGTGAGCCCTTCGGGGGCCGCCACCACCCCCTACCTCGAGACCTGGCAGTACCCCCGCTCCAACCTCCTCGACCTGGCGAGGAACCTCGTGAACGTCTTCACTCTCTGCCCGCCCTTCTTCGGCGCCGTCACCCCCACCGCGCCGCCGCCGCCGCGAGATGTTGGAGGCGCACTCGCTTCGAGGAGGGAAGCGATGGACCGCCTCTACGCGCGGCTCAGCACCGAGACGGCCGCCTTCCGAGAGCAGGTGGAGGAGGACGTGGTGTCCCTGATGAGCATCCAGTCTGAGCTGCTCGAGCGGGCCCGCGCCATCGACTGCGCGCTGGAGGCGCTGCAGAGAGAGAAGGAGAGCCTCCGCCGGCTGGTCGCCGACACGGAGGAGGGGGCCGACGTGGTGCGGAACTGGGTGCGGGTGTACAGCGCCGTTCCTCCCGCCCGGGACGATCCGGGGCCGGAGGAGGTGTTCGACCTGGAGGACGATCACGACGGCCGTTCCAGGTGTTGTCTGGATAGCGAGGCCGCCTTCCATGCGATGGACGAGGTAATGTGGGCACTGGACAAGGCCCTGGGGAGCGGCGCTGTGCCTTTCGACGCCTATCTGAGGCAGGTGAGGGCCCTGTCCAGGGAGCAGTTTTCCCACTTGGCCGCCCCGTCCATGGATGAAACTAAATCTGCCATCACCTACGGTTCAATTTAATTAAGTTGATTCAGGTCGGGCCAATCTGCTCTTTTAACAAAAATTCTATCTGTTGGTTGGATCGGATGGGTACTCGTCCCATAGATAGATAGATAGAAGATTTTATGTGAATCAGACTATGATCATGTATATATATAAAACATAGGACATATGATCATAATAACTTAATAGCTAGTCTTTGTTTCTTTTGTTAATCTACATCATACACCTCCACCGGATAAGATGCGGGGTACCAAAGCTGTGTTTTTTTCTCATTTATATGGCGAACTCCTTAAAATGATGCAACTAGATAGTTTTCATTTCTTTTCTTTAGTTTGTTCAACTGCTTCGCTGAGCACTGCTTGTTTACACACACACACACACACACACACACACACACACACACACACACATATATATATATATATATATATATATTTGACACGTGTCTCTGTCGCTGTTACAAAAAGACATTGAAGTCGGGGTGCCAGGTGCACACGCTGTGTCAGACCAACTGTGGTAGATCCCAATTCCCAAATTATAAAAAAAGAAATGAAAAATATACTACATGCACACGAACGCGACGTTGTTTACCTGCACGGCTCTCCGGGGAAATAGAGTAATATTAAAAAAGAAATGAAAAATATCTATTAATCCCTAGACTTAATAGTGGGTAAGGGATCATATCTCTAAAAGTCAACTTAGGTACACTTCAAGTTGAAAGGACGTAAATACGCTTTACATTATAGGGTGTTTAGTTATTTTTTTTACCTTTTTTTCTCTAAAATTAAAAAATAAGAGCAAGAAACTCACCTAATCTGATTTAGTGATTTTATTTTTTAAATTTTATGAAAAGAATCTCACCCGTTAAAACTTCTTCCTAAATAGAAATAACTCTCTTGTAACCTTTTTTTTTTTTTTTTTTTTTGCGAACACTCACTCCGTGCGACGTTGCCCCCGAACTTCCGCCTACTGTTGCGTTGCTTCTTCGGCATATCCACTCACCTCCACTTCTTCTTCTTCTCCGACATCTCCGACTGCACGGGTCTCTTCTCCAGCTACGCCGCTGCTCTTTCTTCTCTTCTCCTGGCACGGCACCCGCCTCTGCTTCTTCTTCTCCTCCTCCTCCCTCCTTTATTCTCCCTGACGGTTGAAGAAAAGAAATCATAAGTGCACATGACTATCTTTCTGTCTCTTTCCTCCCATCCCCTCCTCTGCCCATCCTCTTTCGTCCCCGTCTGTCTTAATCTTCCGAGGATACCGCAACTGCCGGCGTGCGGAGCGCGTACCAACAGCAGCAGCACCACGGGGACCGCGACTGCAGTGCAGCAGCAACACCGGTCTGTCAGTGGCTCACAGTTGTGCGTCTGATCTGGCCATGGCTATACATATAACATTGTTCATGCATTCTTTCGCCACAGCAATCCCTCCTTTCCGTGAAACTCACGACGGAACTGATTGAAATTTTATGTCCTTTGTATTTTTTTTTTCACATGTGAAATGCCCAAACGCCTATGCAATACACAGATCACCAAGACACTTATTTCCATAATCCAGACACATGTACACCCTTGTTGGCATTATGAGAGTTCCAAAGCATGTGATTCTCGCATGAAGAGGAATATTGCCATCCTCTCTCTCTCTCTCTCATTGGAGAGACAAATCTGAGTGGGATTCTTTTATATTCATTTGTGTGTGTTTTTATATATTAATTTTTAATTTTTAACATGAATTAACTTGTGTATGTATTAATTCGTATGTTGAACGTGGATCAATTGTGAATGATAAGAATCTCTATTGAACTGTTATTGTCATTTTAATATTTTTCAAAAGTAACGGAGAGTTGTATGCTAAACAGGTCTACACAAATTTTAAAAAGTATGATACTATTACCAAATAAGAAATATCAACTTTCATCAATTTTAAAATTAAAGTCAAAAATTGGCACAACATTATTTTTTAAGTAGAAATAATTTTTTTAAAAAAATGTTTCCGAACACCTTATAATTAGGTTTGCAACATACAACTTGGGAGGCTAATCTACCATACCCGCTTTGTTAACGAAATAAGCCGCCATGGGTTGGCTCATTCCCCGATTCCCAACCAATTTTTCCTCTTATTCGCCGGTACACCTCTTAACTATCTTTGATAAAATTCATACTAACCAGGCGTAACAGGTCAAAAAATGGGCAATGATGGAATAACTCATTCGACTCGGTGAGGTCGAATGGCTTATTCGATTGGGTGAGGTTGAATGAGTTATTTGCATCTTAATCGATTATCAAATTGACCCTAGTGGTTTTTGATGTGGGCGGGTCCCATCGGCACATACACATGGCCTAGCCCGCCTTTTCGGGACAAGCTATAATGCCCCAAATTTTTTAGATATTTTTCAAATTACTTTCGTGGGTTCCGGATTGAGTTTTGCGGTTTACGAGTGTTTTTACCTGTCGGACCTTCGGAACCATGTGTAGGGCGAACCGTTGCGTTCTCTGACTTCGAGACGTTACCAACGCGTTGTGCGTTTTTCGAAGATCATGGGGAGTATTTTTTCCTATTTTTTGCATTTTCTGAAATTTCTAGATTTTCTATATAAACCCCTTTTTCTCACCCCATCTCTCATTTTCTCTCCCTCTCCCTCTCTCTTCTCTCACGTTCTCCCCTATCCCCCGCTCTTCTCCGGGCGGCCGACAGAGGCAGACGAGGGTGGGGCGGCGATGCTCGTGGGGTGAGGAGCATTGGGCGCGGGATGAGGATCGCGATGGTAGAGGCGGTTCTTGGGATCGCGAGCCGACGAGGGTTCAAGCGGCGTTTGCTTGGTGGATCGGCGTTCTCGGTGCGCGGAATCTTCGGTGGAGGTAGGGGGACGGTTCCCTAGCTCGTGTACTTCCTTTCCTGCGAGTTTGGTAGCCCGAGGTGAGCCGAGTGGGTTTATTTCTTCGCCGGGGTTAAAATGCATGATCTTGGGGTATGAGCCGGATTTCGTGTTTTGATTGTATTTTACGGGTTTAAATGGGTCCTCTCGGTGCTAGAGAGGTTGGGGAATGGTTTCCCCTTATTTTTCCCTTCACATTGGTGTGAACGGGGCGTGGAATGGGGTTTTCTATAGTGTCCGTCATTTTCGTGCTCGGGACGGGGTAGCGGTCCTTGCAGAGACCGCCACCAGGTGGGGCGGCCTTATGGAGACCGCGAGGGGCCCCCTTATGTCAATTCGGCCTTGCGGTCTCGTGATGGACCGCTACGTGATGCTAGCAGTCCAGGCACGACCGTCTTTCTCGCGCTAGCGGCCAAGGGGCTGGCCGCTACGTCGTCGTTTGGGTTCCGTGGGGGTAGCGGCCTTGCGGTTGACCACTAGCCAGGGGTTGCGGTCAGGCCAGGGCCGCTACTGAGGGGGTTGCGGTCTAGGAGGCGACAGCCCCTGACCGTGTATTTCTGGAAGGTTGCTAGCGGTCCAGAGTGGACCGCTATACTGCGGCTTGTGGTCTAGGGTGGACCGCCAAGCGGTGTGACGGTCCAGGGAGGACTGCCACCCTATTTTCCATGCTAGTCATGTTCCGTTTACGTTGTGTTGACCTCCGGTCGACCCGGTTGTGACCCAATGGTCGACCTTCAACCTCGTGGATGTCCCGGACACCCTGTGGATTCTGTGTCCATGTTTTTGGGTGTCCGAAGATACTGTGTTACCTCGATAAGCGTGCCCGTAGGTTTTGGGGGTCTAGGTGACCCCATGCGTTCCGGGATTTCACGTTCTCGCTAGAATGAGTCACCGTGTATTGGCATGTGTGCGGCGGGTTACTCCCACACATCATTGACTCTCCGAAAAGTGTTTTCTGAGTGGGCCACGAGTTTGGCCCTTGGACTGTGAGTCCAGTCACTCAGCCTGGGGCTGGAGATTTCCCACTTTTCCATTGGATAGAGGATCGACTCGACGCCTTGCGAGCTGCTTTGGGAATCGTGTTACTGTGATTTCAGCCCTAGAGATAGACTAAATAGATGGCCTAGGGCTGTCTTGTATGACGGTCTCGATCTGAGTCATGTGACTCAAGGACCGTTGGGTTTATTAGGTCTAGTGGACTGTCTCGAGTCTGGTGGCCCTGGGCCACCTAGTACTCCGTGTTACTCACGATAGGTGTGAAGTCTCGCGATCAATGACACCCAAGAGGGGGGTGAATTGGGTGATAATAAATTTTACGAAAACTTGTACCCTTTTTACAAAATATATGATAAACAATAATTAGCAAATGAAAACTAATTAACCAATTCTCTCAAACTTTCCGTTCATACACAACCATACAATGAAAATAATCAAACCACACAAATAATACACAATGCACAGCGGTTTTTAAGGTGGTTCGGATGCAACGATGGCAATCCTACGTCCACCCCTCACCAAACCCGGTGAGGCTTCACTCGGGGATAAATTCCTAAATGGAGACGACGCTCCAACCACACACGCAGGGCGACGCCTGTCCACACACACGGGGACGCGCCCCAAAACACACACACACATGGAGATGAAGTCTCTAACACGATCCAACAAGTGGATCAACAAGACACACACACGATGCCACAAGTGCAGCACTCCACACACACAAACACTAAGATCTGGATAAATCCACACACACACGCAGATCTAAGAAGACCTACGCACACACGAATCAAGTACGACACACACACACACACACACACACACACACACACACACACACACACACACACACACACGGCCACGGATCCAACAACGATCCACACACACGAGTTTGAAATTTATAAGAAACACAAATCTGAAACTATAAAGTACAAAACACAAACATGAATAAACCACAGTTTAGAAAGCTCCTGATTTAGGCTCCCCCTGAGTGTGTGCTCTAGATGTTCGCGTTGATTCCTTCTTCACTTGAATAGCTTGATACTCAGCTTGAATGGTCTTGTATTTAATGTAGATCTTCTTGCACGGAGTACTGTTCACGGCTATAGTACCCTTCCTTCTTCCTTGGACAAATCCATGTATCTTCTTGATGCTTGTGAGCCTGTTCTCTTCCTTTGAGACTGCTGACTTCAAATGGAGCTAGAGTACCTTCAGATGATGCTTGAATGGCTCCTTCTTCTTCTTCCCTTGGATCACCTTGAGTTGATGAAGAGGTGTATGGATGTAGCTTTGAACCTTGATTGCTTCTACACCTTCTTGGAGGTAGATGGCTTCAGAAATACCTTGAATGGGTTGGAGATAGATAAAGAGCTTGCTGCACGAGGTACTGTTCACGGAGCTACAGTACCTCTTCTTCCTCCTTGGACAGCCTCCCCTTTGGATCTCTTGGATGATTGGGGTTATGACTCTAATAGGATATTTTATAACCCTTAGAAGATCTATGAACAAGCCCTAGATAAGATCCACAAATTCTGGAGGGTTTGGTGGCTTTAGGATTAAACAATAGCAAGAGGAGATGCTTCTTTCGAGATGGACAAAAGTCAATATTTTTGGCTTATCGGGGCTGGCGGTCGACCGCTACTGAGAGAACTGCTAGCCGTTGGTTTCTGGGAATTCCGGTCGACCGCTATTGGGCTTGCGGTCGACCGCCACTGTGAATCCCTGTAGGCAGTGAGCTGCTGGCAGGGGCGGTCTATTGGGTCCCGCGAGGTGTAAACGGATTTAGAAGGGGGGGTTGAATAGATCCTATAAAAAGCTTTGGCCTATTTAAAACTCTTAGCTAACAGAAACTTAAACCACTCTTATAAAGTGAATGAATCACTTAGACACAATGCACAGCGGAATTAAGTAGAGTGGCTCAAATGAAAAGAGTTGGATTACAAGCTATGAAACGTCCACACTTCTTTAAGCACATTTGTGAACTCGAAAGAAATAAGCCTTGTAGTGCAGGGATCATAAAGTATAACACTAGAGCATGCAATAGCTTGCAACAACCGTGCGTGTGTGTATCTGCTATGTTGATTACTCAAAGTGCATATGTGTGTGAACAATCTAACCAAGTATGGAAGCACACAAACCTGTGAATGGGGTTAGAAGATATAGATGAATCACACATGATAAACAACCCACAACACAGGGATTTTTAAGGTGGTTCGGTTGCAACCCCGCAACCTACGTCCACCCCTCACCAAAACCCGGTGAGGCTTCCTTGCTGACTCACAGCTTGACCGGGGAAACACCCCAATCACAGAACAGAGAAAGCCCTCTTTCTGTCTTCCTACACACAAAGCCGGCAGGGACGGCTACACCGCAAATCGGAGAACTCCCGATTGCCTTCCTACTAACCACCGGTAGGGACGTCAACACCGCAAATCGGACAGCCTCCGATTGCCTTCCTACTAACCACCGGTAGGTACGATTCTCAAGTTCAAGTGTTTGAAGGAAATGGAATAAGAACAACTTATGAAAAACACTCAACAAGATATAGAATATGCTTAAGAGAAAAGATCTTGTCTGAGGTTTGCTGGAGCTTGAATCTCTTGAGGATTTGATGAAGAACTTCTTCCCGGAGTACTGTTCATAGCTACAGTACTCGAACTCCTCTCCCTTGAACACACCCTTGCAGCCTCCTTTAATCTCCCTTATTAGCCTTGCTTGCTTCTACTCTTCCTTGGAAGTTGCTGGATTGAGATATGAGCTTGAATCACCTTGAGTTGATGAAGAGGTGTATGGATGTAGCTTTGATGACCTTTGATCCTCTTGAGTTGATGAAGTGGTTTATGGATGCAGCTTTGATCACCTTTGAGAGCCTTGAATGTATCTTGCTTGCTTGGAGGTTGCTTGGCTTTAGATCTCACCTTGAAACACCTTGGAAGGATGAAGAACTTCTGCCCGAAACACTGTTCACGGAGGTGCTACAGTGCCCGCGAAATGGCTTCCCTTGAGCTCTCTTTGATTCACTTCATCAACTCCATCAACAAGGGTTTCTAACCCTCTTGTTTTGATTTTATAGACTTTGAATGGTCTATAGACAAGCCCCAGACCAGATCCACAATTTGTGGGTGTTTAGGTGACTTTTGGATTAAACAAATCCATGTTGAATGACCCTTTTCGAAGTTGGAAACAAAGTCAACATTGAAGGCTCGGGGCTGGCGGTCGACCTGCAGCTCCTGGCAGTCGACCGCTACTGTGAAATGCTGTAGACGAATGGCCCCTGGGATTTCCGGTCGACCGCTACTGGCTGGCGGTCAACCGCTACTGAAACTCGTGCAGGCTGGCAGTTGCTGGCTGGGGCGGTCGACCGCCCCTGTGTTGGCGGTCGACCGCCAGCTGGGCAGAACCCGGCTTATCCCGGGTCGGTCCAATTTCGTTCTAGCTCCGTCGTTCAACTCCATTAGCAGCCCGTGCATGTTTATGGCATCGCCCTTGATAGTCTAGAAGGTATCAACTGAGTCTTTAACCTTGGATTCTCTTGATTATACTTCTTTGTGCATTGACCTTAGATGAGTGACGAGCCGAATGTGAAATGCCGACTTTTGCTTGTAAAAGAGATTTGCATCTTTGCTTGGGCACGATCAATAAGCTTTCTTCTTTGCCAACACCACTCCATTTCTTGGATTATCTTGTAGCATGCTATCTAGAAGTTACACTGACCTTGAACCATCCATAAGGCAAGATATGCATTGATCATATAAGGAATACGCAATGACCTTATGTGTGATGCTATTCAACTTGATTTCTATGCTTGAAACATGTTAGATTTTTGTGCATCCATCATTGTCATATGCCTTGATATCTGTGTATCTGGTTGCCTAGATTTATGTGCCCTTCTTGATTGTTTTCACTGGAAGTATAATGACCACCAATATTATCTTATCATATGCCTTGATATCTGTGTACTGGAAGTGTTGTTCAAGCTCTTGATCTTGATCGTTTGCACTGGAAGTATAATGACCTGAAATGTATGAATATTAACATTATCAAATACAGGTATAGTTCATTAATGACTACAGAGGTCGACATCATCAAAACTATAAAAGTAATCATGTTGCACACATGTTCAACATTCTCCCCCTTTTTGATGATGGCAACTATGAGTCATTCTGAAATATGAGTCATTATAAATTCACAGGGCAACTATGAGTCTGAAGAAGAAGACTCACATAATCTTACCACATCCTTTGATGAATGACTCACATAATCTTCTCCCCCTTTGACAACATCAAAAGATCCAGAAAAGAGAAATAGAGACGCACACAAAAGGACTTACATGATGCTCTGGTATCTCCTATGTGACATCATTACAAGCAACCATAATGTGGAAAAACACGTCATTGTAGGCAACATTTCAGAAGATGATGTGAAAATGCATGTCAATGGTTGTACACTTATTAAGATTGACAAAATAACCAGAGAGAACAACCAATTGTGAAAAGACAGTTATAGGACTGAAACCAATGAATGATATGGATGTACCGAACATGGTGGTGTCCCGTGGCTTGGCAAAGACAATGTAAGTGTGAGAGGTGGAGCTACAGCAGCATGATGCAATTCCTAAAATAGTGGAGATGGATAGAGCAGCCAAGGAGCAAAATTTTTTTTAATTTCAAATTTTGCAAGATTTGTAGTGGTTTTCTAGTTTTTAGATTTTTTTGGAATTTCTATGCAATGCATGGAATTGATAAATGCAAGCTACAATTGCATGAAGTTAAGATGCGCATGCCACCCTATTGCATGAGAGCATGATGCTAATGATGCTAGGACTTATGCCACATGCCAATGAATGAGAAAGCAATGTGATATCATTTGACAGAGAACACCAATGATTTTGGATACAATTTGAAAGGAGCATCAAAATGATACCACTTGTTGGATTATACCAAGGTGATGTAATCATGGCAGCCTGAATGATTTATGTAGATATGACAGATGAAGACAAAACATCAAAGTTTATGATATATGTATCATGTGCATGCTCAAGATCCATGATAGTGAAGCATGTGAATGCAGATATGTATGCATGGATATACAAGTGCATGGAGAAGTAAAGTGTATGAATGCTATGCATAAACCCTCATCATAAATGAAGGTTCTCTCCCCCTTGGATTCTCCCATATTCATAATGCACTCTCCCCCTTTGACAACGCATAAAGGTAACATTAGGCAACATCTCCCCATTAGGCAACATCTCCCCCTTTCTCCCAAGTCCACAGCAAGGACTCACAACAAGACATTCTCCCCCTTTACCAACAACAAAAAGGAGGGATACGGCACAGTGGTTGACAAAAATCCTAGAGATCAGAGTGGAATGGTAGTGGAAGAGCAAGCCATTATATGGAAATTGGAAACATGCCGGGAGCAATATATATGGATCAAAGCTAATGAAAACCAAGATCATCAATAGAGTTCAAAAGGCATCGACATCCATAGTTTAATAGAAATGAACTAGAAGCGCATATCATGACAGTGTTTAACCTTCCCTTGTCTTATACATCCATATTCAAGAACTACAAAGGGAAATAGCACAAAAAATTAGTATTGAGGCTAAACAATCATGATTAGATCATGAAATTTTATGATCGCAGTAAATGTGATTTTCATTATCTTTTGCATTTGAAGGCACAAGACTCATATTTTACCAGCAGTCTAGTCTAGTACATGCCTCCTAACCATAAGAATACACGTTGTTTAGATGCCAATATTCCTAGGTATTTGGTAAGACTGACTGTTATGCTTCAAAATAAACAGAGATAGTAAAGTCACGTCATGACATATCCGATCTCATTTCTTTGATGAGAGGATATATTTCTCAGCAATTATGCCAGTGCTATGCCTAGAGTCCAATATTATTAAGACAGAGATAACATGGGCACATCATGACATATCATCCGTCATTTGATTTGATGACGTGACATATTTCTCCGTGCAACAATATCATTACTATGTCAAATTGATTTATCCAGAATTCCAGCTCATCAAGATGTTTAGAAACAATACTAAGCTCTAGAGTATCACCAAAGTTGTCAAGACGTTTGGATTTTCAGATTTCAGGATAGTTATTCAAGGCACAACATGCAATCTCTAGTTAAGGTATATTAAAACCACAGAATATAGATGATTTCAAAAGATATATCAGAACTTCAAGGAAATCATTAAATCTGAACCATTCTCATTGAATGGACAATCATCAGTTCATATAATAAAAAGCTCTTACACCGTAGTAATGTCTGTCTCTTGAACTTATTATCACACTGGAGGCCATTGAGGTTCAGATGCATGAACCAAACATGATTTTACACTTATGAAATGCAACATAATGAATATGAAACATATGCACAAATGCCTCAAGAAGATAACTCCCCCTAGCTATATGGCCTATATGCGAAAGTGACGCATGGTACTTGGCGGAGGTGAAACCTCACGCATATTGAGTGCTTCCAGACAAGCATAGCCTGCCTTTCCATACATCAACATTTGATATACCATGACCATGCAAGACTGATATGATGTAAAATGATTCAAGCTAGATTGATGTTGACTCCCCCTGAATACATGCATGGGTTGGCAATGAATTATGCAACCTGAGATTTATGTGAATACATAATGCAATGAAGATGCTGCAACATAATTGTGCATTTTTGTGTCTACTAGGCATGATGTGCATTAAGGTATGTGTGATCACAATATGATGCAAACACAAATCATTCACAATTGATTTTGAACTGAATGCAACTTGATGATGATGCCAATAGAATCCCCCTTTGAGCAATGCTAACATGAATAACGAGTTGAAAATGCAGCCATGGTATGCATCATCAAAACCAAAATCCAAGAATTTCATGTAGCTGAAGTAAGGCTTAAGCAAATCATCATCACATCAACATGACATTGGGCACACGTATGATGCACTATCTACATGTCAAGACTAAACATGCAAGATGACTGAACTTGAAAGATTTATGTCCATACCTGTGCCTTGAGCTTTTATTTACCTTATGATCCTTTGTTCAGCTCCAAGGCATCCTGCACCCAAATTTCTCATTTGGAATTTTTAGGTACCCAAGCTTGCTTGGGTCCTTGTAGGTTAGCAACATGTTTAGCATCTTGGCCTATCTTTTTCAAGGCAATCACATCATCCTCCCTCATTGTGAGGCAATCATATATCTCATGCCCATTTTTCTCACAATAGAAACAACACACAAAAGATTGATTTTTCTTTTTATGTTCATGTGCGTGTGCATGTGGACTATGCTTTTGTGGGCGAGCATAATTTTTACCTTTCATGGTATGAGGGTGATGTCTTTCTTTCAAATACCAGGATTCCTAGTCAGTGTGACCAGTCTTACTACAATGAGAGCAGCAAAGAGAGGCATTTCTATTAAAGGCCACGGGGAGTGTCGACCTGTCTGGATAGGAATGTCGACACTTCTGATTCTCCATGTGATTCTGTTGAGAATTCTGTTGAGCAAGCTCTCTGCCAGTGTTGACCTGTTTCTTTCCTTGCCCTTTCACTTGATCTCCTTCTCTAAGCTCATCATTTCTCAAGATAAAGCAATCATGCATAGTGTGACCATGTTTACCACAATAATAGCAATGGACATTCATTTTGTGGAAAGTATGATATTTAGCATTGGACGTGTTATGGTGCATGTTTTGATGAGCATGCTGAATTTTACTTTTCTTTCGAGCAGTGTGCCCTTTTTGGTGACCACAGGAAGTAGTGACTTCCGGTGAACCAGAATCTTGGATTTGGGCAAACATTGACAGGAAATCATTCAAATTTTGAATTTCATTTTCAAGTGAGGAAATGTGTTATTTAGATTCAACAAGGCCCTCTTCGCATGCTGCCAATTACTCATTGAGCATGGCGTTTACTGCTTTAAGATTTTGATTTTGTTGTTCTAAAGCATGCAAAGTTTCAGAGTGATCTTCAATGACAGATTTACCTTTTTCATGTGTAGCCAATTTTTCATGCAATTCTTCTTCAACTTGTTCAAGTTCAATTTTCTTTTCCAACAACTCTCTATTCTCTTCTTTCAGAGAATCAATCAATTTTTGTTGCCATTCAAGATCATCATGAAGACCAACATTTATGTTTCTTAAGAATGAATATTTTTCACATACAAAGTTAACAGAGCATGAAACAGAATTTTTATTTTATTCAATCAACCTCTCATCATGGATTAGCCCATCGGCCATAGTTTGATCATTAGAGATTGACTTAGGTTGGTTTTGAAGTTTTATTACAATTTCTTCCAACCTAGTGATTTCATCATGAAGATTTTCATTTTCTTCCCTTAGACATGCAATGCTTTGTTTATGCGTATCTAGATCAACTGAGAGAGTGTTGTTAAGCTCTTTAAAAATAGAACACTTTTTACAAATCGAGCATTCATTTTGGTTAATTTTCTTGAGATCCTTTTTCAAATTTTTATTTTCTGTTTTTATCTTTTTGTATTGTGTGATCAATTCATCATAGGCTTCCATAAGCTCTTCAAAAGTGAATTCCTCGGAGTCAGAGTTTACCTATAATGAGGATGCATTGCTGGACTGTTGTGCACGGTCGGCCATGAAGCATTCTTGTTCTTGTTCCTCCCCTTCATGGATTTTCCCCAACTTGTCCAATACTTGCTTGGCTGTGCTGCAAGAGGACACAAGATGAATTAGTCTTAGATCAACTACAGCTGTAATTAAGTTATATGCAAGACGATTATCATTGTGTTTGGTCTCATGTTCGACTAACCAATCAATTGAATTTGATGACAGCTCATGAGGACCATTGTATATAAGAGTCCACAATTGTGGATCTATGGAGCTAACATAGATGAACATTCTTCCAACCCATGTAGAAAAATATGAACCATCATAAATGGGTGGAGAAGCCATCGAAGCAAGTGTAGCATGTGAATCCATCTAAATAACAAACACCAGGATCTTTCCCTGCAGATCGTTAGATCTGGGAATGACAGAGCCTCGCTCTGATACCACTTGTTGGGTCCCGCGAGGTGTAAACGGATCTAGAAGGGGGGGTTGAATAGATCCTATAAAAAGCTTTGGCCTATTTAAAACTCTTAGCTAACAGAAACTTAAACCACTCTTATAAAGTGAATGAATCACTTAGACACAATGCACAGCGGAATTAGGTAGAGTGGCTCAAATGAAAAGACTTGGATTACAAGCTATGAAACGTCCACACTTCTTTAAGCACATTTGTGAACTTGAAAGAAATAAGCCTTGTAGTGCATGGATCATAAAGCATAACACTAGAACATGCAATAGCTTACAACAACAGTGCGTGTGTGTATGTGCTATGTTGATTACTCAAAGTGCATATGTGTGTGAACAATTTAACCAAGTATGGAAGCACACGAACTTGCGAATGGGGTTAGAAGATATAGATGAATCACACACGATAAACAACCCACAACACAGGGATTTTTAAGGTGGTTCAGTTGCAACCCCGCAACCTACGTCCACCCCTCACCAAAACCCGGTGAGGCTTCCTTGCTGACTCACAGCTTGACCGGGGAAACACCCCAACCACAGAACAGAGAAAGCCCTCTTTCTGTCTTCCTACACACAAAGCCGGAAGGGACGGCTACACCGCAAAGCGGAGAACTCCTGATTGCCTTCCTACTAACCACCGGTAGGGACGTTAACACCGAAAATCGGACAGCCTCCGATTGCCTTCCTACTAACCACCGATAGGGACGATTCTCAAGTTCAAGTGTTTGAAGGAAATGGAATAAGAACAACTTATGAAAAACACTCAACAAGATATAGAATATGCTTAAGAGAAAAGATCTTGTCTGAGGTTTGCTGGAGCTTGAATCTCTTGAGGATTTGATGAAGAACTTCTTCCCGGAGTACTGTTCACAGCTACAGTACTCGAACTCCTCTCCCTTGAACACACCCTTGCAGCCTCCTTTAATCTCCCTTATTAGCCTTGCTTGCTTCTACTCTTCCTTGGAAGTTGCTGGATTGAGATATGAGCTTGAATCACCTTGAGTTGATGAAGAGGTGTATGGATGTAGCTTTGATGACCTTTGATCCTCTTGAGTTGATGAAGTGGTTTATGGATGCAGCTTTGATCACCTTTGAGAGCCTTGAATGTATCTTGCTTGCTTGGAGGTTGCTTGGCTTTAGATCTCACCTTGAAACACCTTGGAAGGATGAAGAACTCCTGCCCGAAACACTATTCACGGAGGTGCTACAGTGCCCGCGAAATGGCTTCCCTTGAGCTCTCTTTGATTCACTTCATCAACTCCATCAACAAGGGTTTCTATCCCTCTTGTTTTGATTTTATAGACTTTGAATGGTCTATAGACAAGCCCCAGACCAGATCCACAATTTGTGGGTGTTTAGGTGACTTTTGGATTAAACAATCCATGTTGAATGGCCCTTTTCGAAGTTGGAAATAAAGTCAACATTGAAGGCTCGGGGCTGGCGGTCGACCTGCAGCTCCTGGCGGTCGACCGCTACTGTGAAATGCTGTAGACGAATGGCCCCTGGGATTTCCGGTCGACCGCTACTGGCTGGCGGTCGACCGCTACTGAAACTCGTGCAGGCTGGCAGTTGCTGGCTGGGGCGGTCGACCGCCCCTGTGCTGGCGGTCGACCGCCAGCTGGGCAGAACCCGGCTTATCCCTGGTCGGTCCAATTTCCGTTCTAGCTCCGTCGTTCAACTCCATTAGCAGCCCGTGCATGTTTGTGGCATCGCCCTTGATAGTCTAGAAGGTATCAACTGAGTCTTTAACCTTGGATTCTCTTGATTATACTTCTTTGTGCATTGACCTTAGATGAGTGACGAGCCGAATGTGAAATGCCGACTTTTGCTTGTAAAAGAGATTTGCATCTTTGCTTGGGCACGATCAATAAGCTTTCTCCTTTGCCAACACCACTCCATTTCTTGGATTATCTTGTAGCATGCTATCCAGAAGTTACACCGACCTTGAACCATCCATAAGGTAAGATATGCATTGATCATATAAGGAATACACAATGACCTTATGTGTGATGCTATTCAACTTGATTTCTATGCTTGAAACATGCTAGATGTTTGTGCATCCATCATTGTCATATGCCTTGATATCTGTGTATCTGGTTGCCTAGATTTGTGTGCCCTTCTTGATTGTTTTCACTGGAATTATAATGACCACCAATATTGTCTTATCATATGTCTTGATATCTGTGTACTGGAAGTGTTGTTCAAGCTCTTGATCTTGATCGTTTGCATTGGAAGTATAAACCTGAAATGTATGAATATTAACATTATCAAATACAGGTATAGTTCATTAATGACTACAGAGGTCGACATCATCAAAACTATAAAAGTAATAATGTTGCACACATATTCAACACAGTCGACCGCCCCTGAGCTGGCGGTCGACCGCCAGCTGGGCAGACCCCGGGTTTTCCCGGGTCGATCCGTTAACCTGTTCAGCTCCGTCGCTTAAGTCCTTTAGCAACCCGTTCATGTCTGTGGCATCACCCTTGATAGTTTAGAAGGTGTCAACTGAGTATTTGACCTTGTAGATTTTGACTAAGTGTTTTGACCTACAAAAGCATACATAATTGATTAGAACTATAGCTCAACCATCCATATGATAAATGCATGAAGTTCATGCAAATCATTTGAGCATTAATCAAAATTCCGTGACCTCACAAGGCAGGTCGATCCCCGCGACTTGACCGCGCAGGTCGATCCGCGGGCGAGGGCGCACGATGGCCAGAAGGGTTTCATGTTTTAATGTGCATGAATGAGGTGTATGAAGGAGAGGTATATGAGATACACATGGTGAGATTGATGCTAAGACAAGGTAAGAGTCTCACCAATGGCTCTTGACAGTAATGACATATACCACCTATTTTGGATTGTAGAGGAGCAGGGTGCTTATCCACATGTTTGGTTCACCAGGTGACTGCCATGTGTTTGATCCTGCAAGCAAGATAGTCAAGGTTAATACCATGCTTGTTCCCGTTGAAGAGGTTATGAAACCTCTTACCTCTTGTAAAACCAACATATGTAAACCAAGGATCAAGACTATGTAACCGTTCTCATTTGCCATCTCAACCATACATAAATAACAAGAGCATGAGCAATCAACCACAAGTTTAGTTATCATCACTTAATCACATATTAAGTTTAGTTATCATCAAAACCATAACTTAACAATCACAACAATCATCAAAACCATAACTCAACAATCTCCCCCTTTTTGATGATGACAAACTTAATGATAAACTTATTAATGATGATACAACAGAGTGGATATAACAGAATGGCACATATATTCCTCTCCCCCTGTCACACACAATCATCAATTTTTCTCCCCCTTTGACATAATCAAAAGGCGGGATAATGCAACTCTTTCTCCCACAATAGTAGTATCAAGCGAACTAGAAGGAGCCAAATAAGGAAGAACAAGATTAACTCCCTTTGAAACAACAATAGCCCATCATATCAAATCAGAAGAAGTAAGGGCAAATCATAGAAGAGCAAAGCAATATGATGCTAATCAGAAGAAACTAATTGGTGATTATTCTCACAAATCAATATGATACCATCCAAAGTAAATACAGTCAAGCATGTATTGATACCAATTGAAGGTGGTGATTGGCCTCAATGATATGAACCCGTGGAGGAAGATGTGCACAGGATGAGGTGTTCAGCAGAAAAGTATTCAAAATCTAGATCCCATGGCAGATTTTCACAACAAATAAGAGCAGGAGGACATATCAAAAGGATTTTCTTTGATTTCTAAATTTTTAAATTTTTATATTTTTGTTTGAAATGCATGAAATGCAATATATGGAAGTGATGACATGTGGGATGATTAAGAGCTATCAAACTAATACATATATATACATGAAACACAGCTCCATCGTACTTATATAAGAAGGGAATGGGTATAAGAAAGATGTAAGAGAGTCATGACAACTGGAATGCACATGTGTAGCACATGGGAAATTGTGCAATCATATAGGAGATTCATGCAATTGCTAAAGCATTCAATCAATTTTCTGAATCCATAATGAATCAAATTTCCAGATGTGTAAGTGAGTAACATGAAAAATGATAGTTGCAATATGGATATTCAGATTTTCATATTAACACAAGGAGATATTTTACAGACTGCACTTCAAATTGAGAACAGCGTATTGGAGGCTACGCTCTACCACAAAGAGTTTTCACCATCATTTTTCAACTCAACCATTCTCACAGATGTCAGAATTTTTCAAGAGTGGTCGGTTCAAATAATTTCTTTTTACACGAGTAGACGTATGGAGCTCATGTCAGAATCTCCGGTTACTCAGAATACATAACCATTTCACTTCATTATGAACAGAGATACTAGTCAACACTTTTCAAATATGAACCACATCACGTCTCAGGTGACATGTGCCCAGTTTACTAAGTGAGACCGAGCATTGCTTTATCTTTCATTTTCATTTCAGATTTTTCAACAAAGATAGGTAGGCAGCTTTTTCCTCAACTGTCTCTTCAACATACATGCAGCAAGTTTAACATCTCGAGAGTGTTAAAAAGAAATTAATATATCCTAATCTTTAACACTCATTTTCACATTTTGTGCATGAAGTGTGCGAATTTGATTCAGCATGTATACCGAAAATATCATGAACTCATAATAGGGCAGCTCCCCCTAAATAGATGCACTTATGAAATAAGATGTAAGACCCCAAATTCTTTAGAAATTTATTTAGAAAGTTATTTGTAATTATTTAGAATTTATTTGAAGTTATTCGAAATTAATGAGAATTATCCAAATTAATTGGATTAATTAATTAATTAATAGAATAAGTCATTTTTCTACTATTTTCTAAAAATCCCCAAAAAATCACATCTTGTATAATTAATTTTGTTTATCAACTTTATCTTCTACAATTAAGCATAATACAATCGTTTATTAAGCCGAATTAGCGAACTAATTCTTCCGAACTTAATATTTAATTAATTACGGAATAGTAGAAATGGAATTTTATCTAACATATAAAAATTCATAAAAATAGTAATTAAATAATAGATGCTTCGACTAACACTTTTGTCTTCTTGGAGTAAGCCTAATTAAATCATTATCTAGCCCTAATCAGTGGATTAAGCCTGACTTATAACCCACCTAACCCAAATTCGTATTCACTATTCACCCAAACTTTGAACATCAAATTCGAGCTTGATTCTCAACCAAATGGGGTGATTCCAGAGGCAAATGAAAGGTATTACATAAAGGAACATTTACCCTCAATCAATTTGAGGTAAACTTAGTCTCAAAACGTGC
Organism: Amorphophallus konjac; assembly: GCA_022559845.1. Taxonomy (NCBI): domain Eukaryota; kingdom Viridiplantae; phylum Streptophyta; class Magnoliopsida; order Alismatales; family Araceae; genus Amorphophallus; species Amorphophallus konjac. The sequence goes on along the minus strand of CM040121.1, from coordinate 77,906,261 downwards.
TGCCGACATAGTTTGGTCAAGTCAAGGATTTCGGCGCCGTTTCTAAACTCGTAGCTTGCAGCAGCAAATACTCCCAATTCAGAAGGCTCCAGAAGCTCTATGAGCTATCAAAATGAAGCCCTACGAGTCTTCTTTCATTTGGCTGCTGTGGGGTTCGCTGAAATTTCGGATCTGGAGAGATCTAGTTCGATTTGTGGAGGTCGGTCAGTAGGCCGTTGGCTTCCCTTCATCCTTCTTTGATCAATCGATTGAGGTAGGAATTCTCAACCAAATCTTGATCATGAGTATAGCAAATTGTACCTCTCATCGAGCTCTTTCCATTGGTGGCAAAAGCCCCAATTTTCATTAGGTATCCGAGGAGATATCGAAGTTTTAGTGAGGTGCTGTCAAGTTGTTCTTTATTCTAGGTTTCGAGTTCCTTCTTCAATTTGAGGTAGGTGATAACAGCCCAATTTCTAATTAACATACATGAATGTAATCAATAGCATGTTAGCTTTCTTTTGACATCAAAATCCCCAATTTTTATAGATCATGTCTAGAGTATTTTGTGTGTTATTAGAAGCATGCTAGCAAGCTAGACTTTACTTGTGTTCTTCATAGAATAGGTTGTATTTCATTGGATTCCTATCGAAATTCGTGATTTAAAATTGTGTTTCATGACCCTAAGATGCATATTAATGACCCTAGAGTCTATGGTTATGATCCCAATACTTTTAGACCCCAAATTCTTGGAGTTTTATGAAGCTTTTTGGGTCTGGAAACCCAGGGGTCGACCCGTGGGTCGACCCATTTCAGCCCTGCAAGCAGCAGCTTGCTGCCTTGCAGGGGTCGACCCAATGGGTCGACCCACAACCTGCAGGGGTCGACCCATGGGTCGACCCATGCAGCCAGGTAGCCAGGGGTCGACCCAGGGGTCGACCCATCCCTGGAATTTTTCCAGGGGTCGACCCAAAGGGTCGACCCATGCAGTGTAAACCCGTTTTTTTTGATGATTTGACCCGGGGATCAATCCGGATCATCGGGGAATCAAACCATTCAACCTAAACACTTTGAAAACTACATTTTTGAGGAACTAATGACCTATTCATGTACCCTTTTAGTTTCAATTAACATTGGTCCATACATGCAAACTTAGTGTAAAAACACACCGTTTATCATCTTCATTTCAATGCATACAAGATTAAATAGAAACCCACATAATTAGTGGTTAATGGTGTAACTAAATCTCTGTTAATGCATTCTATTTCACTCCTGTGGGAGTTGTTCTTTGCCTTATCATCTTGAATCAGCTTCTTGGCAATTGTCTTAATGCAAATGATAATGGTTAAATCATGATATCTTAACTTGATGATTAGGATTAATATGTTGATTAGCTTGTTTGATTGCTGCTGTTGTACAGTAGCGCAGCACGATTAACTCTTGTTGTGACTTGATTTCAATCTCCTTGATGATTATACTTATCTTGAAATTCTGGAAATGAATCTCCTTCCTACTTGAAGTTGTTATTGCCACTTAGTTTAAACCTTGGAATTCTGGCCATAAACTGTGGAAGTCTAGATTCGTGGGATCTTTGATCCAAAGAAATCAATGCCTGGCAAACAATTAAGGGCTCGGTCTGGTCCTGGGAAGAGCGCCCGAACACTACGTGTACCCCTGGGAGGTGAATGACTAGGTGTGGCATTTGGCACCAGTACTTGACATGTGTTAAATCTAGGACTGTCCACTACTCTCTCCACTACTCTCTCCACTACTCTCTACATTACTTTCTACTACTTTTCACTTTCCACTCGTCACTGTTCTATACTCTACTTGTGGTTATTGTACTTGCTCATTACTTGGACGTGGAAATGAAATTACATACGTGCTTGACATGACTTGAATCGACTTGATATGGCCAACTTTTTATCGTTATCTCCTGTAGTAAATTCTTGTCTTACTATTCTATTCATTATATTTCTTGACCTTGCAAGATCTTTGAATTTCGTTTCATCATCGTTATCTTTTTATCGTTTTTATCATTTGTAGCATGACATTTTGAAAAATGTAATTAAACTGTTAATCACTTATACATGTCTGTTATTTCCTACTGAGCGTTAGCTCACACCCCGTTGTTTCCCCCTTTCCAGGCTTTTCAGGTGACGCGCTTACCGATGGGGAAGGGTAGGAGTGATGTCTTGAGTGTATCAGTTCTAGTGTGTTAGTAGTGTGTTATCCTTCTTTAGTTGTGTTTTGGAGAGCTTTTAGTCTCAGTCATGTTATTGAGTTTTAGTGGTTGATTATTCCAGTTGTATTAAGTTGAACTTGAGGATTATTGTATTAGTCGTGGTTTATTATTGATCTTTTAGCATTTCCATCTTGTAGCACTTGTGTATTGTTTTAGATTTAGTTCCCTCTCTTGCTAGCGTGTCCCTAACTGTACGTCCCGATACTTCCGCCTTGTTCGGGGCGTGACAGTTTAGTTGGTATCAGAGCCCTAGGTTTCACATTCCTAGGTTCCCTAAGTTTTAGTTTTTCTTGCATTGCATCCCAATAACCGGTATATCAAAAGGTGTTGTCCGAACGTTAGGCTACGCCTATCGGGAAGGTCGCACACTTGCGCGAGTGGTCTTCGGACCGATTACCTCCGCCAGGTACCGAGTTTTTGGTCGTGTCTAGGTGCACTAGATCCCTAACCTTGTAAAAGTTTAAGACCTGACCTGTGAGATTGGGTAGAACTTGGGTTAAGTTCGTTTCTTAATCGCGTAATTATCTATCTTATTTGAACCTAAGTAACCTATTTCTCGTGTAGCTGGCAGCTGATCGTGCTGAATGGAGGAACCTGCAACGTATGGTTCAAGGCCTTACTCAGGCCCTTCAGCAAGTAGCTCAGGCAGGAGCGGCACAGCATGGCACCGGTGATCTATACCGGAACTTTCGCGGAATGAATCCGCCTAGATTCGCTGGTTCGACTGACCCTGACCAAGCCGAGCACTGGCTAGATGAGATGGGGAGAATCTTTGAAGTTATGCAATGTACCAACCAGGAGCGTGTCCTTTTGTCCACATTTCAATTGGAACATGATGCACGTACTTGGTGGGATTCTATCAAGGCAACTCTCGGAGATCGGCAAGTTATGTGGGAAGAGTTCGAGAAATTCTTCAACAGCAAGTATTTTTCCGATAGAGTGCAAGAGAAGAAAGCGGCAGAGTTCGCGGCCTTGAAACAGCGAGGTTTGTCCGTGGCAGAGTATGAGGCTCAATTCGCACGGCTTTCTCGATATGCTACACATCTCATTTCCACCGAGAAGATGAAGGCGAAGCGCTTTCTCAATGGTTTGAAGCTTCATTATATCAACCAATTGGCACCGATGGAGATTTCCACTTATTCCGAGATGGTAAGGAAAGCACAAGTTCTAGAGGATACTCTTGAAATGACGGAGAGAATCCGTGAGAAAGGCACCAAGAAAGAATTACCTACGGGTTCCGGGAGTGTCAAACCCGGGTATACCAAGAAGAGGCCTGTTAGTGGACCTGGTTCGTGGAGCGGGTCCGGATCATGGAAGGACAAGATGCCGAGGCATGAAGACAAGAAGCCTGGCCCTATTGTTCCATTCAAGGGCGTGTGCAACTATTGTGATCGTCCGGGTCACAAGATAGAGGAGTGCTGGCGCAAGCAAGGCGCATGTTTACGATGTGGAAGCAAGGAGCACCGTATCCCCAATTGTCCTCTCATATCGGAACAAGCTACACCGGCAAAACCTCTAGTCTTCAAGAAACCACAAGGCAAGCTTCAAGCTTTACATGAAGATGAAACTGGGATTTCTGATGATGGCGGACTCGTCGAAGGTACCCTTACTATAATCGATAAGCCCGCATTTGCTCTCTTTGATACTGGTGCCACACATTCTTTTATTTCACGGAGATTTGCTAAGTCATTAGCTGTGGAACCTGTTTTGATGAATACTCCGTTAGAGATTTCAACCCCTATTGGCACTAGATCAACAATCCAGTATATCTATCCTTCTAGTAAGGTTATGATTGGTGAACAGAACTTTCCAGCAGATTTGGTCTGCATGGATATGAAGGATTATGATATAATCCTAGGAGCAGATTGGTTGGCCAAGTATGAGGCCAATGTTCACTGTAGTTCTAGCTCAGTGACTTTTACTGGACATTCTGGTTTATCTTTTACGGGAGTCAAGCACCATAACTCCGTACCACTCATTTCGGCTCTTCGAGCTGATAAGCTTTTGAGGCATGGGTGTGAGGCATTTCTAGCCTTTGTTTGTGCAACCCCTGAGCAACAGATGGAGATCAAGGACATTCCTGTTGTCCAAGATTTTCCTGATGTCTTTCCAGAAGAACTACCAGGACTTCCGCCTGAGCGGGAAGTTATCTTTTCTATTGATCTTATTCCTGGCACAGCTCCTATTTCTAAGGCTCCTTATCGTATGTCTCCTGCGGAACTGAGGGAACTGAAGCAGCAACTGATGGAATTACTCGAGAAGGGTTTTATTCGTCCTAGTACTTCTCCGTGGGGAGCCCCTGTGTTATTCGTCAGGAAGAAAGATGGTTCGATGAGGTTGTGCATTGATTATCGGCAAATAAACCAGCAGACTGTCAAGAACAAATATCCCTTGCTGAGGATTGACGAGTTATTTGACCAGATAGCGGGAGCTCAATATTTCTCTAAGATCGATCTTCGATCTGGATATCACCAGTTGCGGATTAAGGAAGAGGACATTTATAAAACAGCTTTCCGCAGCATGTATGGTCATTTTGAATTTGTCGTTATGCCTTTTGGTCTAACGAATGCTCCAGCAGCTTTCATGCAGTTGATGAACGATGTATTTCGGCCCTATCTTGATCAATGGGTCGTGGTCTTTATTGATGACATCTTGATCTATTCCAAGAGTGAATTGGAGCATGCTGAGCATCTGAGAATGGCATTGCAACTATTGAAAGATCATCAGCTATATGCTAAGTTCAGTAAGTGTGAGTTCTGGCTACAAGAAGTGTCCTTTCTCGGACATATTATCACCAAGGAAGGTATTTCTGTTGATCCTTCGAAGATTGAGGCAGTGAAGAATTGGGAGCAGCCTACTAGTGCAACTGAAGTTAGAAGTTTTCTAGGCCTGGCAGGCTATTACCGAAGATTTATTCAAGATTTCTCCAAGATTGCAGTACCTATGACAAGATTAACCCGCAAGGAGAACAAGTTTGATTGGTCAGATGATTGTCAGCGAAGCTTTCAGACTCTGAAGGAGTGTTTGACTACTGCACCTGTTTTGGCTTTACCTTCTGGTGAATGAGGATTTGTTGTTTATACTGATGCTTCAGGTATTGGCTTAGGCTGTGTACTCATGCAGCATGGGAAGGTGATTGCCTATTCCTCTAGGCAGTTGAGGAAGCACGAAGATAATTATCCTGTTCATGATTTGGAACTTGCTGCAGTCGTGTTTGCTTTGAAGATATGGAGGCATTACTTGTATGGAGAAACCTTTACAGTGTTTTCAGATCATAAAAGTTTGAAGTATTTATTCTCTCAAAAGGAACTCAACATAAGGCAGCGGAGATGGTTGGAGTACTTGAAAGACTTCGACTTCTCGATTGAGTATCATCCTGGCAAAGGTAATGTTGTGGCAGATGCATTAAGCCGGAAGCCGGTAGCTAGATTGTCAAGTCTCATGTTACAAGAATGGAGATTGTTGGAACAATTATCTAGTCTGGATCTCAGTATTGACAATGATCGGATCTTGATTGCTCAGATTCAACTTAAACCTGAAATATTGATAGAGATCAAGTCCTTGCAAGATAATGATCCCGAGTTGGTAGAGATCAAGGGAAGCTTGAGTAGCAGACCTGATTTCATGTTGGCCGATGATGATAGATTATTATTTAAAGGCAGAACTTGTGTTCCGGATGAGGCTACAATAAAGAACAACATTCTTGAGGAAGCTCATAGATCCAGATATACCATTCATCCTGGAGGCACTAAGATGTACCGAGATTTAAAAAGGTCCTTTTGGTGGCCGAATATGAAAAGAGAAGTTGCAAATTTTGTGAGCAGATGTTTGGTATGTCAGCAAGTTAAGGCCGAACATTTCAGACCAGCAGGGAAATTGAAACCACTCGACATACCCCAATGGAAGTGGGAAAGTATTGGCATGGATTTCATTATGGGTCTACCTAGGACTCGTCGTGGATTTGATGCGATATGGGTGATTGTCGATCGATTGACAAAGTCGGCTCATTTCTTACCAATTAAGTCCAAGTGGACGATTGATGTATTGGCTGCTTTGTATATAAAGGAAGTGGTGAGATTGCATGGTATTCCAGTGAATATAGTATCTGATCGAGACCCCAGATTTACTTCACATTTCTGGAAGGGACTGCAAGAGTCTTTGGGTACTCGTCTGAATTTCAGTACTGCTTTTCATCCACAGACAGATGGACAGACTGAAAGAACTAATCAGATAGTGGAAGATATGTTGCGAGCTTGCATGATTGATTTCGGTGGTAATTGGAGTGAGCATTTGGCATTAATTGAATTCGCCTACAATAACAGCTATCAGTCTAGCATTCAGATGACTCCTTTTGAAGCACTATATGGTAGAAGTTGTCGTTCCCCGTTGTGTTGGGACGAGGTAGGTGTGAAACAGTGGCTTGGACCAGATCTTGTTTCGGAATCATCACAGAACATCCGTGTTATCCGAGACCGGTTACAAGTAGCCCAGTCAAGACAGAAGAGTTATGCCGACAACAGGAGAAGGGCATTGGAATTTCAGGTTGGCGAGCATGTGTTCTTAAAGGTCTCTCCGACGAGAGGGATCCGAAGATTTGGCATTCATGGCAAGCTGAGTCTGAGGTACATTGGTCCATTCGAGATTCTAGATAGAGTGGGAGAGGTGGCATACAGACTGGCTTTACCACCGCATTTGTCTGGCGTACATAATGTTTTCCATGTGTCTATGTTACGGAAATATGTGTACGATCCCACTCATATCATTCAGCAAGTGGATTTTAAACTGAAGGAAGATTTGACCTATGAGGAAAGACCTGTCAAGATTCTGGACCGGAAGCATCAGCAACTCCGGAATCGTTCGATACCGATGGTCAAGATTCAGTGGAGTCGGCGTGGGACCGAAGAAGCTACATGGGAGTCTGAAGAGACTATGCGAAAGCGGTATCCCGATCTATTCTAGGTGAGTGATCTTTTTCTACTCTCAGTTTTAGTGCAGTGAATTTGGAGGACCAAATTCCTTTAAGTAGGGGAGGGTGTAAGACCCCAAATTCTTTAGAAATTTATTTAGAAAGTTATTTGTAATTATTTGGAATTTATTTGAAGTTATTCGAAATTAATGAGAATTATCCAAATTAATTGGATTAATTAATTAATTAATAGAATAAGTCATTTTTCTACTATTTTCTAAAAATCCCCAAAAAATCACATCTTGTAGAATTAATTTTGTTTATCAACTTTGTCTTCTACAATTAAGCCTAATACAATCGTTTATTAAGCCGAATTAGCGAACTAATTCTTCCGAACTTAATATTTAATTAATTACGGAATAGTAGAAATAGAATTTTATCTAACATATAAAAATTCATAAAAATAGTAATTAAATAATAGATGCTTCGACTAACACTTTTGTCTTCTTGGAGTAAGCCTAATTAAATCATTATCTAGCCCTAATCAGTGGATTAAGCCTGACTTATAACCCACCTAACCCAAATTCGTATTCACTATTCACCCAAACTTTGAACATCAAATTCGAGCTTGATTCTCAACCAAATGGGGTGATTCCAGAGGCAAATGAAATGTATTACATAAAGGAACATTTACCCTCAATCAATTTGAGGTAAACTTAGTCTCAAAACGTGCTGCCGACATAGTTTGGTCAAGTCAAGGATTTCGGCGCCGTTTCTAAACTCGTAGCTTGCAGCAGCAAATACTCCCAATTCAGAAGGCTCCAGAAGCTCTATGAGCTATCAAAATGAAGCCCTACGAGTCTTCTTTCATTTGGCTGCTGTGGGGTTCGCTGAAATTTCGGATCTGGAGAGATCTAGTTCGATTTGTGGAGGTCGGTCAGTAGGCCGTTGGCTTCCCTTCATCCTTCTTTGATCAATCGATTGAGGTAGGAATTCTCAACCAAATCTTGATCATGAGTATAGCAAATTGTACCTCTCATCGAGCTCTTTCCATTGGTGGCAAAAGCCCCAATTTTCATTAGGTATCCGAGGAGATATCGAAGTTTTAGTGAGGTGCTGTCAAGTTGTTCTTTATTCTAGGTTTCGAGTTCCTTCTTCAATTTGAGGTAGGTGATAACAGCCCAATTTCTAATTAACATACATGAATGTAATCAATAGCATGTTAGCTTTCTTTTGACATCAAAATCCCCAATTTTTATAGATCATGTCTAGAGTATTTTGTGTGTTATTAGAAGCATGCTAGCAAGCTAGACTTTACTTGTGTTCTTCATAGAATAGGTTGTATTTCATTGGATTCCTATCGAAATTTGTGATTTAAAATTGTGTTTCATGACCCTAAGATGCATATTAATGACCCTAGAGTCTATGGTTATGATCCCAATACTTTTAGACCCCAAATTCTTGGAGTTTTATGAAGCTTTTTGGGTCTGGAAACCCAGGGGTCGACCCGTGGGTCGACCCATTTCAGCCCTGCAAGCAGCAGCTTGCTGCCTTGCAGGGGTCGACCCAATGGGTCGACCCACAACCTGCAGGGGTCGACCCATGGGTCGACCCATGCAGCCAGGTAGCCAGGGGTCGACCCAGGGGTCGACCCATCCCTGGAATTTTTCCAGGGGTCGACCCAAAGGGTCGACCCATGCAGTGTAAACCCGTTTTTTTTGATGATTTGACCCGGGGATCAATCCGGATCATCGGGGAATCAAACCATTCAACCTAAACACTTTGAAAACTACATTTTTGAGGAACTAATGACCTATTCATGTACCCTTTTAGTTTCAATTAACATTGGTCCATACATGCAAACTTAGTGTAAAAACACACCGTTTATCATCTTCATTTCAATGCATACAAGATTAAATAGAAACCCACATAATTAGTGGTTAATGGTGTAACTAAATCTCTGTTAATGCATTCTATTTCACTCCTGTGGGAGTTGTTCTTTGCCTTATCATCTTGAATCAGCTTCTTGGCAATTGTCTTAATGCAAATGATAATGGTTAAATCATGATATCTTAACTTGATGATTAGGATTAATATGTTGATTAGCTTGTTTGATTGCTGCTGTTGTACAGTAGCACAGCACGATTAACTCTTGTTGTGACTTGATTTCAATCTCCTTGATGATTATACTTACCTTGAAATTCTGGAAATGAATCTCCTTCCTACTTGAAGTTGTTATTGCTACTTAGTTTAAACCTTGGAATTCTGGCCATAAACTGTGGAAGTCTAGATTCGTGAGATCTTTGATCCAAAGAAATCAATGCCTGGCAAACAATTAAGGGCTCGGTCTGGTCCTGGGAAGAGCGCCCGAACACTACGTGTACCCCTGGGAGGTGAATGACTAGGTGTGGCATTTGGCACCAGTACTTGACATGTGTTAAATCTAGGACTGTCCACTACTCTCTCCACTACTCTCTCCACTACTCTCTACATTACTTTCTACTACTTTTCACTTTCCACTCGTCACTGTTCTATACTCTACTTGTGGTTACTGTACTTGCTCATTACTTGGACGTGGAAATGAAATTACATACGTGCTTGACATGACTTGAATCGACTTGATATGGCCAACTTTTTATCGTTATCTCCTGTAGTAAATTCTTGTCTTACTATTCTATTCATTATATTTCTCGACCTTGCAAGATCTTTGAATTTCGTTTCATCATCGTTATCTTTTTATCGTTTTTATCATTTGTAGCATGACATTTTGAAAAATGTAATTAAACTGTTAATCACTTATACATGTCTGTTATTTCCTACTGAGCGTTAGCTCACACCCCGTTATTTCCCCCTTTCCAGGCTTTTCAGGTGACGCGCTTACCGATGGGGAAGGGCAGGAGTGATGTCTTGAGTGTATCAGTTCTAGTGTGTTAGTAGTGTGTTATCCTTCTTTAGTTGTGTTTTGGAGAGCTTTTAGTCTCAGTCATGTTATTGAGTTTTAGTGGTTGATTATTCCAGTTGTATTAAGTTGAACTTGAGGATTATTGTATTAGTCGTGGTTTATTATTGATCTTTTAGCATTTCCATCTTGTAGCACTTGTGTATTATTTTAGATTTAGTTCCCTCTCTTGCTAGCGTGTCCCTAACTGTACGTCCCGATACTTCCGCCTTGTTCGGGGCGTGACATAAGAACTCCCCCAGAGTGTACGACATGAAACACTCCAATAATGACTCAAATGCAGCATTATTTATCAAGAAGACATAAGGCCATAGAAATGACAATGATGGGGGTGGATAACATATAATTAGCAAGAAAGCATGCAGAGGGAATGTATGCAACATGCAATGTAAATATACAGCTGATACCAAACAAATGGATATCAATTAAATACAGCTAATGCATGAGTACTGATGCAATGCAACCTTTGATCATACAGTAGTGGAATGGAAATGCAATATGCCAAGATAAAATGCAATGTAGTGCAAAGCTTCTGATATCAAATGAATGAACTAACTGCAGTTAATGCATGAATTCTAATGCAATGCAAAATTAACATGGGTGCAAAGTGTGAGTTTTTAGCTTTTCATTTGAGTGAACTAAATGCACATAATGCATTAGATTCTGATGCATGCAACTTATAACTGTACGAGAATGAAAGACAGGATGTAAAAGCAAGATGAGAGCTTTGATTTTCAAGCTAGTGTGACAAAATTCTCATTGAAATCATCCACATTATATTCATGAATCATCAAATATTTTTCATGACATGACCTTTATGAATAAGGGTGCATAAATGATTAAAATTAAGCAATGTAACCTAATTTTCAGAATTGTTCAAAATCAGATTTTTAAAGGTCATTCACAAGTGTTGAGATGAGAATTCATCTAAAAGTCAAATGTATGAATTATTTAATCACAAACATATTTTCAAGTTACATTGCTCAGCTCAAGGATTCATTCACAAATCAACCAATCACAATTTTCAAGATCTGGTATGAGGCGGAGATTTTAGTTCGAAGATCCAGCTCAACGCATAGGGAATGCTTCCAAGTGGATATGATCCACTCTTCCACAGAAGCCATTTGATATACCAGATATGCAATTCAATTCAAATGTGATCATGCAATTCAAATTGAGACTATTCAATATGCAACCACTTCATACACATCTTTCAAGATTTTTATTTTATTCAATCAATTAGGCACATTCATCACAACATGTCAGTAAATGATAATTCAAGTTTTTAGAATCAATACCTGTCACTTGAGAGTGTCACCAAGTGATAAAGACGGCAATTGCATGAATTGACAATGTTGAATTACCTTAGTTCAGGAGACAAGATTGGAAGCCTTCAATCACTAAAATCACCAACCTTACGAGGGTTGATATTTCAGCTTTTACTTTCTTACCTTTGTCTTGAGAATCCATTTTCTTCCAAGCCTTTCACCTGATTTACCTTGGATACTTACTTCAACACGTACAAGACTTTCACCACCTTGTACTTAAGTCGATCCTGGAAGTTGTACTACACAAAGTAGCCCATCTTCTTGTAGCAACTTGAGAGGGTTCTCATCATTTTCATCCTTGCAAGGTATTCTTCCAGTTGATTCAAGCTTAGCCCATCATCATTTGGATTTTGGGAGTATAATATGCATCCAAAGACAGAAAGGTTTGGTTTGTCAATTTCGATTCAAATTTATTAATAATGACATGACAAATAATTTTAACAACCAACACCCCTAGACAGCTCTAGATGCAATACATGACTCATGTGTGAACCTAAATGTTAAGCCCATATGACGAATGTGACTGCTCCCCCTTAGTGTGTGCATGAATGCAAGATGTTCAGTAACAATCCAATGTCATATGCAGCCTTTTAAGTAAATGACTCATAGTACCAGGCGGAGAACTTAGATCCGAAGATCACCTCACGCGTAGTGATAGTTTCCAGACAGGCTTAACATGCCCTTCCACATGTCACCATTTGATATACTATGTAATCATGGATGACGAAGGCAGGAGGATTGCAATGCATTATGGCATGAATACACAATGTTCAACCTTTGCATGACATAGTATGAAAGTGTATGCCAACTCAATATATGTAGTGAAAATATGATCTGAAGAAATTTTAAGCTCTCCTACAACAAGATGCTATATGACAAGTGATATACACACAGATATGCAAACAACTATGGATGGAGTGCATGTACAGACATGTGCATTATCACAACACTATTCAGCACAATATGAATCAAACCATGACACAATTACTGAAGAGAGTGAGAGGGATATCACCTGAGTTTCTAAATTTCAGTTTTTGATTTTTCTTCCAACCTGACTTATGCCACTTGACCAGTGTGCCTTACCTTCTTGATGAAAATAAATTTCATGCTTTACATTCCCAAGGCACATTTGCAAAACAGATTTCTCAGTTGACCTTCTTAGGTATCCAAATCCTTTTAGGTTCTTGTGGGTTAACAGCAACATGGGCATGTGATTTCCAACTTTTGACAACATTCAAATCATCATCTTTCTTCAGAAAATAATCATGCTTAACATTCTCAGATTTACCAAAGTGATGGTAAAAGTCACGTGACATCATATTCTTCCTTCTCATGGGTTCTACTGATTTGTGTGTGTGAGCATGATGTGTTGAGTGGGAGTTCTTTCTCTTTAACAAGAACCAGCAATGTGAAGTCGTATGACCCCATTTATCACAATGATTACAATACATGGAATATTTTGTGGTGAAAGCTCTCTTTGCATTTTTCAAAATAGCTTGGTTTCTACATGCTCTCAAGTCATCATTCTTTATAGTGAAACAATCATGCATCAGGTGTCCAAGTTTTCCACAGTAAAGACAAGACATGTTTCTTTTGTTGGATGCATGGGATTTTGCATGAAAGTTTTTAGCATGCACATTTTGAACGTTCACACTGTTTCTCAGATTGGCTTGAGTTCTTGGCACAATGGGTTGCTGGGAGTTAGATTTAGAGGTGCTGTGTGTACATGTGCTATGAACAAATGAAGTGTATAACTTGCTTTCAGTTTTTTCTTCTTCACAGGATTAAATCCCAGCCCTTCTCTTTGAAAGTTCACTTTCATCCCCAACAATTTGTCCAAATTTTTTTGACCATTCACAAATCTAGACAGTGAAACATTCAAATCAAGGATTTTAGATTCAAGAGATGCAACGTGTAATTCATAGGAAATCATCTTATTTTCACACGAATTGACTTGTTCATGTAAAATAGAATTGATCATTTTATGGCTTTCAATTTCTTGCAACAAAGCATGCCTTTTTCAGATTGATCAATATTCATAGATTTCCCTTTTTCAAAAGTAAGTAATCTTTTAGAAATGGTTCTATTCAATTCCTTCAGTTTCTTATTTTCTATTTCAAGATTTTTATCATGAGCAAACTCATTTTGACCATTGTTCAAAAGACTAACTCTCTCTCTCAGCTCTTTATTTTCATTTCTCAAAGAAGAAATTTGATCTTTATGAATTTCAATGTCGAACACATGACCATCAATCAATTCCTCCAAGTGTGAGCATTCTTTACATGGAGAATCACATTTATTTTGTCCAACATTCTTTTTTAATTTTTTATTTTCAGACTTAACCTTCTCATATTTATCAGCAAGCTCATCATATGCAATCAATAACCCCTTATAGCTAAATTCATCTTCATTATCAGAATCAGAATTTACCTTTGAGCTTGATTCAACTTGTTGATCACTCCCTTGATCACTCGTGCCTGCCACAAGAAATTGATCTTCATGCTCTTCTCGGACTTTGGTTAAGCCAACCAAGATATCCTTCGCGGATCTGTAATGGGAGACAAAAGGGAAATGATTAGAATCAACTACAGCAATAAGCAATTTTAGAACCAAACAATTTTGATCATGTTTGAGCTTGAAATCTGCGGTCCAGACAGATTTGTCTTTAGGCAACTCATAAGGACCATGTGAGATAAGCTTCCATAGCTTAGGATCATATGAGTTGACTAGACTGCACATCCTTCCTAACCACAAATCAAAATTACAATCATCAAACACCGGTGGAGAATTCAAAGTGTACATAATGGTAGTCATTGATCTAGATCACTCTAGATCGTTAGATCTATGAAATTAGAGCCTTGGCTCTAATACCAATTGAAGTCCCGTGATCAATGACACCCAAGAGGGGGGTGAATTGGGTGATAACAAATTTTACGAAAACTTTTACCATTTTTACAAAATATGTGATAAACAATAATTAGCAAATGAAAACTAATTAACCAATTCTCTCAAACTTTCCGTTCATACACGACCATACAATGAAAATAATCAAACCACACAAATAATACACGATGCACAGCGGTTTTTAAGGTTGTTCGGATGCAACGACGGCAATCCTACGTCCACCCCTCACCAAATCCGGTGAGGCTTCACTCGGGGATAAATCCCCAAACGGAGATGACGCTCCAACCACACACGCAGGACGACGCCTACCCACACACACGGGGACGCGCCCCAAAACACACACACACACACACACGGAGATGAAGTCTCTAACACGATCCAACAAGCGGATCAACAAGACACACACACACGATGCGACAAGTGCAGCACTCCACACACACAAACACTAAGATCTGGATAAATCCACACACACACACAGATCTAAGAAGACCTACGCACACACAAATCAAGTACGACACACACACACACGACCACAGATCCAACAACGATCCACACACACACACGAGTTTGCAGTTTATAAGAAACACAAATCTGAAACTATAAAGCACAAAACACAAACATGAATAAACCACAGTTTAGAAAGCTCCTGATTTAGGCTCCCCCTGAGTGTGTGCTCTAGATGTTCGCGTTGATTCCTTCTTCACTTGAATAACTTGAGACTCAACTTGAATGGCCTTGTATTTTAGGTAGATCTTCTTGCACGGAGTACTGTTCACGGCTACAGTACCCTTCCTTCTTCCTTGGACAAATCCATGTATCTTCTTGATGCTTGTGAGCTTGTTCTCTTCCTTTGAGACTGCTGACTTCAAATGAAGCTAGAGTACCTTCAGATGATGCTTGAATGGCTCATTCTTCCTTGTAGCATCCTTCTTCTTCTTCCCTTGGATCACCTTGAGTTGATGAAGAGGTGTATGGATGTAGCTTTGAACCTTGATTGCTTCTACACCTTCTTGGAGGTAGATGGCTTCAGAAATACCTTGAATGGGTTGGAGATAGATGAAGAGCTTGCTGCACGAGGTACTGTTCACGGAGCTACAATACCTCTTCTTCCTCCTTGGATAGCCTCCCCTTTGGATCTCTTGGATGATTAGGGTTATGACTCTAATAGGATGTTTTATAACCCTTGGAAGGTCTATGGACAAGCCCTAGACCAGATCCACAAATTCTGGAGGGTTTGGTGGCTTTGGGATTAAACAATAGCAAGAGGAGATGCTTCTTTCGAGATAGTTAAAAGTCAATATTTTTGGCATATCGGGGCTGGCGGTCGACCTGCAGAGGCTAGTGGTCGACCACTACAAAGAGAACTGCTGACCGTTGGTTTCTGGGAATTCCGGTCGACCGCTACTGGGCTGGCGGTCGACCGCCACTGTGAATCCCTATAGGCGGTGAGCTGCTGGCAGGGGCGGTCGACCGCCCCTGAGCTGGCGGTCGACCGCCAGCTGGGCAGACCCCTGATTTTCCTAGGTCGGTCCGTTAACCTCTTCAGCTCCGTCGCTTAAGTCCTTTAGCAGCCCGTTCATGTCTGTGGCATCACCCTTGACAGTTTAGAAGGTGTCAACTGACTCTTTGACCTTATGGATTTTTACTGAGTGTTTTGACTTGCAAAAGCATACGTAATTGATTAGAACTATAGCTCAACCATCCATATGATAAATGCATGAAGTTCATGCAAACCATTTGAGCATTAATCAAAATTTTGTTCCGGGGGCTCCGCCCCCGGAAACCCCCGCAAGGGGCACTACCCCCTTGACCCCCGCGACCTGACCGCGCAGGTCGATCCGCGGGCGAGGGCGCACGATGGCCAGAAGGGTTTCATATTTTAATGTGCATGAATGAGGTGTATGAAGGAGAGGTATATGAGATACATATGGTGAGATCGATGCTAAGACAAGGTAAGAGTCTCACTAATGGCTCTTGACAGTAAATGACATATACCACCTGTTTTGGATTGTAGAGGAGCAGGGTGCTTATCCACATGTTTGGTTCACCAGGTGATTGCCATGTGTTTGATCCTGCAAGCAAGATAGTCAAGGTTAATACCATGCTTGTTCCCGTTGAAGAGGTTATGAAACCTCTTGCCTCTTGTAAAACCAACATATGTAAACCAAGGATCAAGACCAAGTAACCGTTCCCATTTGCCATCTCAACCATACATAAATAACAAGAGCATGAGCAATCAACCACAAATTTAGTTATCATCACTTAATCACACATTAAGTTTAGTTATCATCAAAATCATAACTTAACAATCACAACAATCATCAAAACTATAACTCAACAGGGTGCATGCGTGACTTTTCGTGTTCACGTTTAGTGACCTCCCACTAGTCGTAGCCTTCTTACAACACGCGTGTGCTGACCCACCCGGGAGTGGTGGAGCGGCTTACCCGAGAGAGACGATTTTTAGGCTGGTTACCGTAGGGCCCCTTTGCGCAGCCTTAGTCCGGGCTTTGGGGAAGAACCAGCTAGAGGATCTGACCTAGGGCGCATGGTCTGTGTATGCACACGTGGTTGGGGGCGTCTGACCCGCGCTGATGAGCGTGACCCCAGCTAGTTCTTGTTCTGTGTTCCTTGTTACTATGCGGTGTCTCAGTCTCCGCCTGGGGCATCACAGGGAGACACCTGAGGCTACAGATTAAGTCGTCAGTGGACGCATCCGGGCTTGCTTCTAGTGGG
This sequence comes from Amorphophallus konjac, assembly GCA_022559845.1. Taxonomy (NCBI): domain Eukaryota; kingdom Viridiplantae; phylum Streptophyta; class Magnoliopsida; order Alismatales; family Araceae; genus Amorphophallus; species Amorphophallus konjac. The sequence goes on along the minus strand of CM040121.1, from coordinate 77,889,204 downwards.
CAGTGCTCCCGTCATTTGACGTGTGTTCTCGTGACTCGAGTTTCCATTTCCCGTCTGCGGGACGTGGTTTTCGCGTAGTTTCTTGGTGTTTTCCCAAGGTAGAGGTCTAGGGTTTCCGGTGAGCATCACCGAGGGTTTTCCCTAGATAGTGTTAGGTTCATGACTGCAAGGTCGTGACCGTGTTCCCAGACTGCGTGGTCTCGGGTTGGGCTTTCGTCTGTGAGACGGGCCTCCACGATAGCGTTGTCGTGATGGTTCTTCTGGCGGTGTATTTAGGGTTTTCCCGTCAGTCCGGTGGTTCCCCGACTATGAGATCGGGGTGTGTTTTTCGGTACAGTAGGAGTAGCTGTAGCACCGAGTTTTTTTATCGACCATCGAGCTTGTTGTTCCTGCTATAGTTACTACTTTCTGCTACCGCCGTTGTTTACGGTTGGGGTTCCACGGGATCCCTACTGATCCAGTGATAGGAGGCTCACCCCTACTTTTCAGGTGTGACGGTTCTTCCTAGAGGTTCGAGGGTGCTGTGCAGGGGTTCTTAGTTGCCAACTCGCTGGGCCAAGTGTTCACTCGGTGTTGGATACGCTTCTCTGCCTTAGACTGTACTTTTGTTAGACTAGACTCTGTTGTACTTATTTATTTATTTCTGTTAATTGTTGAATTATCCTACTTTATTTCCTATTTATTTGTACCTCTACACTCCTTTTAGCCCTTCCGAGCCCTCCGACTCGTGGGCGGCGGGCCATGATTCGAATGGTATCGAGTTCTTCCCGGTATCCGGATCTTGAGTCGTTACAGTTGATGTCAGAGTAGTAGTTGTAGATGTACATGGGAATTTGAGATATTACAGTGATCATAGTCCATAAGGTCCAGTACAGTCGGCAGCTGGCATAGGGTTTCGTGTTTGTTTTTTGCTTAGTTTCTCACGTGAGAGCTTGAGGGCGCGGCGTTGGCGCTGTGAATGTGGTTGCTGCTCTGTTGGAGTGTCGGCGTGGGGCCCAAGGGATGAGATAAAGAGATTTCTTCCCAATGGGTGGTGGCCCCGGTCGTGCAGCGTTGGGCAGTGTGTTGTCGACAGGCGTGAGTTCGTGGTCCTGAGTTCGAGGAATTTGCGTTAAGGTTAGGTGGCTGGCGAGGATTGTTCGTGGTTAAGTGATCGTGGGTGTGCTTTGGGGGAGTTGTTATTGGTTTTGGCTGCCCCAGTCTGAGGATTATCCAGCCCCTGAGGTGTCGAGATTATGGTTGAAGTGGCAGAGCGGGTGCTCTGATCGAGAATTGTGCTCGGATGAGCGGAGGATCTTTCGGTTGAGCTGCTGATTTTTCGAGCCTGATTTTCTTATCATGCTCGGTGGCGTCAGAAATGACATATTTTTACATATTTCAAGGCAGGGTTGGGAGGAGATGTCCCAGTAAGCTCTTTGTCTTTGTTGAGCCTCTCCAGTTGATTTTGATGATAACAACACCCCGACATTACAAATATGTTGATAACTTGGTGAAACCTCCTTGAGGGTCTTTTTCACCAAAGAAAATGCTCAACCTTATCATGCCTTAACAAACACTCTGATCACGTCCAAACAAGCTCATCTTATATGGATTATCTTGCAAAGCGCAAGTCTTCAATATTTGGATATGTTTCATGGACTAAACCATGCTGTTTTGCAAATTTTCCAGAGTCCGGTCGACCAAAGGGCATGGGCCGGTCGACCTAAATTAACAGCGTTTAGAAATCTACAGAACTTTCACGGTTCGGTTGACCGGATTTTCCAGCGTTCAAAAGCCCTCATTCTGTAAAAGTTAGGTCGACCGCCCTATGTCTCCCGGTTGACCGAACCTCCCGAAGCAGCACAAATTGACTTTTGGTTCTTGAACGTGGGAAGGTTATCTCATTGATTTGTTTACTCCCAAAGCCACCAGACATGCCATGATTTGTGGATCTGGTTCCTGGCTTGTCTCTTGACCATCCAAGATGTATAAAAACATATCATTGGGGTCAAAAACCCTAATCACTCAAGGAAGCTCAAGGAGGCTATCAAGGGGAGAAAGAGGGATGCTACTGTAGCTCCGTGAATAATGCTGCATCCAAGAGTTCTTCATCCAAGAGCAAGGTTCTCAAGTTCAACTGCAAGCCATTCAAGTGAAGATCAAGCTGAGGAGCAAACTTCATCCAAAACAATCTTCATCCACTAAGGGGGAGCTTTAATTTGAAGTTTTCATTTTGTGTTTCTTCTTACATTCCTCATCAAGCTTCAAGTGTGTGTTCTTGTAATAGTTAAACACTTGTGTGTGTGTGGATCTACACAGATCCGTGTTTGTGCGTGTGTGGTTCTTCTCTTCTTCACATTTCTGTGTGATTCGGTGCTTGTGCACCTTCGTGGGAGTTCCGAACTCACATGAGTGTGTGTGTGTGTTTTGATCTTGTAACTCTTTACAAGATAGTATGTGAATCCTTACAGATCGTGAGGGGTGGACGTAGGTTGCCGTTGTTGCATCCAAACCACCTAAAAATTGCTGTCTCGTGTGGTTTGATCCTTCTCTCCTATCTCCATTCTGTGCATGTTCGTGTAGTTAAATTAATTGCATCTATTGATTTCTTCATTTAAATCTAGATTAATTGATCATTCTCTAATAGATCTCTGGTATATCAAAAGTTGGGTTCGGACTGACAAGGTTAGTCTTGTCGGGAAGATAACACCTTGCGTGAGAGAATCTTCGAATTCGCAAACTACGCCTAGTACCAAAGAGCTATTGTAGCGGTGATTTTGATAAGATCTATTTTGCTCTGCATCAGATCTAATTTGATAATTGCTATTTCATCATACCAACTTCAAATCAGTTAAAGTTTTCTTAAAATTTGTTATCACCCAATTCACCCCCCCTCTTGGGTGTCATTGATCGCGGGACTTCGATTGGTATCAGAACTAAGGCTCTATTTCCTTCAGATCTAATGATCTAGAGTCAGATCCAGATCAATGGCAAACAAAGGATTGATGCCTGAGGGCCACTCCATTAATCATCCTCCCTTCTTTGACCGTTCAAATTACTCCTACTGGAAAAATAGAATGCATGTTTTCCTAAGGGCTTAAGAGTACGAAGTCTGGAGGGTCATGGACAAGGGTCCTTATAATCACTTTGATGATGAGGATAAATGGACACCCGAAAAAATTAAGAAATCCATTGTAAATTTTAATGCTATGAACGTTATGCAATGTGCTATACATCGTAATGAGTTTTCTCGTGTATCCATGTGCAGCTCAGCAAAGGAGATGTGGGACAAACTGCGGCTCATCTATGAAGGAACCTCTGAGGTCAAGGAAATCAAAGCCAATCTACTTGTCAGAGATTATGAGCTATTCAAAATGAAGCCTAAAGAAACTATTTCTGAGATGTTCACAAGACTGACTGAGATCACCAATGGTCTCAAGAGTCTTGGAAAGGAATACACCAACTCTGATCTTGTGAGGAAGGTGTTAAGATCTCTTCCACCTGCGTGGCACACAAAGGCCACAGTCATTGAGGATTCAAAGAATCTGTCCACACTTTCTCTAGACGAGCTCATAGTGTCACTCATGACCTATGGGATTAACATCAAAAAAACTGCTGAGGAGGAAACCAAGAAGAAGAAAATGGTGGCACTGAGAGCCCACCAATCTGATGATGATTCCCAAGAAGAGGAGTCCAGCGAAGGGAGCAATGAGGAAGAAGACCTCGCCATGCTGACCCGTCAAGTGAAGAAATTTTTGAGAAGAAAGAAGAACTTCCAAAGAAATTTCAGAAAGGGGCAAAGAAAACCCATTCAAACCAAGGGTGAGCCGAGTAAGTTCAACAATGTCATCTACTATGAATGCAAGAAGCCCGGGCACATGAGAGGAGACTGTCCAGATCTGAAGAGGAAGTTCAAAAAGGGAAAATTCAAACAACCCAAGGCGATGGTCGCTACATGGAGCGACGAAGAGGAAGAGTAGTCCGAAGAAGAGTTCGGGGAGCTCATGGAAAGCCTGTGCCTTATGGCACACGAAGATGATTCGACGGAGGTAAATTCTGACCTTGATTTTATTTCAAATGAACAATGGGAGTCAGAATATGAAATATTGTATACAAAATATAGAAAAATCAGATCTGAAAATAAAACTCTCAAAAAGAAAATTTATGATTTAACACATGATGATACTTCTGTTAAATTTGAGAAACTGGAACAAGAATGGTTTGAGTTAACAGAAGAAAAGGAAACATTACTACAAACAATTTTAGATTTTGAAAGAGCCCAAGAAGAGCTATCTTGTAAAATGTCTAAAATTATGGAAGTTTATGAAAAGCTCAAGAATGAAAAAGAAATTCTGACATCCTCCATTTCAGAAATTGAAAATAAAAATGTGAGCTTGAATAAAGAGGTGACTGACTTGCAGTTCACCCTCTCTAGGTTTGTTAAAGGAAAACAAAACCTAGACAATGTGTTGGGAGTTAAAGTTAACTTCCGGAAAGAATGATTGGGGTACATATCCCAGAACAAGAAATCCCTTGAGCACAAGATTACTACATCTTAAATGCATAAAAAAGGAAATGATTGTGCTTCATGCTCACACTCTAAGCCAATACATGTCCAACCAAAATCACGCCAATTTCCAAGAAGGTCTTCAAATGTCAATTACTTTCATTGTGGTCGTTTTGGTCATGTTGTTGCTCATTGTTGGTTCAGACAAAACTCATAAAGAAATCATATGAATTAGACCAAGAAAAGATATGCACAGAATTGGACTAACTCTTATGGACCCAAACTGATTTGGGTACCAAAAATAATTGGATGAGAATCTTGTTTCTTGCAGATATGCCTTGAAGCCAGGGGGAGCAAATGGTACCTGGGCAGCAGTTGTTCAAGGCATATGACATGGGACAAGAAGGTGTTCGCTACACTGCAAGACAAGGATGGAGGTTCAATTGCTTTTGGAGGCAAAGACAAAGGTAAAATCATTGGAATTGGCAATATAGGTAAGAATTCCGAAACTCTTATCGAGAATGTGCTTTTGGTAAAGGGCTTAAATCACAATCTTTTGAGCATAAGCCAGTTATGCGACAAAGGATTCAAGATTATTTTTGATGAAATCATTGCATTGTCATGAATAAGAATACAAATGAGATCAAATTCTTTGGAAAAAGAAATAACAATGTCTATACTGTTGATATTGATGATGTCTCATGTGATGATGTGTGCTTGATTGTAAACAATTATGAGAATGCATGGCTTTGGCACCGAAGATTAGGTCATGCTAGTTTTGGAGTACTCTCCAAATTATCTAGACATGACTTGGTGAACGGATTGCCTAAATTAAAATTTGAAAGTGACCAAATCTGTGAGACTTGCACAAAAGGGAAGCAAACACGTGTTTCTTTCAAAAATAAAAATATTATCTCTACCTCCCGGACTTTAGAATTGCTGCACCTTGATCAATTTGGCCCTACTAGGGTATCCAGCCTAGGAGGAAAATCTTTTGGATTTGTTATTGTTGATGATTATTCCAGATTTACATGGGTGTTATTCCTAGCCAATAAAAGTGATGCATTGACGGAGTTTCAAGTGTTTTGCAGGAAAATCCAAAATGATAGAGGCTATCTTATCACTACCATCCAGAGTGATCATGGTGGTGAGTTTAATAATCATGACTTCAGTAATTTTTGTGAAGAGCACGGATATACGCATAACTTCTCATCACCCGGAACGCCTCAACAAAATGGTGTAGTGGAAAGAAAGAACAGAACATTGATAGACATGGCAAGGACCATGTTAAGTGAAAATTCTTTACCAAAATATTTTTGGGCCGAGGCGATAAGTACAGCGTACTACATCATCAACAAGGCAATGGTAAGGCCTATTCTAAAGAAAACCCCGTATGAGCTTTACAAGTGTAATAAACCAAATATTTCCCATCTTAAACCCTTTGGATGCCTGATGCGGTTTGACAAATGTTGTTAAAAATGTCGTGCCACAATTTTAAAAATTAACTAGACTCACTCACTAAAAAGATATAAAATCTAAGTAGAGTGGTAAGCACGAGTCGATCCCACGGGGAAGAAAGATTTCATTTTAAGTAAGTTAAAAAATTCTTGTATTTTGGAAAGTGAATTTTTGAGTGAGTTAAAACTAATGAAAAATAAATTGTACGAAATAAAGACTATCTAAAGAATATGAGAGGGTTAAAGAAGCGAATTTAGAAAGAGAGAGAAAAGAACATAATTTTGCCAAAAATGAATTTTATTGCTATGGAAATAAAAAAATACAAGTATGAAAATTAAAAGTACAACTTGAAATTAAAAGAATACGGGGAAGAAATATAGCCGAGGATTGGAAGATTGACGCCGTCACGCCATGTAGAGCCTTTGATCGTCGCCCCGCTTTGGAGTTAAACGTCGCCGTGAGAGGACCGAAAGAGCAACTCCGCCTAAGGGAGATTTAGATGAAAATAGAAGGGAGAGATAGATAGAAGAGAAGAGTATGCTAAATAAAATTAAAAATAACAACACAACTGAAATTAAACATGAATTAAAGCACACTTACAAGTGAATGAAAATTTTCAAAAATAATAAAACAATAACTAGAAAGAGAGGGCCTAACACTAAAAATGAGAGGGAAACATGATGAGGGCTTGCTATCTACGTGAGAATGGGGGGAGAGAGGAAGGAGAGAAGCCTATTCTAACATAATGGAGGCTATCTACCTGAGAGAGGAAGAGAGGAACAAGAGGAGCCCATGCCCTCCTTTATATAGGGCCCAAAAGCTAACCCATCCCATGTGAACACTTCTTTTATTTTTCCTCCCTCTTTTATTGAAAATCATAGCTCACCATTCTCTTTTTCCTCTTTTCTCCACGTTGCCCACCATTCACCCGCAATCTTGCTTGCTTTGCTGACTTTCAGTGTGACAGCCGCCCATCATCGCAGCATTTACTGAAGCCGCTTCTCCCACGGTGAAGAACGTGGCCGACCGCATGTTGACCAGCCTCCACGTGAAGACCCCGAGTGAGGAAGCTGCCGACATGAGCTCCTGCTCTTCTTTCCACCGCCCGCGTGTGATAAAGCCTACCGACGTCATGAAGACTGCCGAAGCCATGTTGCATCTGCCTGCGCGTTAAAGACTCATCCATCTCTACTGCCAAAAGCTTTGGCTAGCCGACGTTCTTGTTGTGAAGCCTTAAGCCACATGCATGTCTCGTGAAACCTTCACGTAAGATATGAAACCTTTACGTAAATATATATATATATATATATGTATATATATATATGGGCGGTGTTCACCTGGTGCCGGCCCCATGGGAGCGCTATCATGGGGCCGGCATCTCATCCGTTCATTTCTCGAGAAAATAATCTCACCCTCCATTAATATATCTCCCGGTTAACCAAACCCCACCCCTCCCGTATCTCTCGGTTAACCAAACCTCCACGTCTTCCCCGCCCTCCTCCGGGCTCCCAAACAACTCCCGTATTCCCTCCGTGTTCCCCGCCGCAGCATCTCATCTGCAGCATCTCATTCTCGTTCCGCAACAGTGTGTCGTTGAGAAACATATTTTAGCAGCTGATAGCAGTCAAAAGAAGTGATCCTGGGTAAACTCTAGCAATAATTCGCTAAAGAGTCTGCAGCGATGCTTGGAAACGTAACATGATTAACGGGTGTTATTGCATATGTGTATTCAAAAATCTGCACATAAATATTAAATCCGTCTAATTTTTTTATCTAATTTTTTATAATTTGTTGGATGCATAATGTAGAAAAGAGTAGCATTCATATATTAGGTATTAGAATAAAATAGATTTTATAATATTAATTTATTAGCAAAATAATAAAATTTTTGATATATAGTGTTCTTAATAATAATAATTAAATATCAAAAGTGAAAAGTAAAGATACTAATTTATTGTTCACTTTATTGGAATACTTTGATACACTATAATAATATTCTTTATTTATTTTTTATTTTAAAATTATGTTTAATAACTTTTATAAAATAGATTTATGTTCTTACTCCATATTCAAGAGAGGTGAACTCAATATTTTTTATCAAAATTACATGGGTTACTTTCTAACTAGAATACGTCAGCCGACTCCAAACTCAAAAAATATAAAAATAGATGCATAACTTGAAATATGTAAGGACAAATTCTTTGTCAAATGATTCTTAAATTAAATACACGTCCAACTCTAATCTAATCTTTCATTCTATGATTATCAAATTAAATACTTCATGTCACTGTAAAACTTAATTACAACACATTACTTGAGTCATAATAATGATATCATGACTGTACAGCTTAAAATATATCTGCATGATCGTGCAAAAAAATCTTCTCTTTTCCTTAGTGTAATGGCATGATCATGGCATTCGAAAAGCTACATTTACCCTCTTTCAACTGCACATTGACACAATGATTAAAAGGAGATATAATATGAAATTATAAGACCGTATATAACAAACACATGAATCAATAATTGATATACTTACAAAAAGTTCTTTTAGTCCAAAAAATCATCTTCCAACATACTCCTTTGTCCATTTAGTAAGGAGATGTGTAGACCTTTCACAATGAAAAAAATTACAAATCAAAAAAATAGTCGAGACCCAAAAATATATAAGTTCGTCTAATTTTTTTTTAAAAAAAATAACCTGCACTATATGGTCAGCCACCCCACGTCTACGTCCTCTGGGGCGACCTCTCGTACTTCCCCTTCTCGTTTCGGCACAAAGAATACTGTCATAATACATCAAAACATTAAATATAGAAGCTAGACATTTGAATTTAAAATCAATAGGCAAAATTAAATCATGTACCTTGGACTCTCATTTTCTATACTTTCACTCCTCAAATTTGGGCAGTTGCGCTTATCATGTCCGAAAACCATCTTTCCACAACCTTTGCAGTGTCTCGCTTTCTCCTCCTTACCAGACTTAAATCTTTTATTACTTCCACAACCTTTAGTCTGCACCACATGAGGATCCAACAGAATATCCTCTTCATATGAATGAGGAATGATGTTAACTCTTCTTTGATGACTTTCTTGTGTTAGATATGAATTCAACTCTTCATTGACATGATTAGTGCTACCATGTGCTTCATTACTTGTATCTTGCACAGCTTTAGCTGCTGCCTCTAAATGAGACATACATGCCTCATATGTCTTGGGAGTTTTGGACCCATTCGTCAATAGATAGCTCATGATACGGGCTATATTATTTCGACGTATGAGAGTTGATTCAGCAACATTCTCATTACGACTTTGAGTGATAGATGAATTTGAAGCCCTAACATGACGTGTCCATCTGGGTACTATAAATTTGTCTGGCATTTTCATTGCGCGTTCATGCTTCAGTACAGTGACCAAGTGGCTGCAAATAATTCCATTAAATTCAAAATTTCGACACGAGCACCCCCCAAACTGATCTTCAGCATTCCAATACACATTGTATGTTCGGTCTTTCTGTCTCCAATCATAAACGCTATACCAATGCAGTTCACCATTATTTTCAACTAATTCAGCAAACAAAATTGCACTCTCTTTCACTTGTTTTTGGAACTCATAAACTATATTTCTTGTATAAATTTTGGCCATTTCACTTTCTAATGGAATAGGTGTAGACGATACCGGAGTGCCGTATGCTGTGGCCGCATCTTCTTACTTTTCATCTTTCCTTCTTTTCTCAACCAATTGTTGGTACCCTTCAGCAAAATCTAATAATGTTGACTTGTGATTCACGAAAAAATCTAGAAAAGAATTCATTCCTTCACTTCTTTGAGTTGTTGTCATTCCCGCAAAAAATATATTTTTTAAATAAGCTGGGATCCACTTATGACGAATATTATACATATCCTGAATCCAACTATTTTCCTCAAGTTTATAGGTACTCACCATTTCAAACCAGAGCGATTCAAATTCTTCAGGAGAGACAGTATTATAGATACAATTTTTCCATACATCATTGAATTCTGGATGGGCATGTATGACATGCGACAACTTTTCAGGCACTTTCTGCAGAATGTGCCACATGCAAAAGCGATGCTCACTTGCTGGAAAGACAAGAGCAATGGCTGCAGTAATTGCAGGATCTTGATCTGTAATTATTACTTTCGGTTGTTTCCCACCCATAGTTTCTAGCCATGTACGAAATAACCATTCAAAAGACTCAATTGTCTCTCCAAATAGTAAACCAGCCCCAAATAATATACTCTGTCGGTGGTGATTTACCCCAACAAATGGGCCAAAAGGCATGTCGAATTCGTTTGTTTTGTACGTAGTGTCAAAACATATGACATCTCCGAAAATCTCAGTCTTGTTTGGATCTGGAGTCAGCCCAAAAACAAGATGTTAGTCGCATTTCATCATCAACTTGAATTTCGAAGCTAAATTCAACATCCTCTTTATGCATCATCCTGAAATAATTCAAAATTGCTTGCGCCCCACTGCCATATCTCTCTGATCATTTTTTCTTAGAGCATTTCGTATGTCCCTATCGAGGAAACCTACATTCTCATGGCCTCCAACTTCATCAGCAAAAAAATTTAAGGCTTTTGAAGGACCAATCTTTGCTCTGTGCATATGGTTCAAAATATCCAAATGACTGTCAGAAACCTGTCTATGCGACGGTAGACAGTAAGACTTGGTTGGGGTTATACAAATGTGATTATGTTTATCTATAAATCATTTCACAGTCCAAGTCTCCGAATCCTTCTTTCTACCAACAATCAATTTTGCAGGACAACCACATCTTGTCTCATGTTTAGGCCTTCTCTTCCTATCTGCATGTTCGATCCATTTTTTTCTCTACTGCCTTCTTTTGCGCACACCCATGTCTTCTCTCTTAATTCATTGTTGTGCTCAAACTTTCTTGCATGACTCTTTCGCGTGCTAAACCCACAATATTTAGCATATTCATTATAAAAGTTTCCCGCTTCAATGAGAGATTGAAATTGTATTCCTTCTTTTGGCTGTAATTGCTCCGGTGCTTTAGGAATATATTCTCCAAGTTCTTTATTTTGCTCCTGCATTGTATCCTCTAAAGTACCACATTCTTTGTTAACGAGATGTACGTGTAGTTCTTCACCCATCTTCACTTCTTTAGACTGTTCATATATGAAAAAATATAAAAAGAATAATTTTATTTTTATTTTTAAAAGCACCATTCACAAAGATTTGTGCACTTAACTAGCATCCCAATATTGCTTCAATGGAGGGTACATACCTTACGGCTGCAGCTTCAAGACGGAGTCGGCTACCAATGGTGATTTCAAGTAATTTTATATAAAATTATGGAAACTCCAAAACAGAGACGCCGCATCAATATACTCACCAGGGCTGCCAATATAAAAAATATAAAACACTTGTTATTGACTAAAATTGTTGCCATCCTAATAAAAGATGCCACCAACTTTCCTATACTTACGTTACCTTTCTGCTACAGTGTGTATCATGATGAAATAAATTTTGAATGATAAAACTACCCTTCACTTTTCGTAACATGTCTTCTATGCGTATTCAAAGAGTCGTGGAACATTAATGAACATAATAAATTAATGAGAGGACCCCCCCACCCACCGGCTTACCTTATTGCTACAGTTAAATCTTTGTTTAGAGATAGTATTCCTTCTTTTGACTGCTACCTGCTGCGAGAGTATATTTCTTTTGACTGCTAGCGTCGCAGGGACCCAGGATCACTTCTTTTGACTGCTATCAGCTGCTAAAATATATTTCTCAACGACACACTGTTGCGGAACGAGAATGAGATGCTGCAGATGAGATGCTGCGGCGGGGAACACGGAGGGAATACGGGAGTTGTTTGGGAGCCCGGAGGAGGGCGGGGAAGACGTGGAGGTTTGGTTAACCGGGAGATACGGGAGGGGTGGGGTTTGGTTAACCGGGAGATATATTAATGGAGGGTGAGATTATTTTCTCGAGAAATGAACGGATGAGATGCCGGCCCCATGATAGCGCTCCCATGGGGCCGGCACCAGGTGAACACCGCCCTATATATATATATATATATATATATATATATATATATATAACACGTGAAGGCTCCATGTATATAACATGAAGGCTTCACGTAGCATGTGCAAGATATATATATATATATATATATATATATATATATATAATAACACGTGAAGGCTCCATGTATATAACATGAAGGCTTCACGTAGCATGTGCAGGAAATATATATATATATATATATAATAGATGAATATATATCTATATAATATTGAAAAATCAGTTGCTATTATTTTTTTCTTTTTTTGTTTTCTTCTTTTCTTCTTTTTTTCTTTATTTTAACAAATGCATGGGCCTTTGGCCCATTTGTACTTTTATTTTTTTTATTTATATTTTTTTTATTTTTATCTTTAACAGACTTTGACCCGTTATTGTGCAGACTTTGTGGAGTTCTTGCCATCGTCCTATTCGTGCTTGTAAAATAAGTAAAAATTTTATTAAAATTACTTAATTTCATAAACTAAATATTTTAGTCTAGATTATGATTAAGTGTGCTAAATACATAATGATACATATTAAAGCTCATAAAAGCGTGATATAACTTTAATTAACATGTATAAGTGCATACTCATCACACCCCCAAATTTACTCATTGCTAGTCCCTTAGTAATGTAAACAATTAAAAATTCAGGACCAACAAGAGTTTACAAAGTCCATACTTTCATATCCAGTTTTTCTTTCACAGAATTAACTAAAGATTAGGAATTTGGAAGCATTAACGCAAACTACTCTTAGATTTAGAAATTAAGGTACATGATCAAGAATTAAACTCAAAATCCAATAGCACTAGTGCATGTATCAATACTAAATACACAGCGTAGATAATTGTATTCCCCATTTGCTATTCCAAATAAGTGCCTTTCAACCCTGCACCTCTCAATCAGAGTATTAAGCATATCAGCTTTTTTATCTGCCTTATTACGTCGTCGCTTAGGGATCTTTTTATTTTTCTACACACATGATGCTGCACTACCCTTCACTGTTTAACGCGAACTTCGAAGCAAGTCCGGTTTCACGGATCAAGATTCTCTTATCCTTTTGACGCAAACCTCGACACATTTTAGGTGAAGTAGGCCCGGTTACTCAGATTCGGAGCATTTTTCATGGTATTTTCTTTTCTCAATTTTTTTTATATATGCTTTTGCACTAATTTTTGATAGATAACTTGGCAGAAAGCTTATAAAAGATCTCTTCTTTACGAAGTGCAGAATATCATGCAACATACTTAAAATAGTAGAAGGCTTGTCCGGTCATGTTTCATTAGCGTGTAGTGATTTTCACTTTTCTAAAGTGCACATGAACTTTAAAGAGATTCTTAGATCAGTTTTCTATGGCTAGATTAAATAAATTTTTCATCATCCTTCTCCCAGTCTGTTCTATTCTAGAATTACTTTCACTGGAAACATGAATCATGAAACTCAAAACGGGTTTTATTTTTGTTGTGATTGGTGTTTTTTTTTTGAAAAAAATGAGGTTGTATATGAATGCAACATGCGCAATGGCATGATTTCTGTCCCCCCATCTTAAATGACATTGTCCTCAATGGCATGAACAATATGGAATAATAGAACAATGTAGACATGAAATTTGTGAAGGACCGGTACAACCTAACAGAAGTGAACGTCGACGGGCATCAATGCTCTTGACGGTCTTGGCAGAGTTATAAGCAAACTGCTCTCTCCCCCCAACTTATCCTTTATTCACACTTGTAAAATAAAAATAAAAACATAAGAAACGCTTGGGTTGCCTCCCAAAAAGTCATTTATTAGCACACAGAAATCATAAGAACTGTGGCTTGCCTCCCAAGAAGCGCTAAGTTTAACGTCTTCAGCCAGACGCATGTAAACTCTTTAACCAACGAGTTGATTTTAAAATGAGCCACCAAAGAATTTTATCCTTGTCAAAATTTTCTTTTTCATGCCCTGAGAGATACAACTGTAACTGGTGATTATAAGGGCAAAGCATATATCGGGGTGAAGGCATCTCAAAAGGGCCACCCCGATCAGAGAATAGAGGAGGAACATTGATAAAAATCATATCATCAATTATGAAAGATTCCTCCTGAAGGTTTGTGAAAGGTGTGACTGGAATGATGCAGACCTTGTTATCTTCTTCTAAAAAATTATTTTTAACCTCAATTTTGGGCATTTCATGAATGTTACTGAGGTGAGAATAGAGTGGAGGGTGACAGATTCCCATAAATTCATCAGTGTCAAAGAGATAATCAATCTCAAGAGTCAAAGAAACATGCTCCTCCACACAATGGTCGTGAGATTCAATGGGATCTGCCAACTCGGCCAGAGCAAAATCAGACCAATCGGCTGGAAGAATGTCAAAAGAATTACTGTGGTCATGAATTGGCAAAAGCTCTACCCTTTCCTCCAGATTGAAATTATCATGTGGCACACTCAATTCATTTAATTCCTCATTAACCCCAACTTCATTGTTCAAATAAATGTTCAATTCTTGTTCCATCTTCACTTCTTCTTCCTTCCCATCTTCAAAGGGAATTTCAGCAAATTCGAGAAAAGACATTTGATCATAGATTTGAGATTCATTATTTTCTGCCTCTCCCCCCAACTTGAGATCATCCACCACTCTAGCATTCTCCTCACAAGGATAATCAAGCACAAGCTCCTCAAATTCAATTTTAGGTGGGGGAATATGATCATTCATTAGTTCATCACCTTCCTTTATTTCTTTTCCAGCAAATTCTTCAATCCCCTCAAATTTTTTAGGTTCCTCATTCAAATTTTTCTGACAAGATCTCTCCATAATTCCTTCATCTTCAGAGTCACAGTGGATCTGAATGTCATGATAATGGGAATTCAAGGATTGATCGTAGTCAGTATCAAGAATTTGATGAGCAGGAGTGGGTCCAGAGTAATCAAAGAATTGATCTCCCTCCATGCTTTTTGACTTCCTCGGTCAGCCTATTAATTTGCTCTTGGAGGGATTAACTTTGGAGAATTAACTGATTGAATTGATCATCTGGGTTATTATCTGAGGGCGGAAGAGATGAATAGTAATGAGGGGAATGATTTGTATGTTGGGCTGGATCATAATAGTCATTAGAGTTTGGGCCCAAATTTGATTTTCATTATTATATTATTCTCCCCCCAACTTAAACTCCTCATTATTTTCTTTGACCATTACAAATTGAGATTCATTAATTCCCCCTAATTTTTTTGATATGGCTGCTCCATATTATCCTCATCATCGAAAATTATTTGAGAGTTGTTGAATTGAGCATTGTTGGATGGATCATTCAAGCTGATATTATAATCGTAATCAGGAAATGGATTTTCAAGGTTTTCCGTGAGGGGGTTAGCATGTTGGTCCAGTCCATTTCAAGCTCTCTATCAAGCTGGTCAAGCTGGGCTTGGATAATTTGGCTCTGAGCTTTAAGGGACTGCTGATTGGTCAAGATGAGTTGAGTCATTTGGTTGAACCTATCCTCCTTATTGAAATTTGATTGTGGGAAAGCTAGATGTGTTGGGTTGTACTCAAATTGGGGTGAATAGAGATCAGAATAAGAATCAGTCTGGTATTGAGGTGAATGTGAATAGATGAGTTGTCCTTGGGAATGAGCTTGATTGTAAGGATCATTTGAGTAAGAAGCCCAATCTAAAAAGTGTGAGTTCGAAGGACTTTGAATGGGATTTTGATAATGTGTCTAAAAAGATGATTGTTGGTTTTCCCACCTAGGATATGTATTTGTGTGAGAGAAATAGGTGGAAAAATTCGACGACAATTGATATGGTTCTTGGGTGAAAGATGAATTGTGAACCCCATTGTGGAAGAGTGAAGGAGTTTGATGACAATGTGCAAATGAAGGATTTGAATTCAAATAGCCCGCATGATTGAACATAAAAGAATCCATTAATGGGCCTGAATAAAAGTGGATGTGGCAATGTAAAAGGCCCAAGAAAAGTGATGATTTTTTATTTTAATTTTTTATTTTTATTTTACAAGAAAATCTTTTTGTTTTGTTAGGTTAAGTTTTATTTTATTTTAGTGAAACAATGCAATGAATTAATTCCTAAATGAATGGTTTATACAACAATGATGATGATTTTTTTTTAAATTTTGAAGAATTATACGATGAATGAATTACTAAATGTAAATGTTATGAATTAATCACTATATGAACGCAAATATAATGATTTTTTTATTTTATTCTATTTTATTTTTATTTTTTATAAAAGAGGAGTCGGGATCTGCTACCAATTTGGTTCACCGGCCAGGTAAGAGGTGAGGTTGTGGGAGGCTCCCCCTATTTTCGTAGGGACCTAATTAAATAACCACAAGTCCGCTTATAGCGTTTGCCGTTGACCTCTAGCCTTAGACAATAATTTTTTAAAATAGCAACAAATTTTAAAACTTCTTTTTAACCTCCTAAGGGCAATCTAACTCTAGGGTGCTTCGTGGTATAACCTGTCCGACTTCCGTGAGAGAATCCACGGGTGCGGGAACTTATGGAGGTCTTGAAAAAGAAAATTCTAATCCAAAAAGACGGAGTGCTCAATGGAGGGTCCTTCCAATTCCAAGAGAGATGTGCCTATGTTGTTCTTAGAAAGGGAAATATAGAAGAAGAGAGATGGTATTTTTGTTTCTTTTTCTTTCGAATGATGCAAAAACAAAGAACAAATACTCGACTAAATGCACAATGCATGAAATTGATGCAACTAAAATGAGGACATGATAGCATGAGACAAATTTTTTCTTTGTTTTCTGATTTTGATTTAATTTTTTTTGAATTTTTTAAAATTATTTTTATAAGAAAAGATGAATGAATGAAACATATGAACTAAAAATATCAAATAGCATGTAAATCTACCAAAAAATAAGAACTAAACTTATGTTTTTGAAGTTTTCTGGATTTCTGATTTTTTTGGATTTTCATAAAGTTTTTTTTTATTTTTTTTCAAAAAGAGAGATAGATAAAATACTAAAAATACTAATTAACATGTAACCTACTGAAAAATAAAGTCTAAAATCATGATTTTTGTGTTTTTCAGATTTTTAGATTTTTTAGAATTTTTAGAGATTATTATTATTTTATTTTGAATGTTTCAATAAGAGATTAATGCAAGAAGTTATAAATAATAAAATAATAAAGACATGCGAATTTATTACAAAATTAAGTCTAAAATGATGTTCTTGTGTGTTCTGATTTTTTTTCTAATTTTTATAGATTTTTTAGAAATTTTTTAGATTTTTTTAAAGAATTTTTCAGAAATAAACAGAATATGACTTTTTCCTACGTTTACTGACCTTTAGCGACACTTGAATTTCCTAGATTTTCTGATTTCTAGCTTTCTGCTACAGTTCTGGCTTTCAGTGACACTTTCTGTGACAGTTTATTTTCTGGGATTTTCAGGTCTGAATTTCTGTGAATTTTTTTTTCTGATTTTTCTTGTAAAATAAAAAATAGAAAAATTAGTATTCACATATATACATCAAACACAAGAATGTCTAACATTAAAAATAAAAAATTCCCTCCCCTGTAACAACGCCAAAAATTGATGCGCTCCGACAAATGTCATTAAAAATACCGTGTCACAATTTCAAAAATTAATCGGACTCACTCACTAAAAAGATATAAAATCTAAGTATAGTGGTAAGTACGAGTCAATCCCACGGGGAAGAAAGATTTCATTTTAAGTTAGTTAGAAAAATCTTGTATTTTTGAAAGCGACTTTTTGAGTGAGTTAAAACTAATGAAAAATAAATTGTACGAAATAAAGACTATCTAAAGAATATGAGAGGGTTAAAGAAGAGAATTTAGAAAGAGAGAGAAAAGAACATAATTTTGTCAAAAAGAAATTTTATTGCTATGAAAATAAAAAAATACAAGTATGAAAATTAAAAGTACAACTTGAAATTAAAAGAATAAGGGGAAAAAATATAACCGAGGATTAGAAGATTGACGCCATCACGTCGTGCCGAGCCTTTGATCGCAGCCCCGCTTTGGAGTTAAACGTCGCCGTGAGAGGATCGAAAGAGTAACTCCGCCTTAGGGAGATTTAGATGAAAATAGAAGGGAGAGATGATAGAAGAGAAGAAGGGAAGAGTATACTAAATAAAATTAAAAATAACAACACAACTGAAATTAAACATGAATTAAAACACACTTACAAGTGAATGAAAATTTTAAAAATAATAAAATAATAACTAGAAAAAGAGAGTCTAACACTAAAAATGAGAGGGAAACATGATGAGAGCTTACTGTCTACGTGAGAATGGGGGGAGAGAGGAAGGAGAGAAGCCTATTCTAACATAGTGGAGGCTATCTACCTAAGAGAGGAAGAGAGGAACAAGAGGAGCCCATGCCCTCCTTTATATAGGGCCCAAAAACTAACCCCATCCCATGCGAACACTTCTTTTATTTTTCTTCCCTCTTTTATTGAAAATCATAGCTCACCATTTTCTTTTTCCTCTTTTCTCCACGTTGCCCACCATTCACCCGCAATCCTGCTTGCATTGCTGACTTTCAGTGTGACAGCCGCCCATCATCGCAGTATTTTCTGAAGCCGCTTCTCCCACGGTGAAGAACGTGGCTGGCCGCATGTTGACCAGCCTCCACGTGAAGACCTCGCGTGAGGAAGCTGCCGACATGAGCTCCTGCTCTTCTTTCCACCACCCGCGTGTGATAAAGCCTGTCGACGTCGTGAAGACCGCCGAAGCCACGTTGCATCTGCCTGCGCGTTGAAGACTCGTCCATCTCTGCTGCCAAAAGCTTTGGCTAGCCGACGTTCACGTCATGAAGCCTTAAGCCCCATGCATGTCTCGTGAAACCTTCACGTAAGATATGAAACCTTTACGTAATATATATATATATATATATATATATATATATAATAGATGAATATATATCTGTATAATATTAAAAAGCCAACTGCTATTATTTTTTTCTTTTTTTTCTTCTTTTTTTCTTTATTTTAACAAACCCATGGGCCTTTGGCCCATTTGTACTTTTATTTTTTTTTCTTTATATTTTTTTTATCTTTAACGGATTTTGACCCGTTATTATGCAGACTTTGTGGAGTTCTTGCCATCGTCCTCTTCGTGCCTGCAAAATAAGTATATTTATTTATTAAAATTACTTAATTCCATAAAACTAAATATTTTACTCTAGATTATGATTAAGTGTGATAAATGCATAATGATACATATTAAAGCTCATAAAAGCGTGATATAACATTAATTAACATGTATAAATGCATACTCATCAATACCCATGCTTCATCCTCGACAATGGTAAGTTTAACCTAGGTAAGTTTGATGAGAAAATTGACAAAGGAATTTTTCTAGATTATGCACTTAATTCTAGAACTTTCAGATTATTTAATAAGCGGACTTTGGTTGTTGAAGAAAGTCCTCATATGATCTTTGATGAATCTAAATTAAGATTGACAAGTCAACTTGTTCCAATTGTGGATGCAGATGAAAATTACAAACGTCCAAATAATGCTAAGGCCAAGGACGATCCAACTGAAGGGATCTCCAGCAAAAGTGAAAAGGATGAAGATCCTTCAATTAAAACATTTCAAGAGCAACAAGTGCAGCATCCCGACTTGCCCAGTTCCTCTACGTTCTTGAAGGATTATCCAGCTGAAAACATAAACTCAGGATGGGGTAAGACCTAGATCATCACTAAGGCAAGTAGAAGAAGATGATCTAATGGCCTTAATCTCACAAGAAGAGCCTAAGGATGTACTGGAAGCTCTGCAAAATGAATCCTGGATTTAGGCTATGCATGAAGAGCTACACTAGTTCTAAAGAAACAAGGTGTGGACTCTTGTGCCGCGTCCTAAGAATCAACCCGTAATAGGAACCCGCTAGATTTTCAGAAACAAATTGAATGATACGGGATTGGTTGTTAGGAATAAGGCCCAACTTGTAGCCAAAGGGTATTGCCAGGAATGTGTATTGATTTTGACGAGTCATTTGCCCCGGTTGCTAGATTAGAAGTAGTCCGAATTCTTTTATCATGTGCTTGCACACTGAACTTCAAATTATTTCAAATGGATGCTAAATCTACTTTTCTTAACGGTTACATCAAAGATGATATTTTTGTAGAGCAACCTCCAGGTTTTGAAGATCCAAAACATCCAAAGCATGTGTACAAGTTACAGAAGGCCTTGTACGGGTTGAAGCAAGCACCAAGGTCATGGTATGAAAGGCTTACTTCATTTCTCTTGGAAAATGGTTTCAAAAGAGGTAAGGTTGATCAAACACTCTTTACGAGGAAATCAGGTAAAGACATATTAGTAGTTAAAGTATATGTGGATGACATTATTTTTGGAGCTACTAATAATGCCTTATGTGATCAATTTATAAAAATTATGTAAGGAAAATTTGAGATGAGCTTAATGGGTGAACTAAACTTCTTTCTTGGATTGCAGGTGAAGCAAACGCCTGAAGGCATCTTCATAAATCAAGCTAAGTACACACTGGAGCTGTTAAAGAAATTTGAGATGGCTGAAGCAAAACCCCTGTCAACTCCGATGGCCACAATCACGAAGTTATACAAACATGAAAATGGTAAAACAGTAGATCCTACGCTGTTTCGAGGTATGATCAGATCACTACTGTATCTCACAGCATGCCGCCCTGACATTCAATTCAATGTATGTATACATGCTCATTTTCAGTCATGTCCTAAAGAGTCTCATCTATTGGCTGTAAAATGAATTTTTCGGTATTTAATTGGCACACTAGATTTTGACTTGTGATTTTCGATCGACAGCTCATTTGATTTGATTGCATATACCGATGCAGATTATGCTGGATGCATTGTTGATCGTAAAAGTACTAGTGGGTACTGTCAATTTCTTGGTGGATGCCTAGTTTCATGGGCCTCCAAGAAACAACATTCAGTAGCTCTCTCAACGACCGAGGCTAAATATGTAGCCGCCGGAAGTTACGGAGCCCAAGTACTTTGGATCAAAAATCAATTGCTTGATTTAGATGTTGAAATGAAATGTGTTCCAATCCTGTGTGATAATACCAGTGCAATCAGTTTGTCAAAAATCATGTTCAACATTCTAGGACAAAACATATTGATATTCGGCATCATTTTCTAAGAGATCATGTAGGAAAAGGGGTTATTGAATTGAACTTCATTGACACACATAATCAACTAGCTGATATTGTCACAAAACTTCTAAACCAGGATCAATTCAGCAAGATAAGAAGAGAACTTGAGATGTCCAAGGGTGAGATCATACATACTTAGGTCTGCACTAGGATAAGCTATGCATTTACATTTAAAAATTGGAAACTCATATGCATACAGGGTAGATTAACATGCATATTGTATGACTTTATTTTTGATACCTTGTGTGTATTTACATCCCTGCATGCTTGAGTGTATTTATACATATAGCCCTTCTTGAAAATTTTCTAAGGATAAATATTCCTTCATTAAATAATTGTGGACCCAATGACTTCAGATCTGAGGCACCTTCTGAGGGGGAGCTAGAGCATCCTCTCTATACCTCCTCTCTTCTCCTTCTCCCTACCTCATGTTGTTGGTTCCATTAAGAAGGTCGGCTAACAATGTTCATATAAAAAAAGGAAAGGAAACGAAAAAAAGGGAAAAAATAAAAACAAAAAAATGATGACAAATGAGTTTGTAGGGCTAGGTTGACCACTTCGGTACACTGCCAGCCTCGGTCCGGTCGACCGAACCCGACGAACTGGCCCGGTCGAACCACAACCGAACCTTCTTATATGGGAACTTAACACCCTATTCTCTCATTCTATCACCCCCACTCTCTCTCATACCCCATTTCCTAAACCTAGAACACCCAAACTCCACTCCCCTAGCCCAAAAACCCAATTCCTTCTTCACCCGCACACAATCCGGTCAATTAGTCACGATTTTGGGATGATATCTCCACGGCCGTTTGTGTGTTCGTGAAGATCTTTCCAAGGTTCCAGAGTGTGGAGAAGAACATTCCAAGCCCTAGGAGTGCCCTTTTGGTCCATCTTCCTCCCCTGAGTTGAGATTGATTCTTCAAGGGTTTCTCGGTGAGTTTTCTAGTTTAGCATGCCACCTAGACAAAGTTCTCGACGCTCTGTCCAAGGGGACGCCAGCGGTCAGAGACGAGAGACCCCGGCTCCTCTCCCACAGTGAGCACCTGCTCCTCGTAATGCACCACGGTTGCCTCCACGTCCTACCATTGACCCTCGACTGGTCGACTTCAATGAGGTGAATGACATCTTGCCCGATTTATATGCTCTTTTTGAAATTCAAGAGGGGTGGACAGATTTTGTCACTAGAGACACTCGCTATTATCCCACCCTCGTGCAGCAGTTTTATGGAAATTTAGTTGAGAGGGATGAAGAATTATACACGGATGTTCAAGGTGTTGAGATTCATGTCACTCCCAATCTTTTTCGGCGAGCTTTAGGAGTTTCAGACAGGGGTGCTAACATGACGTTTGGTCATGGTGAAGTTGCTGCCAATTTCACCACTATGACAAGCTGTGATTATGTTCGTGGTGTCAATGACCTGATTACACTGAATGCCAATTATTTTCCACCACTACAGCGGATTCTCCACCACATGTTTACATCTCTTATCTATCCAAAAAGTGGGAGTAGAAATGAAGTGACAGAAGTTCACAGATTTCTCTTTTATCATGTTATGAATGGAAGCTTGGTCAACATGGGTCGGCTTATGACAGATTTGATCGGAACATGCCGAACCCAGCTGAGGCTATATCTGCCCTATGCTTCACTGCTCACGGGTGTCTTTGTATATACTGGGATTCACTTGGGTGGTGAAACTTTTATTAGAGTTCGACAGGATGATATCTACAATGAGCATAAAATCTTCTCAGATTTTGGATATTACTATGGCCCCCATGGCGAGCTACGCCGAGATATACCCATCTATGGGGAAGAAGTTGACAGTGAGGAAGAGCAACAGTAGGGTCAAGGGGATGTTCCCCCTCCAGTTCAGGCTGAGGACCAGCCTCCTCCACCTTCACCTCATCACATGGATCTGGAGATGCCTCCTCCACCACAGTACTATCATGGAAAGTCTTCTACTCAGGGGGCCGGACAGCACTCTTGGGTAGACTATGAGACTTTTGACAGGCTGTTCACTGTGCTAGAAACTCGGGTGGATGCCTTTGGGGAACAACTCTCTACCTTTGGGGGTAACATCGCAACTATGGGCACCATGCTAGAATCTCTGCCATAGCGTCCAGATTCTTTCTCCACAGCTTTGGATTCCTTAGCCACTCAGAGGCACACTCTCTCCACCAACATGACCGCCCTCACCAAGAGCCATGAAGATTCACGTGAGCCTTTTCATGCCATGAACCACGTTCTCCTGAACATGCAGCGTCGTGGCTATGAAAGGGATCAAACCCTTACCCATATCTAGTACCGTCTTCAGCATCAAGACCACCTACTTGCAGATATTCGACAGCGCCTTGGCTATGTGCCTCCTCCTCCACCTGACGGCCAGCCTCCTGCAGGAAGCCCCTGAGGATGTCCTTTAGTTTCCTCCTCTAGTCTGTGTCACTGGGTTTTGTGTCTTTTGGGTTCTCATTTTGTATCTCCCCTCCTTTGATGATGCCAAAGGGGGAGAAGTAGTTATGCGGGTCATATATATAGTTTATGCATGCATGTCTGCCTGTCTGGTGAGTTGCATGGATGATCATTTTGTAAGGTTTTCCTCCTTGAGTCATTGTCATCTTGTGAGTCTGTCAGTTCTGCATTTTTACATTTGCCTTGTCATGATGTCTAGAAGTCTTGCATTATCTCAAGCATCAATGTACTTTGTAATGAAATGATGGAATGAATGCAATTGGTATTTGATCTCAAATGGTTGGCTCTTGTTTCTCATTTCCTATCTATTTGGCAAACAAGCTGTTGAACGGTTTGTGGTGTTTCACCTAAAGAAAAGAATTGTTGTTTTATTCGCTTTGCTTAGCTCCAAGTTTGCTTAAAGGCATGCCAATGTACTTGTAATCTAGAGTTTTGTCATCATCAAAAAGGGGGAGATTGTTGAGTCTCTCCCGTTATTTTTGATGATAACAACACCCCGGCATTACAAATATGTTGATAACTTGGTGAAACCTCCTTGAGGGTCTTTTTCACCAAAGCAAATGCTCAACCTTATCATGCCTTAACAAACACTCTGATCACGTCCAAACAAGCTCATCTTATATGGATTATCTTGCAAAGCACAAGTCTTCAATATTTGGATATGTTTCATGGACTGAACCATGTTGTGTTGTAGATTTTCTAGAGTCTGGTCGACCGATGGGCATGGGCCGATCGACCTAAATTAACAGCGTTTAGAAATCTACAGAACTTTCACGGTTTGGTCGACCGGATTTTCCAGCATTCAAAAGCCCTCATTCTGTAAAAGTTAGGTCGATCGCCCTATGTCTCCCAGTCGATCGAACCTCCCAAAGCAGCAAAAATTGACTTTTTGGTTCTTGAACGTGGGAAGGTTATCTCATTGATTTGTTTACTCCCAAAGCCACCAGACATGCCATGATTTGTGGATCTGGTTCCTGGCTTGTCTCTTGACCATCCAAGATGTATAAAAACATATCATTGGGGTCAAAAGCCCTAATTACTCAAGGAAGCTCAAGGAGGCTATCAAGGGGAGAAAGAGGGCTGCTACTGTAGCTCCGTGAACAGTGTTGTGTCCAAGATGCGTGAGATTTGAGGTTTGGTCAAGTGTGGAATTTTCTCTTGGTTTGTCAGGAGGTGTGCTATTATCCCCTTTGGTGTGAGAGAATTGCGTTTAGCTAAGGTTCATCGTCTTGCATCGTGTGTCCAGATTGGTTGGCCTTTGTGTGCCATGAAGTCCGTACGAGACGTGTCTTGTGTTTTGGCAAGGTGGTTGCCTGCGAGAAGTCGTGCACATTTCCCTTGTTGTGTAAGGCTATTGGCATTATTCCGGAAGGATGAGTGCTAGTTGGGCGGTGTTCGTGAGAATTTGCGGCTGGCATTGTGATTCCCGATGCATTACAGATCGGAGCCTGTGGAGTTGCAGAGGATCGTCAGGATGGCGGATCCCGAGTCATCTGTGTTGGCAGTGTGCGTAGATCAGAGTGTGCAGCGGAAGCCTGGTGGGCCCGTGACCCACAGGTCCAAGATCGTAGCGTTGGTTGCTACGGGTGGATTCCCAAGAATGAGTTGAGCATCGGAGGATTGGTTCGTGATGCGGTGTTGGTCTGTGCGGAAGTCAATGGATGGCCTATCGAGATTTGGAATGTGCCCTTCGGACCTGGTGAAGGACCAGGAAAGAAGGAAGAAGTCGAGTAAGTTGAGGTTTCCCGTTGATGAGTAGCTGGTGACCAATGGGTGGTCTTTCACAAATAGAAGATGCTAGTTGTTGCGGCTCGAGAATGGCGAGAGTCGTGTGCCAGCGAGGCCTTTGGTGGCTGTTTCCGTGATGTGCTTTTTGCATATGGGACCTGGGCTTTGTCGAAGTTTGAGTTCTGACAGAGTTGGTCCCATGCTGTGGTTAGAGTTAATCTTGCCAGGTGTGAGATGGTCCTTGGCGTGGAGCCAATGGATTTGTGGTGGTCAGCTGGTAGAGAAGATGATGTTTGCTTGGTCCTCCGACCATGAGTTAATCGGTGGCTGTTCTTGTAACGAAGACTGTGTCCCCTCGGTGATCGAGATTGTGGCAGCGGTGTCGTGATTGGATTTCGTTGTGACTGAGGTGATGCTAGACTTGTGCTTTTGTGTTATGCTAGCTCTGATGAGCGATGTGTGCTGCAATCAAAGCGAGGTGTTGTTCATGATCAAGGTCTGGGTGTGTTCCTCAAGATTGGTGCTTTCGTGAGAATCAAGGTTTTCGGTACCGGGGCTCTGACAGCATTATCAATTGGTTAAGGTGTTCTCCCCCTGTGACTTGGTGCTAGTCCTGAAGTTCGAGGATGAAATTCTTATAAGGGGGGAGGGCTGTAATGCCCCAGATTTTTCAGATATTTTTCGGATTACTTTCGTGGGTCCCGGATTGAGTTTTGTGGTTTACGCGTATTTTTGCTTATCGGACCTTCGGAACCCTTTGTAGGGCGAACCGTTGCATTCTCCGACTCCAGGACGTTACCAGCGCATTGTGCATTTTTCGAGGATCAAGGGGAGTATTTTTCCCTATTTTTAGTATTTTTTAAAATTCTTGGATTTTCTATATAAACCCCCTTTTCTCTCCCCATCTCTCATTTTCTCTCCCTCTCCCTCTCTCTTCTCTCGCGTTCTCCCCTCTCCCCCTCTCTTTTCCGGGCGACTGACGGAGGCGGACGAGGGTGGGGTGGCGATGCTCGTGGGGCGAGGAGCGTTGGGCGCGGGACGAGGATCGCGATGGTGGAGGCAGTTCGTGGGATCGCGAGCCGACGAGGGTTCAAGCGGCATTTTCTTGGCGGATCGGCGTCATCGGTACACGGAATCTTCGGTGGAAGTAGGGGGACGCTAGTTCGTGTACTTCCTTTCCTGCGAGTTTGGTAGCCTAAGGCGAGTCGAGTGGGTTTATTTCTTCGACGGGGTTAAAATTCATGATTTGGGGGTGTGAGCCAGATTTCGTGTTTTGATTGTATTTTTGGGGTTTAAATGGGTCCTCTCGGTGCTAGAGAGGTTGAGGATAGTTTACCCTTATTTTCCCCTTCACATGGATGTGAACAGGGCGTGGAATGGAATTTTCTACAGTGTTTGCCATTTTTATGTTCGGGACGGGGTAGCGGTCCCTCCAGGGACCGCCACCTAGTGGGGCGGCCTTATGGAGACCGCCAGGGGTCCCGTTATGTCGATTCGGCCTTGCGGTCTTGCGATGGATCGCTACATGGTTCTAGTTGTCTGGGCACGATCATCTTTCTCGCGCTAGCGGGCAAGGGGCTGGCTGCTACGTTGTCGTTTGGGTTCCGTGGGGGTAGCGGCCTGGCGGCTAACCGCTAGCTAGGGGTTGCGGTCAGGCCTGGGCTGCTACTCAGGGGTTGCGGTCTAGGAGGAGACCACCCCTGACCGTGTGTTTCTGGCAGGTTGCTAGCGGTCCAGAGTGGACCGCCAAGCGGTGTGACAGTCCAGGGAGGATCGCCACCCTATTTTTCGTGCTAGTTGTGTTCTGTTTGCATTGTGTTGGCCTCTGGTCGACCCAGTTGTGACCCAGTGGTCGACTTTCGGCCTTGTGGATGTCCCAGACATCCTGTGGGTTCTGTGTCCATATTTTTGGGTGTCCGGAGGTACCGTGTTACCTCGATAAGCATGCCCGTGGGTTTTGGGGGTCCGGGTGACCCCATGCGTTCCAGACTTTCACGTTCTCGCTAGAACGAGTCGTCGTGTATCGGCGTGCATATGGCGGGTTACTCCCGCACATCATTGACTTTTTTGCAAGTGTTTTCTGAGTGAGCTGCGAGTTTGGCCCTTGGATTATGAGTCCAGTCACCCAGCCTGGGGCTGGAGGTTTCCCGCTTTTCCCTTGGATAGGGGATCAACTCGGTGCCTTGCGAGTTGACTTGGGAATCATGTTACCGTGATTTCAGACCTAGGGATAGGCTAAATTGACGACCTAGGGCTGTCCTGTATGACGGTCTCAATCCGAGTCATGTGACTCAAGGACCGTTGCGTTTATTAGGTCTAGTGGACTGTCCCGAGTCTGGTGGCCTCGGGACACCTGGTACTCTGCGTTACTCACGATGGGTGCATGCGTGACTTTCTGTGTTCACGTTTAGTGACCTCCCACTAGTCATAGCCTTCTTACAGCACGCGTATGCTGACCTACCGGGGAGTGGTAGAGCGGCTTACCCGAGAGAGACGATTTTTAGGCTGGTTACCGTAGGAGCCCTTCGTGCGGCCTGAGTTCGGGCTTTGGGGAAGAACCAGCTAGAGGATCTGACCTAGGGCGCATGATCTGTGTGTGCACACATGGTTGGGGGCGTCAGACCCGCACTGACGAGCGCGACCCCAGCTAGTCCTTGTTCTGTGTTCCTGGTTATTGTGCGGTGTCTCAGTCTCCGCTTGGGGCGTCGTAGGGAGACACCTGAGGCTGCGGACTAAGTCGTCAGTGGACGCATCTAGGCTTGCTTCTAGTGGGCAGTGCTCCCGTCACTTGACGTGCGTTCTCTTGACTCGAGTTTTCGTTTCCCATCTGTGGGATGTTGTTTACGTGTAGTTTCTTGGTGTTTTCCCAAGGTAGAGGTCTAGGGTTTCCGGTGAGCGTCACCGAGGGTTTTCCCTATACAGTGTTAGGTTTACGACTACGAGGTCATGACCGTGGTCTCGGGTTGTGCTTTCGTCTGTGAGACCGGCCTCCACAATAGCGTTGTCGTGATGGTTCTTCTGGCGGTGTATTTAGGGTTTTCCCATCAGTCCTGTGGTTCCCCGACTGTGAGATCGGGGTGTGTTTTTCGGTACAGTAGGAGTAGTTGTAGCACCGAGTTTTTTTACCGGCCACCGAGCTTGTTGTTCCTACTGTAGTTACTGCTTTTTGCTACCGGCGTTGTTCACATTTGGGGTTCCGCGGGATCCCTACTGAGCTAGTGATAGGAGGCTCACCCCTACTTTTCAGGTGTGACGGTTCTTCCTCGAGGTTCGAGGGTGTTGTGCATGGGTTCTTAGTTACCAGATCGTCGGGTCGAGTGTTCACTCGATGTTGGGTACGCTTCTCTACCTTAGACTATACTTTTATTGGACTGGACTCTGCTGTAGTTGTTTATTTATTTATGTTAATTGTTGAATTTTCCTACTTTATTTCTTATTTCTTTGTACCTCCACACTCCTTTTAGCCCTTCCGAGCCCTCCGGCTCGTGGGCGGCGGGTCAGGATTCGAATGGTATCGGGTTCTTCTCGGTATCCAGATCTTGGGTCATTACACAAACACCCTTCATATTTCAAATTTCAAGCACCTGCCACATCCACAAGCTTCATGAGTGCGCTATCAAGGAAATCCTCCCCTAATTTCACATCCTCACGTGAACCGTACACATCTTACCGAGATAGGTGATCACATTATCCCTGCATGTTACTCAATCTACACTTTCCTACTTCCACTCCGATGGTTTCCTCAGCACGACTTGCCTTATTTCCATGATCACGCGATATCTCTGTGGAAGACACTCGTACTACCATTCGGACTCTCCATCTATATAAGGTCTATCTCGGAAACCTCCTTCACATATGCACATAATAGTACTCAACCCTAGCTTGTAGCACCGTAGTAGCACCCTTCTCTAGAATTTCTTTTTTGAGTGCTGACTTAAGTATCGGAGAGTTTTCCCCAAGAACATAACCCTCTAGTGAGAACTTCTTTCCTATGTAGGAGGCTGGCTTCGACACTCGACAAATTCCTCTGGCACCCGAGACCCTCTTCCTGACACTTGGCTTTGATGTTTTGCAATGTAGTTCACTACCCCGACTTTCATGTCCAGTCCCATAATACAAATTCAAGTGTAACATACGCAACACTTTGGCGTTATCTGTGGGAACGACTGGAAAGCCATGGCCCCTACCACAAAAACACTAAATGACCCAATGCCAATGTTAGAGTCCAGTCCTCCTCCTCTAAATCTACTCCCCCTATCTCATAGGAACAGTTCGGCTTGTTAATGGAGCAAATGTGAACCCGTCAAGAAAGAGTCCTCAAGCTGTCAAACTAGAGTACAATGCAAGCTTCACCCGCCATCGTCAAAAGCACCCGAGCGTCAAACCACATCTCCAACCTTGCTGAGATCTTCACAATGCTCTAACGATGCAAGATGAAGATCAACTCAAAGAAGTGTGTCTTCAATGTCGGAGTGGGAAAGTTTCTTAGTTTTCTCATTAGCAAGAGGGGGATCGAGGCCAACCAGTAGAAGATTCAAGCCATCCTTGACATGGAGTCGTCCTGATCCATCAAAGTAGTGTAGCACCTCAACGGTCGGCTTGCCACCCTTGGTCGATTCTTAAGCTTGTCCATCGAGTGAAGTCTCCCCTTCTTTGCCCTTCTCCACAACAAGGACAATTTGAATGGGATGACTACTATCAGTATACCTTCCAAGAACTCAAGGTTTACCTGACTTCAGTCCCTATTCTTTCCAGCCCCGTCCAGGGCGAATCTCTCTATAACCGAGTGATGTATAAGCTCTATCCTAATAAGAGTGGTTGACCGGACACAACTCTGAGTTTATTATGTGAGTAAAGTGTTGCAGGGTCCTAAACCCTGGTACCCAACTATTGAGCAGCTAGCATCTGCCCTCATAGTCGCAGCCCGAAGGCTCAGACCATACTTCTAGGCCCATCATATCATCGCCCTAACAAACTATCCCCTTAAGCGAGTCTTGTCCAAGCCCAAGACCTAAGGGCAACTTGTTAAATGGTCTATAGAGCTAAAAGAATTTGATGTGTCTTTCAAACCTCGGACGGCCATAAAAGCTCAGGCTTTAGCTGATGCGGGATGGACACGGGTACCGACTCTAAGTGATGCGGACCTCGGACTCTAAATGCGGACGCGACCAGCAACATACAACAATGGAGACACTTTGGCTCGACACTAAGAGTTCCTATGGGCTATACGTCGCTAACAGAAATGCAAGCTCACTCGTCGTCCCAAGCGAGGGGAAACACGGATCCACGCGGTTGACAAACCGGCATAGTCAAGGGTGGTCGACTCACTTCCGTGCTCGGATCGAGTCAAGGGACGGGTCACTCTCCCGCTCACAGCAGTGACATGGACTCACGGGCTAGGTTCCTATCGCACTCAGTAGCGGCACATGACCATATGCTAGCTAAGCAAGTAAATGTCAAGAAGTCGAGATCGTTACCTCCACACTCCCGGCGTGGGGAAGACAACCCCAGCCAATCTTGTACTCCCGGTTAAACAAATACACTGCGGTACAAAGATTTGACCCACTCCACGCAGAGAGGTAATAGGTCACATGTGGGTCCCGGGAGTAGTGAGAAATGGGTTGACGGGCAGCATCTTGATGTCGTCCGTTGGTGCCGAAACCCACGTTTTAGTGCTGTCCGGATGGCGCGATCTACGGGTTCGTGGGGCCCACACGCTGCCCCGTCCTCTCGACCTGATGGAGTGGGTCCCACTGTGATGGTGACCTCTGATGGTGCGCTTCCCTGGACGGTGGCCCGACTGGGACACCGGTCGGAGGCCGATCGGCTCCGATCTCCAAGTCTTGGAGTTGCTGCCCACGGATCTGTTGCTTCTATTTTGTAGCGCGCGATCCGGCAAGATCTGCTGCTGTGATCACTCCTGATGTCGGATCGACGCGCAAGAGGTAGTGTTGGAAAGCTCTTTCAAAGTGCTTCGATTTAGGGCTAGAGACAAAAATTTGAGCTTCACGGATCTGGCCTTAGTTGATTTTTCAAGTTGCTGTTGGACAGGGCCCGAAATCTCAGGGCAGCAGAGGAGTTTCCTGAGAACTGCTGTTGACCGCAGGATAGACTTCTGAATCAGAAGATGAGTTCTTCATGAAAGTTCTAGAGGTGAGATGACACTCCGACGACTGACCGTTGCCCCCATGTAATGGGCGAGCACGCGCCATGAGTGCCGTAAGACTCGCCCAGGGAACGGCCGACGCTGGGGCTATCGCCCTCCAACAGGAAACTCCCGTCAACATAGCGGAGGAACATTACTGTACTAAACGGACCCTTCCCTATCAAGGGATGAGGCCCTCGCTCCAGGACAACCCATATAAAAGGAATATCGATAGAAGAGAAGAGCACGGTAAATTCTTCTACTAAACCCCACACTACTACGCAAGAGGAGATACGGCGGATACGCCTGCCACCAGAGCCCCTACGAAGAAGAGAGCAACATGACCTGCAACTGTGACAGAGGAGCAATCCTCTAAGTCCAGAGAGCCACTTCCTCCTGCACGGCCTTACCACCCAGTGAGCACTCTTCGAGGGCCCGCCAAGAGCGGCGAGCACGCGTGTAGAGGACCTACACGTCTCCTGGATCGACGACTACAGCCTCTACTTCTCTCTTACTTTGCTCCCCTCTATTGCTCATTAATCCCTTGCTGACTTAAGCATCGGAGGGTTGTCCCTTGGGGTAACACCCGGGACTCCTTCTGACGCCCTTCTGGTTTCTTGGTGTGTGCAGGCATCTACGGGCGCAAGACGACATCCCCAACAAATAAATAGAGAATGTGATATATGGCATAGGAACCATTTTCCTGCCGCTACACTTCTTGGCGCCGTCTGTGGAAAGATGAGCAAAAGGCTATGGCGTCCCGTGGAAGCCTCCGCAACGCCAGCAACTGGGGGCGGGGTTCCCATCAGGGACCCAACTCTCGCCGGGAGTCACAAGAAGCCTCTTCTGCGCACCACCGACAAGAGGTCACCCCAGGTGACCTAGATGAGCTTCGCCAGGAAGTCCGAGCCCTGGCGGAATTCTGCTGAGAGCTCTGGGACCAGAGGCCCCAATACGCTCATCCTGAGCGACGGGAGGGCGAAGGAGGCCAGGCTGGGCGAAGAATCGCGGCCTCATCGACGCGTCCAAAGCTTCAACTACCGTCATTTGCCTCCTACGATGGCACCACCGACCCGGCCGACCACCTGCATGGCTTCAAGTCCCATATGGTGTTCCATTGGGCCTCCGACACCGTGAAATGTTTGGTGTTCGTTTCGACCCTCCGAGAGAACGCCCGGGCATGGTTCGAGTCCTTGCCAGTCGGGACTATCTCCTCCTTCCAACAGCTCAAGAAGCTGTTTAAGGAAAACTTCATGGGCTGCCGAAAGGTAGCCAAGTCTGCAGTAACCCTGCTCGCCCTCAGGCAGGGAATAGAAGAAACGATGTGAGACTTCGTCTCCCGCTTCTGCGCGGAAGCGCTCCGCATCCCCCATCTCAACATCGGCATCTCCACCACGGCCCTCACCCAGGGGACGCGAGACCACATCCTCCGGCACGCACTCAGAGTCGAAGCCCCAGCGACCCTTCCAGATCTCCTCGCGCTAGCCCAGAAGCACGCGCATTGTGAGGAGAACACCGCGGCCCTGCGCCGTGCGGCCGGGATCGACCAGCCCGACCGCAAGAGAGTAGTTGACCCACTACGGGAGGGCCAGAGCAAGCAAGAACAGCGCGATGGAGACCACCGCGACCACTCCGAGAAGGAAAGGGGTGGCTACCGCCACTACACACCCCTGACGGCCCCACCCGACCAGATCCTGATGGAGATCCGCGAGGAGCCGTTCCTCAAATGGCCCTCGCGGATGAAGTCGGATCCCAACTCGCGGAACAAAAAGAAGTACTACTACTTCCACCGCGACCATGGCCACGACACCGCCGACTGCATCAACTTGAAGGATGCTATTGAGGACCTCGTACGCAGGGGCCTCCTTGACAAGTTCCTCGCCAAAGCCGCCGAAAGACTACAGAAGATGCCTCCCCTGATCGACAACCGGCCCAACAGAAAGGAGATCATGATGATCTCTGGAGAGCTCGCCGCGGGGGGAGACAGCGCGAGCAGGAGACGCCGGTACGTGATGGCCATCAACACGGTGGATCAAGGCTATGGCACCCCAAGGGAGCTTTCCACCTCAGGCCACCCGGGAGACCCCATAGTCTTCTCCGAGGATGACCTCGAAGGCGTCACGACGCCCCATTCTGATTGCTTTGGTGGTTTCTGCCACCATCAATCAATGTACTGTGCGCCGCATCTTGGTGGATAATGGAAGTGGACCCAATGTTATCGCGTACGACTGTCTTGTACTCATGGGTGTGGACGTGTCACGACTCGCGCCATTGCACACGCCGCTGTATGGATTCTCCGGCACGACTGTCCACCCAAAAGAACATATCTTGCTCCTGATTACGTTCAGGATGGGACCAAAAGAGGTAGCCTTCCTCGCCGACTTTACTGTGGTCCGTGCAATGACAGGGTACAATGCCATCATCGGTCGAGGAATCCTCGGCACTCTCCGAGGCGTCCCTTCCTCCTACCATCAGAAGCTTAAGTTCCCCACCCCCCATGAGGTAGGGGAAGTCCGGGGCGATCAACGGGAGTCCAGTAGGTGCTACCTTATCTCCACCCGCGACCGACGTCCCGAAGAAGCGTCTCCAGAGAATAAGGCGAGGACTGAAGATCAGGGTCCGAGCACGAGTGCGCCAGCCGAGGACTTGTACCTCATCCAGGTCGGGGACGACCCAAGCAGATCACTAAAGATTGGCGCTACCTTGCCCGAGCATGACAAATAAGCGTACGCGAGCTTCCTCGCGGCCAATCAGGACGTGTTCGCTTGGTCCGAGGATGAACTCCCTGGAATCCCTCCAGAGGTCATCACGCACCAACTAAGGTTGGACGCTACCCGCCGCCCGGTACAGCAACACCGAAGGCGGTGCAACCCCAAGCAAGAAGTTGTCATCAGGCAACAAGTGGGAGAAAAATTGCGATCAGGGATGCTCCGGCCTACCCAATATCCAGATTGGGTCGCCAACGTAGTCCTGGTTCCCAAGAGCAACGGGAAGTGACGGATGTGCGTGGACTACACCGACCTCAACAAAGCCACGCCCAAAGATAGCTTCCCATGCCACAGATCGACCAATTGGTCGACGCCACGGCTGGGCATGAGATGCTGAGCTTCCTTGACGCTTACTCTGGGTACCATCAGATCATCATGCACCAGCCTGACCAAGACAAGACCGCGTTCATCACCGACCACGGCTTATACTGCTACACCAGCATGCCGTTCGGGTTTAAAAACGCCGGAGCTACGTATCAACACCTAGTCAACCATATGTTTGACTCGCAGATCGGCTGCAACATGGAGGTCTACATCGACGACAGGCTCGTGAAAAGCCTCCGAGCAGCCGAGCACTTGCACGACTTGGCGGAAACCTTCACCACACTCAGGAGGTATAACATGAAACTCAACCCTGCTAAATGTGCGTTCGGGGTGCGGTCAGGCAAGTTCCTAAGTTTCCTCATCACCCACCGAGGAATCGAAGCCAACCCCTATCAAATCAAAGCAGTATTAGAGATGGAGCGACCGAAGCAAGTGAGGGACGTACAGTGCCTCACCGGGCGCATCGCCGCTCTGGCCCGGTTCTTATCTCGAGCCGCCGAACGATGTCTACCCTTCTTCCGACTAATCAAACAAGCCAACCTGGAACCAGAGAAGAAGGGATGGATCGACTGGGACCAGGAGTGCGCACAAGCGTTCGAAGAAGTAAAACACTACCTGACGACACCTCCTGTCCTCGCCAAACCCCAAGGGGGGAACAGCTGCCCATGTACCTATCTGTAACGCCCAGCACCATGAGTGCTGTGCTCGCACAGGAGGAGACGGGAGTCATGAAGCCAGTCTACTACGTCAGCCGAGCACTACAAGGACCGAAATTCCGGTACTCACGGACTGAAAAGTTTGCTCTAGCGTTGATTACAGCTGCTCGCAAGCTACGACCATACTTCCCGACCCACCCGATCGTCGTCCTCACCGATCAGCCCCTCTGGTAAATCCTTCAGAACCTTAATGCGTTCGGAAGACTGGTCAAATGGGCCATCAAATTGGGAGAATTCGACATCAAGTTCTGACGAAGGACGGTGATCAAGGCCCAGGCGCTCGTAGATTTCGTCGCCGAGTGCACCCTACCCGCTGAAGACTTACCTGAGAAGTCCTCAGAGCCCACCTAGGAACTATACGTCGACGGATCATCCTGCGCCGCAGGCAGCGGCGCAGGGCTAGTCTTACTCTCGCCAGAGGGAGTGGAGCTACAATACGCCTTGCGCTTCAACTTCCTGACCACAAACAACATGGCTGAATACGAGGCACTCCTCTCCGGGTTGCGCATGGCGAAACACCTGGGGGCGTCAAGCGTGCGAGCATACAGCGACTCCATGCTCATTGCCAACCAAGTCAGGGGGGAATTCGAGGCACGAGACCCCTCCATGATGAAATATTTAGAGAAGGCCAAGGCCACGGTGGAGGAGTTCGCCCACTTTGAAGTGGTCCACATCCCACGCGAGGAGAACGTTCGAGCAGACATCCTCTCCCGCCTAGCGTCAGCCACTACCGTCTCCAGCTCGAGATCAGTCCTGATAGAGGAACTATCAGCACTGAGCATAGACGATCCAGCATCCCAGGTAAATGCCATCGACTACGAGCCATCCTGGATGGATCCTCTACTCGATTTCCTCCTTTGACAGTAGCTCCCCAGTGATCACGCCGAAGCACGGCGCACGCGGGCGAGAGCGGCCCACTTCACTATGGTGGACGGCCGGCTGTATTGCCGGTCTCTCTCAGCTCCTCTACTCAAGTGCCTCTTCCTCACGAAGGCCAACCAAGCCATCCAAGAAGTCCATGAAGGACTCTGCGGAAGTCATGTGGGAGGACGAGCACTCGCGAGGACACT
The DNA here is from genome assembly GCA_022559845.1 of Amorphophallus konjac. Lineage (NCBI taxonomy): Eukaryota > Viridiplantae > Streptophyta > Magnoliopsida > Alismatales > Araceae > Amorphophallus > Amorphophallus konjac. The sequence continues at coordinate 77,852,857 of CM040121.1, read as the reverse complement.
AATCCGACAAGGGTACTAGTGGCCCACCTTACAGCAAGACTGCCTCAACTATGTTCGAAGGTGCCCCCAATGCCAGAAGTATTCCCACATACACCACCAGCCGACAACAAGCTCCACGCCTTGACGGAGCCCTATCCGTTCGCTCAGTGGGGGATCGACATACTGGGGTCCTTCCCTGAGGTACAGGGTGTGGAAGCCGAATAGGGATCCACTTAAAAGGAGAAAGAAGAAAGCGAGCGACAGGCTACAAACTCGCAGTAACTAAAAAGCTAATAAGGGACATGAAACGTGTCAATAGAGAAGAGAGCATACATAGGATGCTAAAGGGATGTGATCGCCAGAGGGGTCACCTCAATGAAAAGAAATGATCGCGTGTACCTGGTACAAGGCACGGAAACTGTGAATCATCGAGTGCGGGAAATGGCGGGTTGCTTCTTCCTCCCCCTTCGGCCGGCCGACGGAGAGGGCTTTCTTCAATTACCCTTGCAAAACAACAACAAACAAGTAACGGGTGGATCAGAAAGATGAAGGTGCAGTATTCAATTCTAACGATGCAAGCAATGAAATGATGGCAGGACACACACCTGGTTGGTGTTGTCTTTTAAAACCCCTCTCGGACACGAGTAGGAGGAAAATGCTTATGATGAATGGCGATTATGCCAACGTAAGAACGGGGAAAAACTCCATCATAAAAAAGGGGGGGGGGTGGAAGATACGAGATGATGAATGCAAGATAACTAGGGAAGAAGAGAGGAGAATGGCTTATTGGATGGTCGATGGCGAGGATCCCGGCGGAGCTTCGGCAGCACAAGGATGACGCGGGAGCACGACGGGCGAAGACGGCCTTCCTCCTGCGAGCGCGGGCACCCAGGAATCCGGCAGAACTTCCCCCCTACAAAACACCCGCGGGTTAGAAATAGAATTCAGCAGCCTATCGGCCCTCTTTTTTTCGACCCTGAACTGAGGGGGGGGTAACCCTCTATTTATAGAGCTCTGGAGGATGGAGGCGTCCAGGGGCCTGGACGCCTCCATCACTTGGATCTTTTTTAAACGACAATCCGACCGGCTGACGGATAGTCAGTGGCCAGGGGCACCCGTGACCTAGATGATGGAGGCGTCCAGGGGCCTGGACGTCTCCATGATATTGGATTCCTCTCAAACTACAAGCCAGCCAACGGATAGTCGGGGATCAGGGGTGCCCGTAAGCTGAATGATGGAGGCGTCCAAGGGCCTGGACGCCTCCATGATTTGGATTCTTTTCAAACGACAGGCTGAGTAATGGTCAGTCGATGGCCGGGGGTCGCCCGTGAGCAGGTTGATGGAGGCGTCCAGGGGCCTCGACGCCTCCATAATTTGGATACTTTTCAAACGACAACTCGACCAACGGTCGGGGGTACCCGTGAGTCAAATCATGGAGGCGTCCAGTCTTCTGGACGCCTTCAAAAATATATATATATATTTTATTTATTATGTTATTATTTTTTTCATTTTTTTGTCATTTTATGGAGGCGTCCAGTGGGTTGGACGCCTTCATGATTTTTTTGATTTTTTTATTATTATTATTTATGGAGGCGTCCAGGAACCTAGACGCCTCCATGATTTTTCAATTTTTCTATTATTTTTATTATTTTTATATATATATGAATTTATGGAGGCGTCCAGTCTCCTGGACACCTCCAAGATTTTTCACGAAAAAATTCAGAAAAAATGTAAAAAAATTCAGAAAAATAGGAAATCACCAGAGTAATTAAAAATGTGAAGGCCACCTTGGGGTATCATAGTATAATATGAGATTTACTCAATGTAATGTCAAGAACGGCGTGTCTACAGCTGCCCCGCCTTGGCTTCTGCTTTGCAAGGGAGTGACACGTAGTGGAATGGCATTGAAGTGAAGTGGAATGGAGTGAGAATGGACTGAAAAGTAGATGCCAAGGTGTGATGAGACACGCTTTCAACATTATGATTTTTGGAATGTTTTCAGAGTTTTCAACGAGACGACCTGGGAGAAGGTCTTTCGAAGTCAACAATTGTTTGGACGGAAATCAAACAAGGAAGGAGAAAATGTGCGCTCAGGCACGAGTAGAAAAAGGGACCAACTTCTCTGTGTGGAAGTACCTGGGTTGTAAACCTACAGGTTTTACCTTGGGGAGCGGTTACCAGCCAATGTGGAAGTGCTGCGGCCAAGATGGGTCAAATGGAGTACAAGTAAAGGAATATTTGAGGATCAATCCAAACAAGGGTCTCCTTTGGAAGAACAGCGTGGGGCTGTCTCAAGGAAACTCAGTACTTCATTCGGAATGGAATATCTCATATTATAAGAATTTAAGCACAGCGACCTTCGCAATTGAATTACTTTGAATGATTTTCCTCAATGGAATCAAAGTCCTACATGAATGCATGCTGGGTTTAAAGAAAAATTTAAAACAAACTAAAATAGAAAATAGCCAAGGATAATATTGTCAACTTGTTAAGAACGGGTCAGGATACCGATCCGGTGAGCTGATATTGAGCTGGGGCCCGTTTATCCACGCACCAACTCACTGAATGGAACCGTCGTCCCCATACTGTCACCAGTTAACGGCCTATCCGTACAACCCAAATTCTTCTGGAATCATCACTGTTTTTGTTGAAGGGGAACTCAAATCCCAGATCCGTTCGGGTCGCAAGGTCCTTGACGTGTTCTAATAGCGTAAATATCATATAGTATGGTGCTTGACACGGGGAACCAAACACTGAAGGATGGTATACAAGGTAGGGCGAAAAACGTCCGTTGGTAAAACCTACACAGACCATCATAGATCAAATACATCAGAAAGCAGCAGAAATATAACAGAATCGTGCCACAGTACAAGGATAAAACACTGACGACTTGACCACTCATGTGACACGTCCCGTCCCGTAGCGCCTCTCCTTTCCTATAAGTACCTCCCTTAGGCTAGTTTATTCAAATGTACCAAGGGGAGTTTTGAAAGTTCAGGAGGAGGAGAAGAGGAGGGTCTAGGGATTTCAGGATGGAAGGAGGGTCTTCCCGCGTTGTGAAGAGGGGCAGGCCCAGCAGTGAGATCATGTGATTTTCCGACCTCGAGGGTCATCTGAGTGGGACGATCCAGTCGCATATGGTAAGTTGATTTATTTCAAATTTATTGCATGGACTCTCTCCTCACTTTCCTTCCTTTCTCTTCTTCTTTCCAGCCGTATCCACTCTTTCCGGGCCCGAGGAAGTTTTCCAAACTGCCATGGCTTTCAGAGCTAACTTCCAACATCTCCATTGGCATGAGGGCTATACTCTCGAAGTGGCATCTTCAGGGGCTCCTTATTCACGCCAAACACTACGAGAGAATCCGTATGGACTGGGCGACTATGGGCGCCTTGGTGGAGATCTGGCATCCCCAGACCCACACTTTCATCTTCCCGACGTTCGAGGCGACCATTCTCCTCGAGGAGGTGGAACTTCTGCTCGGATTGAAGAAATTCAAGAGTGACGGGAAGACGAGGCCTATGCGGATGTTGACAAGGGCGACTTCCGAGAGCGTCCTTGGAAGCTTCATGCCGTCCGATGCAGTCAGAAAGGTCCGCACTCAAAAGGGAATTGACTTGCAAAGGCTCGCGGTATGGGTTATGGATGCCCTGAAAGGGTCACCAGACGATGACCACTTGGAAGGAGTCATGAAAGGTTTTACCATCTGTCTGGCGGGGGCTCTTCTGTTCCCTTATGCCGACAACATAGTGGAGGAGGACCAACTGAGTGCTATCCACGGGTTTTGGAGTGGCAAGAGGGTGGGACCTGTCGTCCTCGCCTATCTTTACAGCGGCCTTACTGCCTCGAGCATGGGTAAGCCTCCTTATGGTTGCGCACTTGTTCTGAACTGCTGGATTGACTTGCACTTCAAGTTCGACCACTGCGAGGGGATGCCGACCGCTTCGAAGCTCTTTCAACAAAGCCCCCTTTATCACATAGCCGACGTGTTAGGCTTCGGTGGCACCGTGGCGAACCGAGTTCCGTGGCTGAAGAGGTGTGAAGACTGGCGGTCTCACTTCCGAACCATGGCACAAAATCTTTTCACTCGTGCTCCGACATGTCTCCTCTCACTTGAACTTCTCATGAGGCCTTCTCCCAGAGTTGAGCTCCAACTGATCGGCGCGACTGAGTTCGTCCTTTACAACGCGCATCGGTGTTGCCTCCAGATTGGCCTTCCACGCCACTCGTTCCCACTGCTGACCGGGATCGTTCCTTTGAAGAAGAGGGAGTTAGGCACGGAAGCGGACGAGAAGGAAGCGAAGGCCATTAAAGCGCCTTGGAAGATAAGCATTGCGGGAAAGGCCTTAGCGTATGTGGGGGAGGAATGCGAGCTGTGGGGGGCTTATGTAACCGAATTGGGGAAGTTAAGGCCTAGGGTGCCTAAGCCCCTGATGTAGCCCATTCTGCTTTTCTGATGGAATAAAATCTGGCACATGACATTTTGGACCATTGCTCCCTGAATTATTATTTTGTGATTTTTATTTTTATTTTTGCTTTTTGTGTTTTCTCCTTCATGTTCTGGTTTATTCATATTATGGTCATATATATACATATATACATTTTTATATGATTAAATGGGGGCGTCCAGGGGACTGGACGCCCCTAATTTTTTTGAAATTTTTTTGAAAAAATTTCGTTCTTTTTGTGGGGGCGTCCAGGGGCCTAGACGCCCCTATCTTTTCTTTTTTTTATTTTTTTTGTTTGATGTGGGGGTGTCCAGGGGCCTGGACGCCCCTATCTTTTCTTTTTTATTTTTTTATTTTGATGTGGGGGCGTCCAGGCGCGAGGACGCGTCTTATCCTTCGAATTCAAATTTAAAGCGCCAAGCGGCTTTTCTTTCTTCGTGCCTTACCCGCAAATGAGCCCGCCTCCTGTCGAGATTTGCTCGCCCCTTTTCGTCTTCTTCCTCTCTCGATCGATGGAGTTTGGTGGGCCAGGTCGTGATGAGGTGAGAGAGCGGCGAGGGACTCCTCGCTCGAGGAGGGATGTGCCCGAGCATGGAGAGGCGTCGATGGAAGTGGAAGAGCCCTTTAGAGCACTCGTGGGACCCGAGGGGCCCGATGGCGCGGAAGGAGGTGAACGCGGCCTGGTAGGTCCTTCGATCTCTTCCTCTTTGATCCATTTTGAGTTTTGAAGTGAGCCACGCGAGGGGGGGAAGAAGGTTCGGTGAGTGTTGTACTCAAATGATGGACGCGTCCTTGACAGGAGACGCGTTCTCGTTAACTGACGGGGGACCTCCCTCTTTGATGCAGGGTACGGTGAGAATCCCGGGCTTAGCTGATGAGTGGGCGAGCGCGGATGAGCCGAGCCGTGTCAGGAAGGAGAGTCATGGCAAGGCGAAGCTCGAGGACCGGCGCGTACATTCCCCTGGTCAACAAGGGAGCGCACCGGTGCAGGGCAGTGACGGCCTCCTACAGCAGCGGAGGGGGGACCGAGCGGGGGCTCCTCAGCTTGGGAGACGGACGGAGGTGACAATAGGGCCTCAAAATTATTATTATTATTATTATTATTTTTCCATGAAATTCCAGAATTTAACCAACGGCCGTTGTCTATCTATTTTTTTTATGTGCTCAGCAGGAAACGGTGGTAGGGATGGCTGGCGGATCGTCCTCCAATCCTCAGGCTCTTTTTCTAGAGATCGCCTCCCTCCAGGAGCAACTTGCCAGTGCGGTGGCCCGCGCGATTCATGCTGAAGAGGAGCGTGATGCCTGGGCCGCAGCTGTGGCAGAGCTGCAGCGTCGAGGTGAGGGGAGGCCCTCTCCAGACATTCTGGAGTTAAGGGTCCTTCTTCAGGTGACGAGGAGGGAGGCGGAGAGAGAGAGAGAGGAGGGAAGGGCCGAGCGACAGCGAGACCAGGCCGAGAGGAAGGCCTTGGAGGCCCAAGTGAGGGAAATCCAGCTAGGCCTTCAGGTCACGGCGCAAAGGTTAGGAGCGATGGAGACACATTACGAGAGAGCACGAGAGCTCGGGGCGCTACTTCACCGGTCCGGACGCTTTTCTGCTGGTGGCTTCCTCGCCACGCCAGAGGAGGAGCAGCGAGCCACTGCTGTGGAGCAGGCACCACGAGGCGAGGCGAGCGCTGCACGGGGGCCCAGGAGGCTTCCGAGGGATCCTCACCTCGGGGGAGAGGAGAGGGACGCCTAGAGGGATGAGCGTGAGGATGATATCGAGGGTTGGCGAGTCAGTGGACCCGCCTCCTCACTATGATTGTGATGTTTGTGACAGCACATGTAGACTTATGAATGATTTGATTTTCTATTGCTTGTTTGTTTTCTTGTGCGTTCCTTCTTCCCTACGCTTCTTCTCCTTTGCACTATTCCCATGTGATGCGTCTGGCGACATCCTGCCCCTAGACGGGGGATGGCATCTTGCTGCGACTATTCTTTCACGGGAATCTATCGTCAAGGTCAATGATGACAGCTCATACCTCTTCTCCCGGATGATTTTTCAAACTTTGCGGATGACCTCCACGTTATGACAGGGCGCCACAGGGAGCAGGTCATCATTTTACACCGTCCGATCCATCACCTTATGCATGTGGTGAAGTGACTCATGGGACCGCAGGGGAGGCGCCCATTGTGGGGGCTATCGTTGGAGGCAACCTTGACCGGCACTTCTCCTATTGCTATAAATGCCTGCCTCTTTCGTCCTCCCAGGGACATCAAGGGCCAACTCGAAGAGTGCTAGGAGGAACTCGGAATTCCGGATGGAGGGCGAATCTTCCCACTCCTCAAAGAGAAGCAGATCCAGCGGTAGCAGTTCCAGAAAATTCTCGGACCTCGAAGGGCAGTTCAGCGAGAGGACCCGATCGCAACTCGTAAGCTGAGCTTTCTTCCCCCTTTTCTAATTCTTCCTTTCTTTCTTTCTTTCCTTCTTTCTTTCCTTTGACAAAACCCTTCTCCATTCCCCGTGCATGCGCAGAGTATGATGAAATCGCATGTTCCATGGGAATTAGTAGTGGCAGCATACAAGGGTGTCCCGGATTTTCAGAAGGCCAGGCTAGACGTGATGGGATTCGGCGCCTTTCTCCGGATTGAGCCGATCAAGCTCGACCCGGTCCTCATCCAAGCCTTGCGCGAAAGGTGGGACCCAGTGAGTCGGGCATTCTTGATGTCCTGGGGGCACATGGTGCCTAGTCTAGAAGATGTGGTCCGAATCACAAGCCTCAAAGTGGATGGTGAGGCAGTGACCGGAGTCACCTATGCTGACTACCGAGAAGGTGCCCAGAAGCTACTGGGGTTGGAGTTAGACGGTCGGAAGAACAGGTCGGTAGCCAGGGCATCTATCATGGGGGCATTAGGGCTCACTGATACCCGTCGGCGGGATGACGAGTCCTCGGAAGAATTCTTGGAGAGGATGGAAAGGGGATGTCGTGCTGTGTATTGCACGGATTTTGGCGATTGGGAGAGATCCAACATGGATTTAAGGAGATTTCTCCTCTTTTTCCTGGGAAGGTTGATACTGGGCTCGAAGGGGGATGGCATCCATTGTCGTTTCTTAGAGCTACTATCTGACCTTGAGAAAGTAGGGCAGTACGCCTGGGGAGCTGCCATGCTAGCGCACTTGTTTACGGGTCTGTCCCAAGAGGCAGATCGTGAGATGACTGTGAGTGGGTTCACACCACTTATCTAGGTATTTTTGGTTTGTTTATTTTTTTGTTTATTTGGTAATAGTCCACTTGAGGCATCGATGGCGCATGATGATGTAGCTGTGGAGCTATTATTACTTCCCGATAGGGAGAGATCGGCATTGGCGACCAGCGATGGTGCCGTTAGCCAGGCGGTGGCAACCTATCCTGAGTGCAGCGCCTGTAACCTACCAGCTGCTGGTGCTAAGGCGCGAGCTACAGGAATTCCCTACAGCGTTGTGGGATTTTTTTGCTCTTGTTATATATTTTTTCTTTTTCTTTTTCTTTTTGGTTCTAACCAGCTAAACGGGTACGTACCACCTCACCTAGGTAAACTGGAGACCCTACTTAGGCATGGTCGATGCCGACCAACTGTGGGTTTTAACAAGTCGTGCCCGGTTCGGACGGGAATTGTGGATACACTGCCTAAATGAAATCGAGCCGCTTCGGCTACGATTGGTTATGAGGACCCTAGGGCTGGCCCAAGAATGGGTGGATACGACTGCGCCACCTCGCGTTGGAAGAAAGACACGGGGACCGGCAACTTGCGTTGATTGGCGTGTGCGGTTCCCCGAACAGTATGAAGACTGGCAACGAGGTGGCACAATCGTGGAATCACATGCGCAGATAGTGAAGACTATCTGCGTCTGTATAAGACAATGTACGCAGAGCGGCTCCAACCCCGGGGACTTGTAGAGGTGGGTCTCCTTTTTCCCTCTTTTCTCCTTTCCTCCTCTCCTCTCTGTGGATGCTGACTCCTATGGTTGCAGGATGTGCGTGATACCCTGATAGCGGACTTGCGATCACGCCTGGCAGAAACGGAGCAACAATTAGGCGACACCTGTGGAGCCTTGAGCGCTTCGGTAGGTGTATGTACAATGAGCACTCCTAATTACAACTCTAGATTGATGGCGTTCGGCCACTAATTTTCATCCCATGTGGTTATAGCACGCCCAGATCGACGCGGCTTCGTCAGCGATGGGAGGAGGCGGCGTCTCTTCCAGCTTATGGATCCCCGCCTCAGAACTTGATTTGCTTCACGAGCAACTTGCTCGGACTACGTAGCGTGCTGCAGAGGCAGAAGGAATGCTCTCTATACATGTAAGAGTTTCAGTGTTGAGTTCTCCTTTTTTTTCCTTGCCACATATCTGAGATAGTATATCTGGCAGGAAAAGGAGATGCAGGAGTCACTTGCCCATGCTGCACAGAGAGAGGCTAGAATAGCAGAGCTGGAGGAGGAATCGCGGCGTCGTCCGGATGACGATTCTTCCAGGGATGCCATGTTGCTGAGAATCACCCTTCAATTGGAGAGGGAAGATCGTGAGAGAGAACGGTCAGAGAAAGAGAGGGACAGAGAAAGAGAGAGAGCCGACAGATTAGCTGAAAGGGAGGAGCGAAGGGTCATGGAGGCCCAGTTGTTCGAACTCCGAATCAGCCTTGGCCTCGCTGAACAATGGCTGAGAGATGGTGAGGAGCGTTACCGAAGAGCACGAGAGCGTGGCTTTCATGTCAGTAGCTCCTTTGCTGCTCCCACGGATCAGTGTCGGGGTGTGGGAATGGGAAGAGGTGTACAGAGCGGTAGAAGTACCGCTTTTCGTAGATGGGTAGCACCCTTGAGGGTGTTTTGCCCGGAGGGTGGCGGGACAAGTAATGTAGAGAGAGAAGGTGAAACTTAATGTACAATTCCTTATTTAAGAATGGAATAAAAGGTATGATTTTGTTTGATTTTCATCTCACTCTTGCTATCTTGAATCCCTGCACGCATCATTGAACAAACAGGTCAGTATCTCTGTTCTGACTTGGCCCCTTGCTCAATAAGCAGGTGTTCACTTCAACTGTCCTTGATAATGGGTCAAGGGGCCAAGCCTTTATTTAGCGAAGGCAAGGGAAAGATGCGGTGATGATAAATGCGATAGGCAAGCACACGAATGCAAGCGGTATTAAAAGTGAGATGCTGCACGCAAATACAATCATGTAAAATTGATTTGTTTTCTTTTTTATATTTGGCATTTTTTTTGTTTTATCATAAAAAAGATTTTTTTGTTTGCAAATATGTACATTTTCTTTTTTTTCTTTTTTGTTGTTTTTATCATTTCAATTTTTTTTGTTGCTAACGCCAGGCAAGCACCCAAATGGCACCTAACCTACGTGAGAACAGGGGTTTCTTATAACCTCCCAGATATCCTAAGTACACATCTACGTTGATTTGGGCCTCTAGACCCCTCGAATGATGATCCCGCCGGCTATGACTTACCCTGATGACAATACCGTCATGCCATGCTTAGGCTCTCAGTCGCTTCCGACCACAGGGATTCACCCAAAAGGTGTTTGAGGTAAGAGATTTGCCCGACCCGGGTCTATTTCCTCACAACTCTAGATGGTATATGATGGAACACCCTGGAACCTCAATGACCAATCGCGCGACGCTGACCCGGAATCAGACGCCGTCGCACCCATAGGTGACGCGCTTGCATTGGCCTAAGCCCGAGGTTAAACAAGAAGACATCAAGGTGGTAAACAGGGGTCTTGACTAGCCAGAAACACGGAGACTCCTTCACAGCGATAGCTTTTGCTTTTCAAAGTAGGCAACCAAATGTGTATATTAAAATAAGGTCGCAGACCTTGGGCAGTTTTCACCCTTCAGAAACTCCATCGAACCTTCATCTTTAGAGGGAGAAGGAAGAGTGTAGGGGATAAACCTCCTGAGAGGACCGGCAAAGCCGTTAACCCGATGAGCGAATAAGGGCCCATTAACTCTTTCCTTTCGGACAACTTCGGACCAAATCTCGAGCATTTACATTCCACGGCCCCTTTTGTGGATTCATACTTTTACTTTGGGGGGTTCCGTTTATCGCAACAGGCACAGTCACGACCAGGCTTTTCTCTTGATTTTGATTTTGTATTTCTTTTTGTGAGGGAGATATAGTCGTTTGATGTTTGTGGGCTCCCTTTTCGTATGCCTGCGGGGACACTGCCCTCTTCTCGTGCTCTGATCGATGCTCGAGGAAATGGATCCTACTCTTGCCTTTGGGGTTCGAGTTTCGATTTCTCATGCTCAGCGTTTTAAGGGCGTCGACTGTCTCATTTGGTCGAAGAGAAGAGAATAAAGATTACAGCTTCCGGAGATCTTCTGAGTGGATTTCCACCGTAGGTGATGCTACCGACTTTTTTGAATAAAATACATAAGTGAGCACATGTTAGCTTCCTTCGAGCGAGCATAGGCCGACGTGGCCGGACAGGGATCTCCACGGTTCTGGCAAACCAAGACCCGGTGCCTACCAAGCCTTAATGGGCCCTATTCTATCATGAAGGTTAGATGCAGTGACTTGACTACATGGTGACCACCAGGCATTGGCATTTTGAATTTTCCATATTTTTAGTGGTTTTCAATATTTCTTTGTTTTTGATGTTTTTTGTCTTTTCATCATTTTTTTTGTTTTGTGCTAAGGGTAGTATTTCTTAAGATAAAGCCCATTCCAAGGGTGGGATAACTCGGTCCTTCGGCATTGACTAGCTTGTAGGCGTTGCTAGGGTATACGGCTTGAATTACAAATGGTCCTTCCCAATTGGGTTGGAGCTTAGAACGCGGCCCTCCAGGTTTGACAAAAATTCTTTTTACGACCATCTCACCGACTTGAATTTTCTCTCAACGACCTTCTTTTGATAAAAGCGAGCGAGTCTATTTTGATACACACGCGCGTGCTCGGTAGCGGCCAGCCGTTTCTCATCCAAGAGTTTCAACTGGGCAAGGAGTGAATTACGACGTTCGTCGAGGGAAAATTCCTCATCCAATTGTACTCGGAGAGAAGGGATCAGGGTCTCGTATGGGACTACCGCTTCCATACCATAAGTAAGGGCAAACGGAGTCTGCCCGGTGGGGGTACGGATTGAAGTGCGATAGGCCCATAGAGCTTCGATAAGCTTTTCTGGCCAGTCTGAAAATTTGCTAGACTCACAGATTTTCTTGATGATTTTGAGCAATGTTTTATTGGTGGCCTCCGCTTGGCTGTTACCTTGTGGATAGTAAGGTGATGAATGATGCAATGCAATTGCGTACCTCTTGCAGAGGTCCTGAAGGTCTTGAGAAATGAATTGTGGCCCATTGTCGGTGACGATTGTGCTTGGGACGCCGAACCTGGCGAGGATGTTCTTTATGATGAACTTGCAGACTGTTGACGCCTTGATTTCCGCATAAGCTTCGGCTTCGGCCCACTTGGTGAAATATTCCGTCGTAGTAAGGATGAAAGATTTTTGTTTGGTGAGGGAATTGGGATCACCTAGGGGACCGATGATGTCGAATGCCCACAGGGAGAAAGGCCATGGGGAGGATATTGGATGAAGTGAGGAAGATGGTGAATGAATTTTATCGCGTGAAGTTGGCACTTGACACACCTACGGACATAGATGGCACAATCCTCTTCCATAGTGGGCCAGTAAAAGCCTTGCCTAATGATCTTCTTGGCGAGCATCTGACTATTCACATTACCCCCACACACACCTGAGTGTGTCTCCTCTACACACTTCCAAACCTCGTCATCATCAAGACATCTTAACAGAACACCGGTAAGGCTCCTCCTATAGAGTAGACCTCCCACCAATGTATATTTCTGAGCCGCTCTTCTTATGGCCTTCTTATCTTCTGTGGTGGCTCCTTCAGGGTATGACTGATCTTTGCAGTATTTGACGATTTCATAAAACCATGGTTTCTCCTCGTCAGCCAGTTCTTCCTCGGCTTCTGCCAACATGATCTCCCTCTTCTCAAGGACTTCTTCCTGTAGGATCTTTCTTGCTATCCTGTCTTTGATGTTCACGTAGGAAGCGTCGTCAACTGCAGGGGCATGGCGCTTATAGATGTGAATGGACTCAAACCATCTCCCTAGAGGGAACCTTAAGGATGATGCCAATGAGGCGAGGGCATCGGCCAGAATATTCTCATGGCGAGGGACATGGACAAAGATCAGTTTGGTGAACAGTTTGGCAAAGGCAGCGGTGAGTTCTTGGTATGGCTTGAGTTTAGGATCGCGAGTGCGATATTTAGTGAGCACCTGGCGAAGAATGAGTTGACTATCACCCACGACTCGTAATTCGATGATACGAAAAGAATGAGCGAGTTCCAGGCCAGCTAGAAGGGCTTCATACTCAGCTATATTATTGGTAACTGGAAATTTGAGCTGGTATGCCAGTGGGAATGTAAGGCCTTCAGGCGATAGGAGGGCAATGCCGATTCCTTTCCCTTGGGAATTCAGAGCTCCATCAAAATGTAATGTCCACATGTAATCATCTGATTGGTTGATGGACATTAGTTCTACATCTGGAAATTCTGACTGGACAGGATCGAATTTGGGGAGAGGATGGTGAGCGAGATGCTCGGCTATGGCATAACCCTTGATCGCCTTTTGCTGAATGTAGGTGATGTCAAACTGAGAAAGAAAGCTTTGCCAGCGTGCTAATCTATCCGTAAGGACAGATTTTTCTAGAAGGAATTTGATAGGGTTCATTCGAGTAATCAGATGGACTTCATGAGCTAGAAAGTAGTGTTTCAACTTCTGCACTACCCAAACAAGGGTGGCACAAGTTTTCTCCATAGCCGTGTACTTCTGCTCACAGGGGTTGAGGAGTTTGGACAAGTAATAGGTCGCCCTTTCCTTGCCCGCTTCATCGGCTTGTGCCAGGACAGCTCCCACGGAGTCGTCCAGGACCGAGATGTAAAGGATTAAATGTTTATCTCGCGTGGGTGGAATTAGGACGGGTGGATTGGCCAGATATTCCTTCAATCCTTCAAAAGCTTTTTGACATTTAGAATTCCAACTGAATTCTACTCCTGACTTAGACAACTCATAGAAAGGTTTGCACCTTTGCGAGTGCTGGGACACAAATCGACGAATGAATTGCAACCTTCCGATTAACCCTCGAACTTCTCTCAGATTTTTCGGAGGTGGCATATCCCTAATTACTTTAACTTTGTTGGGATCTATTTCAATACCCCTCTTACTCACAATGAAACCAAGCAATTTGCCCGACGAGACACCAAATACGTACTTTTTTGGATTCATTTTCAAATTGAACTCCCTTGATCTTTGCAGCACCTTGGCTAGAACTCTCGGGTGTTCTACCCTAGTCTTGGATTTCACCAGTAAATCATCCACATATACCTCTAAATACACATGCATCATGTCATGGAATATTGCCATCATAGCCCTTTGATAAGTAGCTCCAGCATTCTTCAAACCAAATGGCATGACCAAATAGCAATAAGTTCCCCAAGGTGTGGTGAATGACGTTTTCTCCTGATCCTCTTCTGCCAAACGGATCTGATTATACCCCGAAAATCCATCCATAAATGAGAGAGTTTCGTAGCCAGCCGTGTTATCAACCAACACGTCGATATGAGGCAAGGGGAAATCATCTTTTGGACACGCGCGGTTAAGGTCCCGAAAATCGATACAGATTCTCACCTTTCCATCCTTTTTCATGACCGGGACAATGTTTGCCACCCATTGAGGATATAGGACGACTCTAATAAACCTGGCTTTGTGGAGCTTATCGATCTCCTCCTTCATCTTCAAAGCCATCTGGGGGTGGAAACGTCTTAACCTCTGCTTTACCGAGACAGACCCTGGTTTTAGCGTTAGGCGGTGTTCGACCAGGGTGGAATCCAATCCCGGCATATCCTCGTAGCTCCATGCGAACGTGTCCCTATACTCCTTGAGAACCTCGATCAATTCCTCTTCTTCAGATGGCGGCAAATTATTACTTATGAGGACGATCCTAGGGTCTTCCTCGGTCCCCAGGTTGATTTCTTTGGTGGGTTCTTCTATAGCGGCTGATGGTTAGTCAAACCTCCTCATTCCGCTGGCATAAGCATCAGCCGCGTCCTCATATTCTTCATCCCCTTCTCCAATAGGGTACTCTTCATCTGTGAGCTCATAGACTCCATACCCCTCATCAATTGTGCAATCCTCCTTGCATTCTAACTCTGACAGTTGGATGGGATTTTCTAGCAATTGAGGAATGGCTAGAAAGGCTTGGCACCTATTGGCTAAATCTAGAAGAAATCGACGAGGAATTTGCCTACCCTTGGTTTTTCTTCTAGGCACTACCCTTGACTCATTATTCCTAACCTGACTGACTTGTTCTACGGACGAAGAAGAAGTTGAAGAATGTACAGGAAAAGACCCCTCAGTGGAGGGATAAAGAAGGTCGCTCAAGGGACCTTGAACGAATGGCCCGTAGGTCGGGGCGCACTCGTGGGAGATGTAGGAGGTCTCCTCAAAGGAAATGCACTGTTGAGGAGTTCGAAAATTGACGTTTTTTTTTCATTTTCATTTTCAATTACAAGACAATTGAAAGGACTTGGGGAATAAGAGGAGGGGACTATAGCTAAGGGGTTGTAAGGCTCGTTGAGCAGATCATGGTTGAAAATCTAGCGCGGGCTGAGAAACCTGTGCAAGAATGTGAGTAGAGAAGGGGACCTAGGAATATCATCAGACAAACGTCTAGCCCAAGAAAGAGTCAGCAGCAACGGCTGAGGAGAATGATCAGATAGAATGACGGAAAGCGATCCGTCAGTGGCAACGTCCTCTTGGCGAGGAAAACTTAGAATTTCAGCAATGTCAACAACCCCTTTTGGCACCTCGGAGATCAAAAGTGGCTCCTCCAAGTCCGGAGGTGAGAACATCTGTTGTAGTGCAATGGAAATATCATGTATATCAAACCACTTGTTCCACTCGCAGTCCGGGTCATCGTGCTTCCCCTTCTTTGTAGCCCTCGAGCAACTTTCGGCTAAGCAGGCAATCCAAACTTCCCCATGTGATTCTTGCAGCTGATCCCCCAACTATATAACCGGCCCTTTTATGAAATGAGAGTACAAGGTCCATGTAAGAGGTTCTCCATCTTCCTCAATCGGGCCTTCAAAACCTAAGCCAGCTCTTAGGATTACCCCGGCCTTCCCTACCGGTCTCAGTCTTCCTTGTAATTGTGCTCCTAGACCTTTGCCTTGATGGTAACCTAAGTTGTTCATGATCTCCCATCCCTTGGAGTGGGAAGGGGAACGTGGCGTCGGCCCGGGAAGTGGCTTTCTTTGTGTTGGTGAAGGGCGGCTAGGGTCACACACATCTAGCAGGGAAAGGATAGGCCTATGGGTCGGCCAGACAGAGGGCAATGAAGTGTTAATAGCATCCACCGTAGGGAGCAGGGGCATGCTAAACACCTTTTATGATCCGTCCCTTGTACGGGAATTTTAAGCATTGGTGGTTGGTGGAAGGGACAGCATTCAGCGTCTCTATATAAGGACGACCCAATATGCCCTTGAACGTGGGGTCCATGTCGAGGATGTGAAACTCCGTAAGAACAGCAACAAGACCCACTTCTACATTAAGGATAATCCTTCCCTGCGGAGGCCTCTTGCTATTATCATATGCGGTGACTGTGATAGCCGATGGCCTTATCTGTTCTAAATCAACCCCACATAGCAAGAGAGTGTTCATGGAGATCACATTGTTTGAGGCACCCGTGTCCACTAGGCACGGGTTTACGGGCACCCCGTTGATCTTCACTACAATGCACAAAGCATATTTCTGAGCTTCCTGGGGGGCAAGCTCGTGGTCATGGAATGTGATGGCCGGTTGCGTGCTTGTCGGTGTCAGCACCGATGATATCTTCTCTACCGGGAGATCCTCGTTCACCATGACCATCTGGAGATACTTCATTAGTACCTCTTGATGGGACGTGGACCTCTTAATCAATTCCAAGATGGAGATTTGGGCAGGCATCTTGTCCAGATGTTTTAGAAGATCATATTGTGTCTCAGGGATGGATTCCTCTAACTGCTCTTCAGTTCCTTTCTCTTGTTGGGACTGTTCTGGACTCCGACTGTTCTGGGGAAAAACTCGATGGAAGATCCTTCCACTTCGGAGCACCATGGCTTGTTGCTTTGGTTGCACCTCGATGGGGTTAGGTATGGGTTTTATCAGAGGTTTAAGTGGGGGAGGGATGGTCGGCGGAGCGGAGGTGATGACAGGTGTAAGGATCCTGATGAGGGGTTTGCTTGGGAGAGATGGAGGCGGAGTGGACGGCACCTGGGATGGATGGTGGATGATGAGAGGTTTCGAGGGTAGGGGTGAAGGAGTGGAGGAGGTGGATGGGGCCTTGGATGGGCGAGGCAAAATTAGGGGCTTTGAGGGTGTAGGTAGAGGTGTGGTGGAGTGCTAGACCGGGAGGGAACTGGCGATAGGGGAGCAGATAAGAGGGCGTGATGACTGTGGGACAAAAGGAGGTCCACTCGGGGGTTGTGGCGTGGTTCAAGCAGAAAGAGGTGCCGACCGGATGAGGCGAGGGGGTTGGCTAGGAACATGATTGACAACAAGAACGGAGGTGCCCTCCGCGTGCCAACCTTGCCGTCTTCCGATTTCTGGGAAGGAAGAGATGGGGTTGACTTGCTGATTGGGTCGTTGGTGCTCCGAGAGTGGGTTTTGAACAATGCCCATGTTCGGTTATTGCTGTGGGACCTGCTGAGGTTGTTGTTGTTGTTGGGGTTGCTATTGTTGTTGTTGTTGTTGTTGTTGTAATTGCGGTCTGGGGGGAGGTCTCCTTGCCTTCAAAGCGGCGACAACTCTCCTCATTTCATCCCAATCAATTAAGTGTCCATCATTCATATCATAAATGTAGTCCTTAAAATCAAAGCAGTTCTCCACTATATGGCCCGGCTGCCTATGGTAAACACAATACCTGGACGTGTCAACGTTTAGTGGCCATATGGGTCTTTCTTTAGGCAAGACGAGTGAATTAACAGCCATGAGAGCATTAAAGATGTCCGGTAGTGATTCCGGCAATGGAGGGTAGTGAGCTCTCTTCGGGCCAATCGGCCTTCTCTGTTGTTGTGGTGGGGCGTAGTTCCCCGGGGGTGGAACATGATGGTACTGAGCAGGTGGCGGTTGTTGTTGCTGGGGATGGAAGGGTCGTGCCACATTGTTCTGATAGAAGTTGTTTTGTAGGGGAGGACGATAGGGTTGCTGACCCTATTGGTTCTGATGGAAGGGGAGTGGTAGGGCTTGTGGAGGCCTGGGGTCGGCTTGCTGGTTGGGATTGCCAACCGCGCTCACCTGCTCATTTGTCACTACCCCTTCTGTCACCCCACCTTGGACACCAGTGCTCGGCTTCCTAAACACCCTCGGCTTTGGTGGCTCGAACATATGCATGAGAGGGGAATCTTTCAGTTGTGTCTGGACATACCGAGCCCTCTCGTACAGTTCCTCCATGGTGTTGAGCTTGTTCATTGCCAGGATATGCCTAAACTGGGGGGTAGCATTTGATATAACATCTTCACCTGCTCTGGCTCTGAGATGGTATCCTTTATCCTCTCTGCCAGAGACCTCCATCTATCGGCATACTGGACGAAATCTTCGTCCGACTTCATTTTTTCGGCAACCAGGTCGGTAATAGAAAGAGACGGACCAACCCGATCCCGGTATCTCTGTAGGAACTTCCTCTGAACCACGTCGAAGTCCTCAGCCTCACTCGGCTCTAGAGCGTAGAACCATTCCAGTGCAGGGCCATCTAATGATCTCCTAAAGAGGTATGCCAGGGATCTTTTATCATTCTGCCAGAACGAGGACTTATACATGAAGTCCTTCAAATGGATAGAGGGGTTGCCAGTGCCGTTGTACCTACGGTACGTGGGCATCTCAGAAGGGGGAAGGCGAAATATTGGTAGGACAGGTAGAGAAACCTCAGGGGTGGATTTTACATCCACCATTTTCTGTAAGTTTCGGAATTACTCATCCATCTTATTCAACTTGTTCAAGAGGGACTGGGTGAACGGGTCAGTTGGTGAAGGTGGCGCTTGCCACGGAGAAGCGGTAGGCCTCCCGGAGACCTGAGAAAGAAACCTAGGACAGGAAGGGTATTGGGGTCTAGCAATGGATAGGCCCGGTTGGATTGGTGTTTGGAGGGCGGCTGGCGCCGGAGATTGGAGGGGAATTGGAAGGAGGGAGGCTGTTGATTTGCCTGCCCGAGAGGTGAGGGGGAAGGAATGGCGTGTACAGACTCTTGGACAGGGGTTGTAGTCAGATTCGGCTCCGTAGGAGAGGGGGAAACTGATTTCCCTTTCAGAATGGCCTGGAAGGCCTGAAGTTGCTCAGGGTTGAGCTGGGTGTTGGCGAGGACACCTAACAGAGAGGAGATGTCCTGGGGGGAAGATGTATCCCCGACAACGTTCGGCACCTCATGTGAGGGCTCGTGGGATGGACCGGCATCCATAGCGTAGACATGAGGCTCACCTTGGTAGCCCTGGTCCGGGTTGTATTCTACATAAGAGCCATGACCCGAATCATGCATTTGGGGCTCATAGCCGAAGGCGTTAGCCTCGAAAGCATCGTAATTATACTCGGCCATCTTTAATACTTTTCCAGAACGTAATAGCATATACCGGCACACAAGTAGCAGAGATTAGCACACAAGTGGATGCTTTACGCCATTTTTTTGTATTTTTGATTTTGATGATTTTTTGTGTGTTTTTAACCAGATCTGAAGCTTTCACAAAATAGGAACCCTAGTTCACTTTTGTTTCACCGCCGTGTCAGCTGGGGTCTCTCGTCTCACCACGAATGTGTTACTAGCTCCGAGGAACTTCAATGGTACAACCTGCCCAGTGAACGAAGGGGAATCCTTCGCTGTCGGGGACTTACGGAGGTCCCAGTAAAGGAGATCCTAGTCCGTCGAGACGAATTCCCGACGGAGAGTCCTTCCTTCACCGAGAGAGGGTGATCCTTAGAAAGAAATAAAAAGAAAGATAGAAAAGAGGGATGGACGTATGCGATGAGATGCTGACAGATATATAGAGCATAACAGAATGACAAGACAATCAAGATATGACAACCACAAGAGGTGATAAAGGAAACCAGAAGAAGCTGCAAGAGAAATCGAAAGGAAACAACTGAGAGATAGACAACGCGTAATAGATGATAAAGCGAATCACAAGAAGCTGCAAGAGTAACTAAAAGAAAGCAACTGAGGTCCCACCGTGATCGCCAATCTGTGGAAGCCGAATAGGGATCCACTTAAAAGGAGAAAAAAGAAAGCGAGCGACAGGCCACAAACTCGCAGTAATTAAAAAGCTAATAAGGGACATGAAACGTGCCAATAGAGAAGAGAACATACGTAGGATGCTAAAGGGATGTGATCGCCAGAGGGGTCACCTCAATGAAAAGAAATGATCGCGTGTACCTGGTACAAGGCACGGAAACTGTGAATCATCGAGTGCGGGAAATGGCGGGTTGCTTCTTCCTCCCCCTTCGGCCGGCCGACGGAGAGGGCTTTCTTCAATTACCCTTGCAAAATAACAACAAACAAGTAACGGGTGGATCAGAAAGACGAAGGTGCAGTATTCAATTCTAACGATGCAAGCAATGAAATGATGGCAGGACACACACCTGGTTGGTGTTGTCTTTTAAAACCCCTCTCGGACACGAGTAGGAAGAAAATGCTTATGATGAATGGCGATTATGCCAACGTAAGAACGGGAAAAAACTCCATCATAAAAAGGGGGGGGGGTGGAAGATACGAGATGATGAATGCAAGATAACTAGGGAAGAAGAGAGAAGAATGGCTTATTGGATGGTCGATGGCGAGGATCTCGGCGGAGCTTCGGCAGCACAAGGATGACGCGGGAGCACGACGGGCGAAGACGGCCTTTCTCCTGCGAGTGCGGGCACCCAGGAATCCGGTAGAACTTCCCCCCTACAAAACACCCGCGGGTTAGAAATAGAATTCGGCAGCCTATCGGCCCTTTTTTTTCGACCCTGAACTGAGGGGGGTAACCCTCTATTTATAGAGCTCTGGAGGATGGAGGCGTCCAGGGGCCTGGACGCCTCCATCACGTGGATCTTTTTTAAACGACAATCCGACCGGCTGACGGATAGTCAGTGGCCAGGGGCACCCGTGACCTGGATGATGGAGGCGTCCAGGGCCTGAACGCCTCCATGATATTGGATTCCTCTCAAACTACAAGCCAGCCAACGGATAGTCGGGGATCAGGGGTGCCCGTGAGCTGAATGATGGAGGCGTCCAAGGGCCTGGACGCCTCCATGATTTGGATTCTTTTCAAATGACAGGCTGAGTAACGGTCAGTCGATGGCCGGGGGTCGCCCGTGAGCAGGTTGATGGAGGCGTCCAGGGGCTTGGACGCCTCCATAATTTGGATACTTTTCAAACGACAACTCGACCAACGGTCGGGGGTACCCGTGAGTCTAATCATGGAGGCGTCTAGTCTCCTGGACGCCTTCAAGAATATATATATATTTTTTATTTATTATGTTATTATTTTTTTCATTTTTTTGTCATTTTATGGAGACGTCAAGTGGATTGGACGCCTTCATGATTTTTTTGATTTTATTATTATTTTTATTTATGGAGGCGTCCAGGAACCTGGACGCCTCCATGATTTTTCAATTTTTCTATTATTTTTATTATTTATATATATATATGAATTTATGGAGGCGTCCAGTCTCCTGGACACCTCCACGATTTTTCACGGAAAAATTCAGAAAAAATGTAAAAAAATTCAAAAAAATAGGAAATCACCAGAGTAATTAAAAATGTGAAGGCCGCCTTGGGGTATCATAGTGTAATATGAGATTTACTCAATGTAATGTCAAGAACAGCGTGTCTACACAAGGGAGGAAGAAATTCCTCATGGTCGCTTTCGACTACTTCACCAAATGGATCGAAGTCAAGCCATTGGGAAAGATAACAAGCAAAGCAACCTAGAAATCCATGCCGCGAAGCATTATTTGCCAATTTGGGATCCCCAGAAGTCTCTCTACTGACAACGGCAGACAGTTCGCGAGCACCGCCTTTCAGGAGAAGTGCTCGGAGTTGGGGATCTGGAACCACTACACTTCGATGGGACATCCCCAAGCCAACGGGTTGGTGGAAAACGTCAACCAAACTTTACTCCACAGCTTCAAGACTCGCCTGGACCAAGCAAGTAACGTATGGATTGATTCAATCCCCACCATCCTATGGGCTCACCAGGCCACCGCTAGAGCCTTTACCGGAGAGACGCCTTTTCATCTCGCCTATGGAGCTGAGGCAGTAGTCCCGGTGAAAATATCCCACCTCTCTTTACGAGTGGGACATTTCGACGAGGCCAGAAACAACCAGGCGATGCGAGAGAACCTTGACTTGCTCGAAGAAGGAAGAACCAATGCCCAGGTAAGACTTGCGGCATATCAGCAGAAGCTAGCGTAATACAGCAACACCCGGGTTAAGGAGCGACACTTCTTTCCCGAAGATCTGGTTCTTCGGCGTGCAAGTGTGGCTGACCCGCGAGGGGCCGTAGGAAAGCTAGCACCGAACTGGGAGGGACCATACTGGGTAACAGAAGCACTCGGCAAAGGAGCGTACATGCAAGTGACATTGGGGGGGAGAGAGGTGCCCAAGATGTGGA
The DNA here is from genome assembly GCA_022559845.1 of Amorphophallus konjac. Classification (NCBI taxonomy): domain Eukaryota; kingdom Viridiplantae; phylum Streptophyta; class Magnoliopsida; order Alismatales; family Araceae; genus Amorphophallus; species Amorphophallus konjac. The sequence continues at coordinate 77,830,765 of CM040121.1, read as the reverse complement.
ACTCCGTCAACCTGAGGAAATACTTCTAGTAAAACGTCACCAGTCGTACCCCACTGAGGTAAGTTGCCAGCGATAAAGAAGGTGACCTAAGGGTTCCCTAAAGGTGAGCACCGCTCCCCTCGAAAATAAAATGGTAACCTAAGGGTTCCCTAGAGGTGAGCACCGCTCCACTCAAAAATGAAGAAGGTGACCTAAGGGTTCCCTAAAGGTGAGCATCGCTCCCCTTAAAAATAAAATGGTAACCTAAGGGTTCCCGAGAGGCGAGCACTACTCCCCTTGAAAATGAGAAGGTAACCAAAAGGTTTCCTAGGGGCGAGCACTGCTCCCCTCAAAAATGAAGACGGTAACCTAAGGGTTCCCTAAAGGCGCAAGCACTGCTCTCCTTGAAAAGGAGAAGGTAACCTAAGGGTTCCCTAAAGGCGAGCACTGCTTCCCTTGAAAACAAGAAGGTAACCTAAGGGTTCTCTAAGGGCGAGCACTGCTCCCCTTGAAAATGAGAAGGTAACCTAAGGGTTCCCTAAAGGCGGGCACTGCTTCTCTTGAAAACGAGAAGGTAGCCTAAGAGTTCCCTAAAGGCGCGAGCACTGCTCCCCTTGAAAATGAAGAAGGTAACCTAAGGGTTCCCTAAAGGCTCGAGCACTGCTCCCCTTGAAAATGAGAAGGTAACCTAAGGGTTCTCTAAAGGCGAGCACTGCTTCCGTTGAAAACGAGAAGGTAACCTAAGGGTTCCCTAAAGGCGAGCACTGCTTCCCTTGAAAATGAGAAGGTAACCTAAGGGTTCCCTAAAGGCGCGAGCACTGCTCCTCTTGAAAACGAAGAAGGTAACCTAAGGGTTCCCTAAAGGCGCGAGCACTGCTCCCCTTGAAAATGAGAAGGTAACCTAAGGGTTCCCTAAAGGCGAGCACTGCTTCCCTTGAAAATGAGAAGGTGACCTAAGGGTTCCCTAAAGGCGAGCACTGCTTCCCTTGAAAATAAGAAGGTAACCTAAGGGTTCCCTAAAGGCGCGAGCACTGCTCCCCTTGAAAATGAAGAAGGTAACCTAAGGGTTCCCTAGAGGTAAGCATCGCTCCCCTTGAAAACAAAATGGTAACCTAAGGGTTCCTACAGAGGATGCGAGCAATGTGAATACGAGCATGGAGGATCGCCCAGAAAAGCACGCAGAAGCACTCCAGTAAAAGGTACACGATAGTATTGGCTCAAGAACAAAGAATTTATATTTCTTTAGTCAAAATACAAGCTATCAGAAACTGGCAAAATACCCTCACATGGGCCAAGTACAAGTACATGGAGGTACAAAACGTGCTCAATAGTGGCGACATGTAACTCCAGCAACTCGTTTTGTCGGCATCGTCCTCTATCAACAATCATGCAGAGTCTCTGAGCAGGCGCAGGTACCCACCTTTGTTCTGTGGGAGGGTACCTATGGAGAAGCCTCCTATGCCAGAGAAGAGGGACAAAGCCCTCAGGCCAATAAAGGGCTTCACTGATAGAAGGCATGTACGAGGAAAACTAGGCTAGTAGCCTCAGCCACCCGCGCTCGGAAGAAGGCCAGCAAGGTCCACCCGTTACAGGGAACCAGCAGGCCCACACAAGCCGATGGGCGACAGCGGTACCACGAGGCCAACGCATTAGGAAGGCCACCCCGGCGAACAAGCCCACACTTCCCTGGCTACCGCCAGCACCTCCCTTGAAAGGAGAGGTTGTCTTGTGCCTCGTCGTGGACATCATGCGATAGCAGCGGCGGGGAGAGACATGCTGGCCATGCCTCCAAACTGAGGAGCCCACCGCTGTCGTCCAAGCCGCACGACCGCGCCTACCGAGTGGAAGAATGGAAAATAGATTCCACCCTTCCTTACGATCCTTCCTACCAGGAAGTAGGAAGATGTTCCAGCAATGAGGAGCTTCTTACCGAGCACCTACAAGGAGCAGACAACGGTCACATACCGCAAAGACAAGCAAGGGGAAATAGCTGAAGTTTAGAAAGCAGCGCTACCCTGACACTTCTCGTCCCGTCAAGGACGGATCCTATCCTGCTCAAGAAGCAAGACTCCCCTACCAGCGTACAAGCGGTCGACCTTCTCCAAGGCCTCCCGCCAACCATCCAAGTACCCGAGCCTGTATTGCTCAGATGCCGGGCCACCCACTCTAGGCGCAGGCCACGGCCGCCACGGTATCGGCGCTAGGTTTCCCCAAAGGACCAAAGGTCGATGACGAACCTGCAGAAATTCATCATCTGACGAAGTACCAGACTCTCCTGAGGACATTCTCTAAGAAGGCTACCTACAAAGGCTCTCTATTGCTGAAGCTGATCGCTAGAATGCAGTGGAAGCCACCATTTATAGGGAAGGCGAAGTCCCCAGGAGTGTGAGGACCGCCTCAATCAAATCTGTGGAAATCGAAGCGACGGATCACGAAAGTCGCGCTCCTTCAGAAGCCCTCATCGAGGACGCCGTTTCGTATCCCCAGAGGATCTCGCGACGGTTCAAGAAGAAGGAAATACACGGAAGAAATCTCAAGATTTGCAGATAAAAGAAAGTTTTTCATTCCCAAAAAAGAGAAATTACAAAAAGAGGCTACTGCCTCGGTAAGTGCGAAAAAAAAAAGGAAGGAAAAGACAACTAAGGGCATCCCCTCAAGGACCTGCCCCGGTTACATCATCACGTGCCCTGGGCTCAGCAGGTGCACACGCAGCAGCAGCACTAGGAGGAGGTGGCTCGTCACTCAAGTCCACCACGGCAGCATCCGCGGGCGCTCGCTCGCCCGCGCTCGACACCGATCGCTCGGCGCCCGCCTCTACGGGGTCAGGTCCCTCTTCTTTGACTTCGGCCCCCGAGCCGTACAGATTCTAAGGAGGAGAGAGGATCGGGGCCTCAAGGTCGAAGTGCTCAGCTGTGGCCCTCACGGCGGCACTCCAGCCCTCTCGGAAGCTGCGGTCACGTGCCGTCCCGTAGTACTCCAAGGCCGCCTCCGTCAGCTCGGCACGATAAGCCGAGGAGGAGTGAAAGGCCTCCACAGCCTCCTCACCCACCAAGGACACGGACATACGCAGCCTAGCGAGCTCCTCCTCGATCTCCTGGCTGCGGGCCGCCATGGCTCCAGCCTCCCTCTCCAGCTTGGCCGCCCGCTCTCCAGCCGCGTCGGCCCGCACCCGGAAAGAGTCTCGGTCGCGTTCCATGCCCGCTAGAGTAGACTCCAGCTGAGACAAATACCCCCAAAGTCCGGCGTTCGTAGCCTCAGACTCCTTCAAACGCCATTCGGCCCATGCTTGAAGGGATCGGCTGGCCTCCAGCTCACGCACAGCATCCAGGAAACGGTGCCTCCACAGCCCGAAGGTGCTAACGACCAGGCACACGCTCCTTGCGGCAACGGCCGTCAACTCATCCACGACACCAAGGCCCAGCTCCCCCACGTGCTCATGCCAGCGAGCACTCCGCATCATGAGTGCCCGGAACACCAGGCGCCCCCGTCGGCGAGTCCTCGGGCTGTGAGGACTGACCGCGCAGAGGAATCCTCTATGGAGGGAGAGGGTCAACTTCAGTAGCAACTGGGGCCTTGCCCCTTTCATGCCCCCGGTTACCGGAGGCGGACGCCGGAGTAGCAGCTGCCGACGTGGCCGGCGACGACGGCAGGTGAACACTGGGGGGAGGCGCCCCAGACGAGGGTGGGACCCGGCTCCTAGCTGGAGTCGAATCCCTCCCCCTCTTCCTCAACCGGCGGTGACTGTCAATCTCCGCCAACTCATCCTCGGTCAGATAAGCCCAACCACCGCCAGAGGCACCTTGCGTACCAAGCAGGTCTCGAAGCCGCCAACTCCCGCTGTACGAGAAAATCATCTTCGGATAACACCCTCCAGAAGAACCCTCTCTTGGGCTACTATCAGTCCCCTACGAGTGCTCGACAACTAAGAGTAGGGGGGAAGTGAGGAGGGTAAATCTGGTTTAACCGAGAAATCGCCCAAGCGTGAGCGGCCCATTAATGTTTAGACGCGCTAAGCCCAAGCAAGGAGCGAACATACACGCTCAATCCAATAAGATCATCGGCCCAGCAGAGCATCGGATTCCATGACGCCGATGAGGCCGGCCCAAGCGTAGTTCTCGTTGGAGGACACTCCGACGACCGACCGTTGCCCCCACGACGTCGGCCTTGACCCCGTAACGGGCGAGCACGCGCCATGAGTGCCGTAAGACTCGCCCAGGGAACGACCGACGCCGAGGCTATCACCCTCCAACGGGAAACTCCCGCCAACATAGCGGAGGAATGTTACTCTACTAAACGGACCCTTCTCTATCAAGGGATGAGGCCCTCACTCTAGGACAACCCATATAAAAGGGATATCGACAGAAGAGAAGAGCACGGTAGATTCTTCTACTAAACCCCACACTACTACGTAAGAGGAGATATGGCGGATACGTCTGCCACCAGAGCCCCTACGGAGAAGAGAGCAACACGACCTACAACTGCGACAGAGGAGCCATCCTCTACGTCCAGAGAGCCACTTCCTCCTGCACGGCCTTACCACCTAGCGAGTACTCTTCAAGGGCCCGCCGGGAGCGGCGAGCACACGTGCAGAGGACCTACACACCTCCTGGATCGACGACTACGGCCTCTACTTCTCTCTTACTTTGCTCCTCTCTATTGCTCATTAATCCCTTGCTGACTTAAGCATCGGAGGGTTGTCCCCTGGGGTAACACCCGGGACTCCTTCTGACGCCCTTCTGGTTTCTTGGTGTGTGCAGGCATCCACGGGCGTGAGACGACTTCCCCAACAAATAAATAGAGAAGGTGGTACGTGGCCTAGAAACTATTTTTCTGCAGTTACAAGTCCCATTAACTAGGACGATTGAACACATATTAATTGTAATTTAATTTCATAAAATCGAACATATGTCTAAACCACAACATAAGGGGTCACACATAATTGTCCTAGTGCCTAAAGGCAATGTCTAACCAAACACATAAGTATGTCATCTTCAGATAAAGTTCTAATTCTCGTAGCAGATGCTTGCTAATCAGGACATCCCGAGTCTAATTCCTACAGTGGATCCTTATTATCAAGGCACCCATCACACATACCCTTAAAGTGACACTATCCATATACTTAATTTCACATTAATCTACCTCTTTGCCAACTTTTATTTAAATAACTTTAATTTCACCGAATGAATAAGTTGACGATACATCAACTATGGTTAATGATAAAATAGAAAAACATATCATAAATAAATATATCACATTTATAATAATTTAATATACAGATTTTAGGCTCTAACTATACATGATTACTTTTGAGGACTACATGCAACTAAGCTCTATCGATATTATCATTTAGTTAAATTTAACCAAAACATCTTAAAATAATTTCTACATTATTTGAATGTACGAGTTTAGTTTCTAAATATCAAAATCAAATCAAATCAATCATGCCCCGGCCTTCATGGATGATGGAGAATCCATGGTGTTTTTCTCTCTAGAAGAAGTTCAAAAATCTCTATCCACGTTTGCTTCTGCGCTCATCACTCGGTGATGTGACACGACCTAGGGGAGCAGTGGGGATGATATGATGACCCTCGGACCTATCGTTGCAAGCATACTAGTAAGGAAACAGACTCGATTTTGGCGGACTAGCTCACACGGCACGTCCCACTTCCCAAGGTGACTCAGGGATGGATGGTCGAGTCCGAGGACCTGACCCTTGCTGATTGGGGTGATGGTAATGCTGATATGGAACCCTCCCTTAGAATTAGAAGCTCCCGTGTCAACGGGGCAAACAACACGCCTTGGGGGCACGGGTAGCACTCACGCTCTCTTCCACGATGGCCACGCGATAAAGCTGGGTAGCCGGGGCGAGGCGCTCTCTTCCTCACCGGCGGAGCACATAAATAATAATGGACTACAGAATGGACCAGGAAGAGGGGAAGAAGCTCATCGAGTCGGCTTGAAGAAGCCGACTCCGATCAAAGATGAGGGCGAGCGGGGAAGCGTGGGGAACCCTGCCCGCCGCGTCGGTAAAGCTTGTGGCAATCTATTCTGTACAAAGCAACTCCTCAAGCAGGAGGGATGACTCCAGGGAGGGGATTTAATGCTTCTTATAGAATTATACCTCCACGCAAGGAGGGGCTTTCAGCCGGCCAGGCATGGGGAGGGGAGGAAAGGAAAGGACGCCGACTTGCTCACTGACGGTGCTGGCAGCAGAATTGCCGGTGAAAGTTTGCTGTCACTCGAGCACCAAGGTGGGTTCACGCCACAGTATGGGACCTCGGGGACAATGATTCAAGGATCTGGGACATAGTTGAGGCGAGCTGGAGGCGGCGGAGCACCGTTCTCAGGCGAAATTAGCCGATCTTCCCCGTTTTGCCCGCACTCAGTCCAGTAGGATAGAGGATCGTTTCTGGAGATGCTGTCAGTAGTTCAAACCTCTGTTTTGGGCAAGACGAACGTTGGATCATCGTAGAGGAAGTTGATCATGTCCAGTAAGAAAACTAGGCCTGTGAGAGGCCATTGCGGTGGGCTTTAGGCCATTTGAACAGCCCTTAGCACAGTCTATCCAGACTCAGACTGGCTGGATAGAGGAGTGGTAATGGGACCACCATCGCCTACCCCGATCGTTGTTGAAGATGGGATTAGCGCCAAACTTACCTTGACACGTCCTGGATCACCTAGTAAAAAGGCCGAACCCAGACAGAAATTGGACCTGGTACCTGGAGTGAAGTGAAGGGCAAGTAGATTCTGTCCAGATTGGGGCAGCGGAGCAGGAACGCGGTGCGTAGGTCGATGTCATCACCACCGGTGTCGGATGGCGTTGGGGCCAGAACCAACATAATCGCGGGGAATTCAGGAACCTCCAGTAAAAGTTTCAGATTGATCCAGGGTCGTTCAGGGTGGCTCCCGATCAAATGATGGCAGTTCTGTCCTGGGTGTGTAGAAGCAGGACATTTGACATACAAGTGGCCGCAGAAAATGGAAGAGGGGATCGGGAAGCTCTGTTGACCTTCGACCACAGACGGGATGTTCCAGGGTTGCCCAGGGACGACTCCTAGGCTCACGGGTCACAGCCGAGGTCGTCGAAGGTCGACAATGCCAAGGAGAGATCATGCTGTCTCCCAGTGCGCAGAAGGGTGGGCAGCAGACCTGCAGAGAGTGCAGAGGCGGGGTGGCTGTGAGGGGGGGTGAGTGTGATGTGGTCTAGGGGAGCTTGGGAGAGGGAGATAGGGAATGGGGTGGAGAGGGATAGGTGTTATAGGGAATGGGGTGGAGAGGGATAGGTGTTAGCCTGTTAGGGTCGCAGCTTGGTGGAGGGGTGGGGAGGGAGAGGTGGTGGCAACCTAGTTCGTGGTGGTATTGATGGGAATTGAAGGTGGGGGTCTTGGGTATGCCAAGGGGTGGCTTGTTGAAGTGGAGGGGTGCCTTGGGATTTTGGAGGATTGGCTTGAGAAGTGGAAGATATGTGTATGGAGAAGGGGGATATTAGGGGAGATTAATGGGTGTATGGGGAAGAGGGAGGGGAGTGAATGCTATCTTGGGAAGATGGTGGGGCAGGATGAGGTGGCAGTCAAACGGGTGACATGGCGGGTGAGGTGGCGGGCTAGGGCTGATGTGGAGGGCGCGCAGATGGGGGTGCTGGGAATGTAGAGGATGGGTTAGAGAGAGAGTGGGGGCGAGTTAGAGAGGGAAAGTAGAGAGAGGTATATATATTGGTGGGAGAATCCACTCTCAAGGGAGAATCCACTCCCAACTAGGGAATCCACCCTAAGTTTATTGGCATCCACCAATAAAAAGGAACACAAGAGACTAAAATTCTAATTTTTTTCATTCATTAGTTCTCAAGGGTAAGATGGGGTCCTATTTATAGGCTCTCATCTTTTATAGGACAAGACTACCCTTGCTTAAACACAAAATGACTCAAGCTATCCTATAGAGAAGACTATGGGCCTAACTAATGGAATAAGGCCCAAATGACATAGAACTTAGATAAATAACTCCCTAACTTAGGTACTTGACTCAATAAAAGTAAAATTACATTGATATGACTCTAAAAAAGTGAAGAAAAATACATAATGTAACCAGAGAAAGATGATGAACTTGAATCCATGTTGTCGATGATCATCCGAGTCCCAAGTGAAAGGGAATTGGGGAAGATGTACCGCCGTTCCAAGAGATTCGATCCCATCTTATGTCGAGATGCAAATTTAAATACGGCTTCATCTTGAGTGCATTGGACCCTCACTATCTGCTTCTTCAATTTCAGGAGCTTGACGACTATCTCCAACTTCTCCTTCGGGAGACGCTCTATGTGCAGGGGCGGCAATTCCAATTTTTTAAATGGTTCTTGGATTTTTCACCGCTTTGTGATTCTCCATTCCTTCTGGTGTGGGTGGAGTTTTCTGGATTACCTGCTAACCTTTATCAGGAGCCCTATCTAAGGTCCATTGCTGGTAACTTGGGTCCGATTCTGAAGATCGATCCTTCCACAGCGACACTGACTGATACCACTGCAGCACGAGTTTGTGTAGAATTGAACGTCTCTATGGTGCCTCTCTCTCGTATCTAGATTGGCCTCTCCAATGGTGGAAATTGTTAGTCTATTGTGTATCCGTAGCTTCTTATTTTTTGTTCATCTTGTTGTCGCCTTGGTCATGCTGGAAGTGAATGCAAGAAGAGCTCTGAGGCCAAGCAGACACAGGTGGCTAAGAAGGTTCTTGTTGCACCTCACTCGGTTCAGAATGCTGCCTCTCGCACTATGGGTGTTTGCAGGCCAGTGCGATCGGTGGGGAAATGCCCTGCTCCTGCCCCCAAGTCCCCTATTGTTCACGCTGCATCTTTTACGGAGACGGCGTCGGTCGTCTGCTCCCCCTCTACAGAGGTGGCGGCATTTGAGCAATTGCCCAGTGCCTCAGAAGATCATTGCCTCTCTCCTCGGTGTTCCTATCACCCCACATGGTGATCCATCTACCCAGGCAACAGTGCCCGCCACTTGCGCTGCGTCTTCGACAGTGTCGACACTGGGTGGTGCGCATCTCGGTTCGGTGCACAGAGAACACACAACCCCCTCCCCCACCACTCTATCCACAAAGCTGCCTGCCCTGGCTGCCGTGGACCTTGATGAACGGGCACCTACAACTGCGGAGATGCCTGCGATGCTACCTTCCTTAGAAGATCCACCGCCTTCGAAGGTGATGATGCAGACTGCGGCGATGGCAACTTCTGTAGCTGCTCGCGATGAACTCGGTCACAGTCAAGCGTCTTCATGGGCTTCCATTGATCTAGGAGATGGTGAACCTCCTCCGGTGTCCACCAGCATCCTCCGACATCTTCCTCAGGAATCTATGCATCCCTCGACTAGCTACGCGAATCTCGCGTGCGATGGTTTAGCGGCTGACGGCAAGCGCCCTTCATCGTTGCAACTGGTTCCTGGCTCCTCGCCGGCTCCCTCGCCCTCGATTCCAAGGGTGATGGAGGGCGAGCCTTCAGGGAATCTCTCTCTTCTTGGTGGCATGGGTGTTCTCTCTGCGCAGGGCCTAGTGGGCCATCTTGAACCCTCATCCCTCCAAGAAGTGGAACTAGTTCCTTCTCAGGGCCTAGTGAGCCGCCTTTCTCAGCCAGAGGACCCAGAGGCCCACTTAGGCACAAATCAAGCTGGATATTTGGGTCATTCGCCCTATTCCTCTCAATCAGCCAATTCTTCCTCGCATTCATCAAGCCGTAAGAAGTTTACCACTCGTCCTAACCAGATAGGTGGTGTCTGAATCAGCCTTTCGGATCCTCGGGATCGCTCTCCAAGCCCTCCTTGCATGAATCTACCACGAGCTGCTGCAAATGTTTGTCTGACTGACGTTTCGGCTTCAGCAACTCTTCTCTCTATTCGTAGTCAGCTGGGCGGCTCCTCTATTTCAAATCTATCATGATTTTTGTTGAAGGCAAAAAAAAAGAGTGAGGAGCCGAAGTTTGAATGGGCAATCTGACAATATATTCATGTCCAGTAATTGTCTCTCTACTATGCCTAAAGCTCATCATGGACCATCTTTAACTCAATCACAAGAGGTATGGGTTGGTGAATATTCGTTAGAGGAGCACGATGAAGAAGATGTTGAGGAAGTTCAATGCCCTGGTCATCCAAGACTTTGCCCTCGATCCCTTCTTCGACGTACCTTTTCTTGGGATCGGTCATCATTGTAATCTTTAGAGAATTCTTTCTCCATGGCTTAGGAAACATCTTTGTGTTGCCGCATAGTCCCCTAACTTAGATTCCCTTTTCTTTTTTAGGGCTGGCTACTCAAGTCTTTTCAGACCAATGCCCATCTATTATTGTATGAGGCTTCGACCCTATGTCTTTATTTTCCTCTTAATAAAGATTTATTTTCCTCAAAAAATGTCCTCAAACCAACTCCAAAATCTCCATTGAGCTTCTATAGTGATTCCCGCTCAACTATCTAACATTTCCCGCATGTTAGAGTCGACGTCCTAACTCCTAAACACAATAACAATAATTTTTCTCTAATTATATGTTTCTCACGTAACAAAATTTAAACAACTCAAAATTTGCTTTGATCATGTTGACTTCTATTCCTCGAAAAGTACGCAATCTCAGTGTTACACATACACACATTGGGAAGAGCGTCGATCTCCTTCTTCTCGACTTCTCCATCTCATGTTCTTCCTCTTCTTATTCTTCTTCTTAGACTGTGTTTGGAAACACTTTTCGGTTGATCAGATTATGAAGAATTTGAATTTTACATATTTTTTAAAAAATATGTATTTTTTACTTGAAAATGATGGTTCAATAGTCTCATTTGGGAATATATCCAAATGTGAATAGATTATGTATGGAGTTATCCACAATGTCCCTACTTTTTACATTCAAATTTCAAATTCTATGGATATCATTGTCCATTTACCGACTTTTAGAGATTTTTCCTTCATTTCAATAATTGGATTCCATCATAATCATTGAAACTCTCACAAAGAGTCACTTTCAGAGATTATCACTCTCTCCACCTTTTGAATTTATATCTCTTCTTCTCATCAAAATCTACTTCTCACGTACATCTAGATGCTTATGATTTATTTAAAAATAATTATATCATGTCATGCATTTCAATGATTGAAATACATTACCTTAGTCAAGAAAAATGGGTTGAAATGGAGCATAATCTCATTCAAATAGTTGCCTGCTGCCATACCCATAACTTCCTACCTAACAAAGAGAAACTTTTTCTTTTTCTTTTTTGAAACCCTTCTTAAACTGTCACAGCCGATTATTCTGGGCAGCCCCCAAATCGCCCACCTGCACAGATGACAATATCATTTTTTTAACTTTCCTAGTCAAGCCCATCGCAAGCAACCTATTCACTGGGGGCCACTTTGATAACGGGTTAAGTCATGTTAGGGTTAGTTAACCGGGGTCGGGTGGGTTATTCCTTGTTTGATATTATTTTTCTTAAACCGAGTCGGATAGGGTTAAAGTGGATTAACTCATTCCACCTATTTTTATATTAGTTGTTTTTTACCTATTCTTCTTCGGTTAGGGTTAGGGGTCGGGTGGGTCACCCCGGGTAAGCCACCCGCTCCTAACCTAACCCGTTACCAAAGTGGCCCTGCAAGCCTTCACCATACATTAATGAGGGATATTTTTATAATTTTAATAAATCTATTAATTTTATATTAGTTGTTTTTTACCTATTATATGTCCAAATTTTTAAAAGTGTATGTGAAGCAAAAAAATGGTCTCACGGACCTCGTACCACATTTTTAAGATTTGTTTGATTGGGGAAGGATGTCTAGCCACTTGTGAAAGCCTGTAAATATCAAAAAGAAGGCGTCAGAAGAAGTCCCGGGCGTTACCCCAGGGGACAACCCTCTGATGCTTAAGTAAAGACCGTGGCGAAGCGAAGAGCAGTAGGAAACGGAGAAGATGAGGGAGCGTGAGAGAGGAGTAGTTAAGCCTAGAGGTCGGAGAGGAGTCCCTAATTGTGCTTCCTGTGCCCAATGAGTGCTCGGAGAGTGCTCGCCGTGCTCAGATCGTGCTCGGAGGTCGGCTCCCTCTAGTATCTCTCTCCTCTTATGTGTGTCTGAGCGTTTCTCTGCGTGTGTGCACGTAGGGGTCCGTCTCAAAACCTTCTGGTCAGAGGTCTATTTATACTAGTTGTCCTGGTGGTAGAGGTCCATCCTTTAACAGGGAAAGACGTGAGTCATGGGGTAACACCTCCCTGCGGTCGTGGGGAGTTTCCCTTTGTGCGCCCATTTATCCGGGCAGTGCGACCTTCGGGCGAGTCTTATGGCGCTGTAGACATGTCATTTTGACATTTTTCGCGAGTATATCTCATATTACACCATGATGTCCCGAAGTGGCTTACGCATTTGACTTATTTGAGTGATTTCTAATTTTTACATGATCATCGCGGTTGCATAAAAAATGAGAAAAGGTTTAAAAAAGAAAAAGAAACAAATACAAAACCCCCAAAAAATATATATAAGGTTGTAAAAAATATGTATATAGATAAAGTTGTTTTTACATATATATTGTTTTGTTTTGTTTTAATAATCTTAAACAAAAAAATTGATAAAAGGTGTCAATATATATATATATAACAAATATATAGAAAAAGGAAAGAAAGATAAACAAAAAGATAAATAATAAACATAAATAAAATAATAATAAATATCTATATCATGATTAACTGCCCCACCTCTCCTAGATTCTAGGATCTGGTCTCCCTCCTACTCTATTATTATTAATCCCCATCTCTATATAACTAACACCACATACCATTAATTCTGGGGGGAAGCCCACCCACAGCCATCTCTCCCTCTCTCTCTCTCTCTCCCCCTTTCTCTCACGCACATCTCTCTCTCCCCCTCTCCCTCTCTCTCTTACCTAAATCGACGCCACTATCTCCTTCTGTCTCTCTCGCACCCACTTTCTCTCCCTCTCTCTCTCTCTTTTCCTCCCACGGCTCTCTCACGCTCACCGCCGATGCATTCCACCTCCGCGAGCCCGCAAGCTGACCTCCCTCTCTCTCTTGCACGCCAGCCGCCCACGCCCGTCGCCCACGGCCACCGTGTCGCCCACGCCCGTTACCAGCCCACGGCCACCGCCGCGTCTCCCTCTGCACACACTCACACCACCTCCACCGTCGCACTCCCTCTCTCTCTTTCTCACACCCTCTCTTCCTCTCTCTAACATAGCCACCTCCCTCTCCCTGCACCACCACCACCGATCCCACCCCTCTCATAGCCTCTTTCTCTCTCTCACCCGAACCCATCGCCGCTGCCATCCCCCTCTCTCTTTCTCTCCCACGCATCTCTCCTCTCCCGGACACCAAATCACACACACACAGCCACAATCGTTCGGCCCTCCCTTCAAGCCACCCCTCTCACCCACATAACCTCTCTCTCTCTCTCTCTCTCTCTCTCTCTCTCTCTCTCTCTCTCTCTCTCTCACCCGAAACTCTCTCTCTTTTTCTCACACAATTCTCCCTCTCCCTCTCTCCCCTCATTCTCTCACGACCGCACACCTCTCCTTGGCTCCCCACACACACACATCTCCTCACGCGGCTCTCCCCTCTTTCTCTCCCTCTCTCTCTTTATCTCTCTAACTGCCCCCCTCTCCACGTCGATCTCTCTCTCTTTCCTACTCTCTTAACTCTCGTGGTTTCCCTCTGCACCCTTCACCGACCTCACACCGTCTCCCTCTAACCGCACCACTCCCCCCTCGTCGTCTCCTCTCATTCTCTCTCCCCTCCCTCCATTCCCAGTTCGCACACACCGCCACTGCCGCCCTTTCTCACTCTAACTTCCTCTTACATACACGCACACACCCGTGACTCCTCCACTCTCACTGCCAGCACTCCCTCCTGCTCTCTCACATACCACACAGGCAGCCGCTCGACTCACCCCCTCCTCGCCGACGTTGTCACCACCTGCCACCCTCCGACGACCTCCCCACACACACCGCCCCTCTCTCCCTCGGCTCTTCCAACTCCCGTCACACCTCCCTTCACCTCTACCCACTCCCTCTCCCTACACACCCAGCCGTAGCTACTCCCACCTTCGTCTGCCACCTAACCACCTCCCTCACCCATCGCGCCCACGGCTGGCCAACCCCCCGCCAACCTCCCTCCATCTCTAGCCTACTCACGCACCCTACACAACCTCACAGCAGCCCCCTTTCTCTCTAACACTTACTCACCCATAGACCACCTCACAGCATCTCGCTCTCACTCCACCACCCACCGCAGGCCAACCCCCGCGACCCCCACGCCGGCAGCACCCCAACATCTCCCCTCTTTTCCTCTCTCCGGAAGCATCCACACCTCGGCCTCCCCCTCTCACCACACACACACACACACACCTTGACCTCCCCGGCCCTCAAACTGCATCCACTCCCTCTCCCCTCGCCATCCCGCGGCCACCGCCGCGTCTCCCTCTACACACACGGACCATCACCACTGCCACCCTCTCACCACCGAGCACCCTACCCTCCCTCTTCTCTCTCACTCTTGTCCAACCGTCGGCCCCTCCTCTTTCTAACCTTTGCACGCAGCTAACACTACTCCCCCTCACGCACAACACTCTCCATACCTCCCCTCCCTCTCCTCTCTCACTCGAGGCCACTCCCCACGTCCACCTCCTCGCCATCGCCAGTGCCTTACCACCGACATCATTCCTCCCCCATCTCCTCCCCCCATCTCTCCCTCAACACCACCCGCACACGCCCCTCCCGGCAAACCACCTCACCGGACAGCCCACACTCACACACTCTGCGACCGCCCCCCACCGGCCGACCTCCCTCTCAACTGTGACTCACCTCACTCACTCTCTCTCTCTCCACTGACCGCGCCTCTCCTCGCTCTCTATAACCACGCCACCACAGCCCTTCGCACCCTCCGGCAACACAACCTACACCCCCTGTGCACCAGGACCCCACCGTCGGCAGCCGCGGCATCTCCACCGCACCCCCCCACCGTCACTCCCTCCTCTCCCCTGCGAACACCACTGCCCACCACCCCATCGCCCGCCTATTGGGATCGGTGCGATGGATTCAGAGGGGGGTGAATGAATCTATCTTTAAAAATTACTCCCAATTAAAAACTCAGAACACTCAGAGATGTGAAATTAAAAACAGATTCAGTTCTACCGAAACTGAAATACAACGATGTGTTCAATCAATTTGCTCACTCGACATATGAAGACAAATCGAGCCTAAGCATTCATCTAGCGGAAGCAAACAGTAAGCATTCAAACCACAGTGCACGAAGGAATTTTTTAGGTGGTTCAGTCCGCAGACCTACGTACGTCCACCCCACACTCAAACCCGAGTGTGGCTTCCCGCTGACTCACAGCTTGAACGGCTGGGCCTCACAGCTTGCCTACAAACAGCTGAGCATCACAGCTTGCTTTCCGAGGTATCCACCTCGCCCGCTGAGCAACACAGCTTGCTGTCCGAGGTATCCACCTCGCCCGCTGAGCAACACAGCTTGCTGACCAGAGGAATCCTCCTCTGCAACGCTGAGCAATACAGCTTAGCTCTGCTGACTAACAGCTTGAATAAAGGTTCAAAAGAAAAACAAGATATGGAAAGGACACAGCAACAGAAAGTTGTAGACGATAAAACACAAGGTGGCTCTCAAAGAGCTGACTGGCCTGGATTTGATCCACAGTCCAGTATAGACAAAGCTTCAGATGATTCTCTCTTTCTTCTTCTAAACTCTCGATCTCTCTTTCTTCTTCTTCTTCTTCTTCTTCTTCTTTACTGCTCACTCTTTCTTTCTCGAGCTTCTTTACTTTCTCTTCTGTTCTCTCTTTTTCTTCTTCTCCACTATATTCTGCATCGATCACTATCTTCTTATATACTCTTACTGGGCGTGTGGATGAAGAACTCCCGCCCATTAGCTTCCAGAAGGCTCTCAGTCACGTGTCGCGATCTAAGCGTTGTAGCCTTCCACGTGGCACTCATTAGGGGGTCGATCTCCCTTGGATCACGTGCCCCTCCTCGGAGAGAAGCTCTGTCAGAAAAACACAAGGCCTTTAATCAAACGCGTAGCATAGTTTGCACCGTTATGTTCAAACATAGAATGCACTGAGTAGAGATATTCAAGTCAACCATTGTATTGACTTACACAACAGCTTAACACCATATGCACAGACATGGGTCCAAGAGGCACAAGAAGAAGACATTGTACCGAGTCAAAAGAAAGGATCAAAGATATGCACGGACTCTTAAAATAACTGTGTAACACAGTTGATGCACCGAGTTGGATTTACGAGAATTGCAGCGAGATGAAAGAGAAGAATCATCCGAATAAAAACGGATGCAAAGACAAACCTTGCACCGAGTCTGAAAGGCGAGACGCACAAAGATGCACAAACAAGATATGCACGAGCTTAACCACTCATACCAGCAATGGAATGTGTAGACTTTGAATGCATGGTAAAGAGTGTATAGACTTTGTTTTGAAAGATTGCACAAATGCCACTGAAGAATGTACAGACGTTGAACGTGTGAAATGCAGTTTGCATCTATCAAAGTATGCACAACGAAGATGAGTGCTCAGGCATGCTGTCAAAGAATGTACAGACCTTGTGTGCAATGTGCAAGCGATGTACAGACTTGCTAAAATGATGCACGGGCATATCAGCAGAGAATGTGCAGACTTTGTATATGCATGAGACAACCGAATGCACTGACTATGCTTATGAATGTATAGACTTGCTAAGTCATCAAAGCAACCGTGTGCAGACTTGGTGTATGTGCGAGACAAAATAATGCATAGACTATGTAAATGCATGAAGAGCACTGGCTGTATTGACTTGGTCGAATGAAGCAATGGATAGCTACTAAAGAATGTACAGACTTGAGTTGATACAGTCTAGGAAAAACTCTGTACAGACTTTATAGCGTGCAGAGAAATGTTGCCCCGATTTTTAGTGACAGGACCTCATATGCAATGAGCGTGCTTCAGTGTATAAACATCATATGTAGTGAATCATGCATCGACTATATGGCGTGCAACTGATGAATGCACTGATGCAAGCTACACTTATTATGCAATGCTATAAATATGCACACTCAATCAGTCAATCTTTCATACTCATAGTGCTTGCTGACATCAAACTCATTCATACTCATAGTGCTTGCTGACATCAAAACCACAGGGGCACAACAATCTCCCCCTTTTTGATGATGGCAACACTATGAGTCACACAGACCCAAACTATTCTCCCCCTTTGACTTCATCTAAAAGAAAATAGTTTGAGAGAAAAATTAAGCAGGTATGAAAAGATTGATATAACATCTCCCCCTTTTACTACATGAAAGCACATTAGAGCTATCTATTCTCCCCTTTGACAAGATCACAAACAAACCTCCCCCTTTAAAAAGTAATAAGTGCAGTCTAGACAAGACCTAACCTCTTCTTTAAAAACAATCCAATGCTCCCTGATCTAAATGAAGCAAGGCTTTCAAGAGTGTAAGGTGAGAGATATGTCAAGAAGACATTCAGGAAGGATGACATGGCAGCATGCAGAATACAGGATCTTTCAAGGAAATAGAAGATTTTCAATAAGATACTTATTTCATAAATCTGAATAAACGGATGGTTTAGACTCTTCCATTATAGGGGCTTATGAATTTTTATTTGAACATCATGGTTTAAATATGATGTATACATAGTTTGACAATAAAATTCTGTACTCATATTTGAACATCAATGTTTAATAAAAGTGAACCAAGCCCTCATATTTATATCTTGATTAACCTCCCTTCATCTTACTCAGTCAATTTCAATGACTTCTTCAGAAATTACAATCATTAGTATTGAGGTTAAACATCATGAAAGAATTCAGATTTGGTTCCTAAGGATCAGTCATACTTCTTCAAATAATTTCAGATTTTTCTTTATGCACAGTACAAGATTTCATAGCAAGTTTACCAGGTGCAATTAAGTTCAGTACACACCTTGTGGCTAGAGGGTACACGTTGTTTGGACGCCAGTATCCCTGAGCACTTAGTGTGACTAACTGTCATGCTTCAGAGATAGTATTGACACCTCATGACATACTTTACCTTATTTCATTGATAAGTGAAGTATATTTCTCAGTGTTCAAGCCATTGCTCTGCCTGGATATTCAATGAATTTTATTTAGCAGAGTTAATTATGGCACTTCATGACACAGTCCTCTAGACTTCTTGGTCAATGGACATGGTTTCTCAGTGACCAAAATCATTGCTCTGACAGAATTACCCTTAGGAACGTTTCAGAATCATCATATGCTTAAAAACAATACTGATTTCATATGATTTAACTGAATAAAGCCATGATTTTAACATTTTCAGATTTCAGAAGATTTTACAAGATTCAACATGAATTAGTTGGTTAAAGTTTATTAAAGTTGACTCAGATACTTTTAAGAGATTTAAAGTCAAACTCAATGAATACATTAAACTTAAACCAGCTGAGTTATTTCAGACATTCATAAAATCGTATAATAGAAGATTCCTAGTTCAAGTGTTTTCAGACTTATGATCGAGACATGCCCATTGAAATCTTCATGAATGACTGACAGAAGAGATCCAGCAAGAATAAGTGATTTTGAAGCTCAATATTTTTAGATATGCACACCAAGCAAGATAACTGGAGGTCAGGCATGTTTCAAGATCTCCATGGTCTAGGAGATATGCAGTGTTTCGAAAAACAAGTTTAAGAATATGACAAGTATTCCAATCAAGAGAGCAAGTGCAGAAACATGATCAGAAGATCATCCTAGAATGTGTCGACTCTTTGTGTCGACATCTGCTCACAATATCCACACTTCAGAACAATCAAAAGTGACAGCTCATGGTGTCGACACTTCCAAAAGAAAACTATCAAGAAGTGCAGCAAAGAATGTGTCAAGGTGAGTCAGAAATACCCAGAAGATCATCAGGCAGATTTATTCAAGAGCGATCAGTTCCCCCTCAGTAGATGCATAAGCAGAACACAGTAAAATCAGACTCGTGAAATGGGTGAGCTCAAGCTGAAGATGGGAGCAATGGTTGACTGAATGAGATAGTAAAACAGCTAGATGAACAGCCAGCAGAACACAATCTTGTTATTTTCAATATGAGTGATGTGCAATGAATTATGACATAAGTGTATGCATTTGGCAACATGTATGCAATGCATTTAAAAATAGATTACTAAGGAATTCAATTAACCACATGTGAAGAGTGCAAGTATTACCTGAAGAGTGCTTGAATGAGGTTTTATCAACTTTGGTGCCTTGGTTAATTTACCCATCTTTGTTCATTCCAAGGCACACCTGCAACATATTGATCATTTTGATCCTGTAGGGACCCAAGCAGCCTTGGGTCCTACGTTAACCCTGACAGGTGTTCTGAACAGTCTTTTAGCAACATTATCATCATGATCCATCAGGTAACAATTATCCATAGAATGTCCATTTCTACCACAGTATCTACATGAAATGACTGGTTTTTGGTTCTTATGATGCATATTAACAGCAGTATGAGGTCTATAAATATGATCATAAGATTTTCTGTTGTATGCATGAACAGTTTGTTTCTTATTATCTGACAACCAGCAATCTGTAGATTTATGCCTTAGTTTACCACAATTGAAGCATGAATTATTCATTGATAGCCTTGCAGGAAATTTTGAAAACTTTGCATTTACAAGGCTTCCCTGAACATACCAACAATTCCTGACTGTATGCCCGTACTTACCACATTCAAAGCACCTGAGATGCTTGCTGTTTGATTCAGAATCATTCCAGTAATTTTCTGACCAGCACTCAACAGCCTTGTGCCAAGGCTTGTTGCAGTTAAAGCACACAGTGTGCTGACTAGACTTGGGTTTAGTTCCATATGGGCCATGAAAATGCATGGAAGACCTGGCATGCAGTTTATTGTCTTCTTTCATGATAAAGCATGCATTCATGAGATGACCATGCTTACCACAATAGTAACATGAAGCATCAGGCTTCCTAGTAGCATGGTTTCTACCAAAAGAATTTCTAGAATGTAATGTTTCACTTGCATGCTCATCCTTTAACAATAATCTGCAATCTTCCATTACGTGACCTACCTTCCCACAATAATAACATGACCCCTTTTTAGTATGAGTGTGTGAGAGATCATGTGACTTGTGTGCGGCATTCTTTGTACCAACAGGAGTGTCTTTGTCCTTTTTCTGTAGATTTTCATTCTTTTTCAATTTTTGAGTTTGTTCTACAGTTTTGGAACTGATAGTGAATTTTTGTGTAGTAAATTGAAAAACAGAAGGAGCAGAGGTTTTGTTTTGATTAGAAGCTTTTACAAACATAGTAGACGTTTTATTCCCATTAATCCTTTTGTTTGTCGGACTGTAACACAGTCCCTCTCTCTGAAAATTAACATTATTTCCAAGGAGCTTATTCAGATTTTCCTTACCTTTGACAAATTTTGATAGAGAATTTTTCAAATCTTGAATCTCAGAATTTAAGACAATAATATTAGCTTCATATCTGGACAGATCTGTTTCACAAGAAATGACTTGTTGATGCAAGGCATCATTCAGACTTTTGAGTTTTTCAACGTCCTGTTTTAATTTTATTTCATTGTCAGCTTCAGATAGGGACTTGTTAAGATCATCAACTTCTTGTTGAAGGGATGTGATTGTAAGCTCATATCTAGCTATCTTATCTTCACAGCAAGTGACATTTTCACTCAACATTTGGTTGATGGTTTTTGGGCTCTCAATTTCTTGTTCTGCATCCACCAACCTATCAGAATTATCCATGCTCACGCACTTACCTTTTTCAATTGTCAATAACCTATCTGACAGTGTGGTGTTTAGATGTTTCAGCTTGTTGATTTCCTCTTTTAATTTATTATTTTACTCTAGGAGTTCATCATCAAGCATCCAATCATCTAAGGAAAACTGACATTCATAAAACATTTCTTGTTGTTTCTCAGATTGAAGTTTGTTAAGATTTTTCTGAACCTCTAGATTTATTACTCTGTGAGCCTCCAGCTTCTCAGAAATCAGTCTATTTTCTTTTTCAAGATTCATTTATTTGTGTTCAAATTCCTTGGACTGTTTTTTGAGTTTTTCATTTTCAAATTTCATGTCTTCCAATTCAAAACTGACACACTCTAAATCTCTCATTAGTTTTTCATTCTGAACTACATTATTGTTATGACCCTGATCATCATCAATCAAGCTAAGTCTTTCCTTTAGTTCAGAAATTTCACAAAAAGCTCTTGATTTTCCTTTTTGTGTAAATCGATTTGTTTCATAAGTGTTTCTTTTTCAGATTTCAAATGATCTAAATCGGAATTAACAGAATCAAAATCTTTTAATTGTCTTCTAAATATGTCATTTTCTGTCTTCATGAGTTCCATGTCCTCACCTCCAGAATTAGCATTCACATGATCATTCAACTTCTTTTTCAGAGATTTATTTCATTTTTTCAACTGTTCGCAAGAATCAAGTAAATCATGATATGCTTCAATCCAATCATCCACATTATAATTATCAAATTCAGAAGGTACCTCATCTTCATCTTCTTCTTCATTTTCTTCTTGCTGTCCATCATCATCAACCATCAGACATGTGTTGTGATTCCTGGTAAGGTTTAGTTTCTCCAAAATCTCTTTGGCAGACCTGCAAGAAGAAACACATGAAATTAGAGCTCTGTCAAGTGATGCTTTCATTAAATCTAATGCTCTAGAGTTGACAGAGTCTTTTAATCTATCCTTATCAGTCCATTTAGATTTATCCCTTGATAATTTATGTGGACCGTGAGTTATCACCTTCCAAAGGTCAGGATCGGTTGATTTTACATACCGATGGAAGTTTTTTAGCCAAGGATCAAAGTCATTACCTCTGAATATTGGGGGATGAGCCATCGAGAGATGATAAATGCACCGTAATCAGATGAGCAAAGCAAGGCACTAAATCAGTGAATCAAAACACCGAGCACAAGAAACCCACTCTGAAATGCACCACAAAAGATTCAGGATCTGCTGTGGATCGTTGGATCCAATGCACAGCAACCCGCTCTGATACCAATTGTTGGGATCGGTGCGATGGATTCAGAGGGGGGTGAATGAATCTATCTTTAAAAAGTACTCCCAATTAAAAACTCAGAACACTCAGAGATGTGAAATTAAAAATAGATTCAGTTCTACCGAAACTGAAATACAGCGATGTGTTCAATCAACTTGCTCACTCGACATATGAAGACAAATCGAGCCTAAGCATTCATCTAGCGGAAGCAAACAATAAGCATTCAAACCACAGTGCACGAAGGAATTTTTTAGGTGGTTCAGTCCGCAGACCTACGTCCAACCCACACTCAAACCCGAGTGTGGCTTCCCGCTAACTCACAGCTTGAACGGCTGGGCCTCACAGCTTGCCTACAAACAGCTGAGCATCACAGCTTGCTATCCGAGGTATCCACCTCGCCCGCTGAGCAACACAGCTTGCTGACCAGAGGAATCCTCCTCTGCAACGCTGAGCAATACAGCTTAGCTCTGCTGACTAACAGCTTGAATAAAGGTTCAAAAGAAAAATAAGATATGGAAAGGACACAGCAACAGAAAGCTGTAGACGATAAAATACAAGGTGACTTTCAAAGAGCTGACTGGCCTGGATTTGATCCACGGTCCAGTATAGACAAAGCTTCAGATGACTCTCTTCTTCTTCTTCTAAACTCTCGATCTCTCTTTCTTCTTCTTCTTCTTCTTTACTGCTCACTCTTTCTTTCTCGATCTTCTTTACTTTCTCTTCTGTTATCTCTTTTTCTTCTTCTCCACTATATTCTGCATCGATCATTGTCTTCTTATATACTCTTACTGGGCGTGTGGATGAAGAACTCCCGCCCATTAGCTTCCAGAAGGCTCTCAGCCACGTGTCACGATCTAAGCATTGTAGCCTTCCACGTGGCACTCATTAGGGGGTCGATCTCCCTTGGATCACGTGCCCATCCTCGGAGAGAAGCTCTGTCAGAAAAACACAAGGCCTTTAATCAAACGCGTAGCATAGTTTGCACCGTTATGTTCAAACATAGAATGCACTGAGTAGAGATATTCAAGTCAACCATTGTATTGACTTACACAACAGCTTAACACCATATGCACAGACATGGGTCCAAGAGGCACAAGAAGAAGACATTGTACCGAGTCAAAAGAAAGGATCAAAGATATGCACGGACTCTTAAAACAACTGTGTAACACAGTTGATGCACCGAGTTAGATTTGCGAGAATTGCAGCGAGATGAAAGAGAAGAATCATCCGAACAAAAAAGGATGCAAGACGGACCTTGCACCGAGTCTGAAAGGCGAGACGCACAAAGATGCACAAACAAGATATGCACGAACTTAACCACTCGTACCAGCAATGGAATGTATAGACTTTGAATGCATGGTAAAGAGTGTATAGACTTTGTTTTGAAAGATTGCACAAATGCCACTGAAGAATGTACAGACGTTGAACGTGTGAAATGCAGTTTGCATCTATCAAAGTATGCACAACGAAGATGAGTGCTCAGGCATGCTGTCAAAGAATGTACAGACCTTGTGTGCAATGTGCAAGCGATGTACAGACTTGCTAAAATGATGCACGGGCATATCAGCAGAGAATGTGCAGACTTTGTATATGCATGAGACAACCGAATGCACTGACTATGCTTATGAATGTATAGACTTGCTAAGTCATCAAAGCAACCATGTGCAGACTTGGTGTATGTGCGAGACAAAACAATGCATAGACTATGTAAATGCATGAAGAGCACTGGCTGTACTGACTTGGTCGAATGAAGCAATGGATAACTACTAAAGAATGTACAGACTTGAGTTGATACAGTCTAGGCAAAACTCTGTACAGACTTTATAGCGTGCAGAGAAATGTTGCCCCGGTTTTTAGTGACAGGACCTCATATGCAATGAGCGTGCTTCAGTGTATAGACATCATATGTAATGAATCATGCATCGACTATATGGCGTGCAACTGATGAATGCACCGATGCAAGCTACACTTGTTATGCAATGCTATAAATATGCACACTCAATCAGTCAATCTTTCATACTCATAGTGCTTGCTGACATCAAACTCATTCATACTCATAGTGCTTGCTGACATCAAAACCACAGGGGCACAACACGGCCTAACTAGCCCTGCTTAGTCTCTTCACCGGACCAACCCCACTCACCCAACCGCAACCTCCCTCCCCACCGGTCGTCTACCCGCGACCCGCCACCAATCGACCCCCCGTCGTCAACCTCCTCACACACCGCATGCCCATGCAACATAACCTCCTCTCTCCTCTCTCTCCACTGTCTCCCCCCTCGCAGCACCACCACGCCGGCAAAACCACCGCCACTCCCCCTCTCTACCCTCTCCGATCACCGCTCTCACTGTCGGCCACCGTTCTCACCGCCTGCCACCCTCCGACGACTTCCCACCTTCACCGTAGCCACACTCACTCCCACCGGGACCCTCCGCCGGTCACGCCACACCCCCTTGCACAGCCGCCGCCGGCCACCTCCAGTACCACCCCGTCGGCCGACCTCCCGCCGTCGACCTCCACCTCCCCTCTCCGACTTCCCGTCGTCGCCTCCGCATGCACAGGCCACCGGCTGTTAACTCCCCTGCACACCCAGCCGGCCACCTCCGCGAGCGGATTCCCCCCCCCCCTCACCCTTCGTCTCTTACTCTCTCTCTCCATCTCCCTCTTCTCTCCATCTCTCTCTTCTCTCAATCTCACTACTATATATATATATATATTAACCCCTCATCCCTACCTCTCTCTATTTTTATTTTATTATTATTATTATTGTTAGCTATCATCTCATTATTACCTCTCTCTCAAAAATAACAAAAAATAAATCTCTATTTTCCAAAAAAACTCTCCTTCACGCAGACACTCACATGGAGTTGGATTAACTGGTCTTCATAAAAATAATTCAAAAAAAATAAACAAACAAACAAACAAAAAAGCAAGAAAATCTGACCTAATCAATTCTTAAGCCCGTGAATCTCAAATAATATCTACTAGGGTAACCGAAGAAAGCCCTCTTCGTCGGCCGGCCGACGGAAGAGGAAGAAATGACACGCACTATTTCCACTCCCGTGGCGAACGCGATCAAATTCTTTTCATTTGTGGGGTTCTCAGCCCCTGGCGATCACACCTCCTACACACACACACACCAGTTCTATTTCTTTCATTCTCGTCTCCTCAATAAGACCCGCGGTGAGTCAATTCCCGCAGTGGTCATTCTATTTCAGCAATTTAATTTTTGTACACTCCTATTCCCCAATAATACCCGAAGTGAGTAATTTCCTGCAGTGCTTTCATTTAAGCAATTTTTATTTCTGTCATTTAATCTTTCTACCCAAATCCTACGGAGAATCACTTCTCGCGGAGGTTTAATTCCTGTCATTTTCATTTCTGTCATTTAATTTTCTGTTCAAATCTCACGGATAGTCACTTCTCGCAGAGGTTTAATTCTTGTCCTTTTCATTTTAGTCATTTCTATTTCTGTTAAATCCCGCGGAGATTCACTTCTCGCGGTAATTTTATTTCTATCATTTTTATTCCGTTATTTTTCACTTCGGTTCGAATCCCGTGGAGAACAGTTTCCCGCGGCGATTCCATATTGTACTATTTCCATTCCGTGTATTTCACCGTTCCAATCCCATAAAGGTAACTCTCTTCAAAGATCTTTCTCCTCATTGTTCCCGTTAATTTTTGTGTGTGTCGTGTTGTGTGTTCTCATATCACTCTCCAATACCTGTGGCGATTTCGTCGTCCACATCTCTTGGCGATCACGGTGTGACCTCTTTTTGTTTTCTTCGGTTACCCGTATATTTTTGGCACCCACGTGTGCCCCTCCTTATTGCGCATGTGCGCGCTACATTCGTTCTCCCAGTAGCACTCTTGCAATTTTAATTTCATCCCTCTTGCACCACGTGCATTACCCCATAGTTTTTATGAGATCTTAAGATGTTCGCGTCGTTACAGAAAAGGAGCTTTGTGATATTTGTTCAGTCTCTGTTGTCTTATATATTTGTTGTGTGTTTACATACCTTTTGTTAAATTTAGCACTACATTGCATACCATCCTCCCCTTTATTTTACTTTTCTAGGGTTACCCTCTCTCGGTGAAGGAAGGACTCTCCGTTGGGAATTCCTCTCAACGGACTAGGATTTCCTCCATCGGGACCACCGTAAGTCCTTGACAGTGAAGGGTTCCCTCTTCGTTCACTGGGCAGTGTTGACACCCGTTTTTTGCCTATGAGTTGAGTCATTATTCTTACCACTATTTTTTGATGCCCCAAGTTGTCCATTACTCATTGGGCCATTTTTCAGGTATGTCTTTAGGCTTATTTTATGGGTATTTCCTCACTGGCTAGATTTGCTCTTGAATTCGGGCTTAATGGGCCATGATTTCACTTGGTCTTTGGGGTAAATGGGCTTATTTATCCCATTTTATTAATTTTCACCGCCCAACCTAACAGCGATCTATCAATAGATCGTTTGAGATTCTGGGCGGTCGCTTTGGAGACCGTTTATATCACTCTGGATTAATTGGCTATTTTTTGAAATTCCACCGACAACCTTATACACGGTCTTTCACTGGGCCGTTTATTCAAGGTGGGCGGTCCATCGTGCGACCGTTTAGTGGCCAGAGTCCTAAACAGGATAATTTTTCTGATAATTATCTATTTATCCTATTTTTGTTGATTTATCACCGACAACAGGTAAGCGGTCTAGCAATGGGCCGTGTGAAGTTTGGAGCGGTCTATCAGTGGACCGTTTATATCCTCAGAGTCCTACGCCGTATCAATCGGTCTGTTCTCTGGGATTAATGGCTTATTTATCTTATTTTCTATTTACCACCGACACCTATAGGCGGTCTAGCAATGGACCGTGTATTGGCGTGGGCAGCCCATCGATCGATCGCTTATACGGTCGAGATCCTTGGGCTGGTTGGTTTTTCTCTCTCCATCTGTGGTCGAATGAGCTCCTTCATCCTCGATTTTCTCCGCGGATTCTCAACCAAATTGAGTGCCGTTTGATCCTAGTGAAAGCTGGTGATATTATCTTCGATTTATCCAAATAAATCTCGACCTAATTTTTGCTAAAAATCCCTCAAATTTGAGTGAACTTTCTAGGGTCTATAAATAGTACCCTTGATCCAAGCTCGCAAAGGGGGGAGATCCAGCGTTTGCATCGAAGTGCTGCCGGATTATTGAGCAGATCTCAGCTAGGGAGGAAGGCTCTCTACATCCATTTGAGCGTTTGGTTCAGGGAGTAGTAGGTTCTTTAGTATTTTGGTCTAGGTGTTTGGTCATTCATTCATCATTGCATGTTCGTTTCCTTCACTTTTTCCCCACATTTTTCACTGACATCCTCATTCTCTTACCCTTCCTATTACTTTTCACGCCCCACAGGGGTTAAAAAACCCAACCCCCAGGTATTCCCCATTCCATCATGTGCTTAGTTTTCCATTCATTCTCATACATAATACACTTAACAAAGCTAATTTGGGTTTTGTTTTTGGTCATTTACTATGTTTTGCAGGTCAACGGAAGCTTTAGCACGAGGCCCATCCCCTCTGGCCGGCCGGAAGGGGTGGAGGATCAAGTCCCTTGGCTCGGAGTCTAGCGGCTTTATGCGGTCTGTCTTCATCCGTCTTCAGTTGTGAGCGGTCCTCCTCGGACCGTCCATCTCCTGTTCACGGCCGATCTCAGACCGTCTAGGCTCCAACCTGAGCATTTGTCCCGCGTTCGTCTTCAACGCTGTACACGGTCTGTCGTTCGGCCGTTGACGTACCTAGGTGGTCCCCATAGGACCGTGTTCGCTCTGTTCCAGCGATGCATCATCGGCGAGTGTCTTCACTCTCTTCTCCCCTTTCCAAGGTATGTGGTACACTCCTATTGTGCTATGTATCTTGGTGGCGATCACAGCACGCTTTTGTGTGTGAGTAGTTCATGGGTTGTCCTTTCCACCTTTTAGTTCATTCCATCATTTTCATTTTTACTTTTGAGTTAAGGGAGGGAAAGAAGAAGAAGAAACTTGTCAACACCTCTTTTTTAGTGATCACGGTGGGACACCTATTGCCTATCGTGCTTCTGATTTTGTTGATCTGCTCTTTTTGTGTGGTTGGATTAGTTTTCAGTCCACTTGGGTTTGTCATTTCCATTATTGTTGTTTTCTGTTCCCGGGGTTGTGCGCGGTCTTCTGAAAGGCCGTTTACATAATCAAGCGGTCGATCGATAGACCGTCCACTTCTGCCTCAGGTACGTTTTGGCCATTTATATTTATGTGGATTTGTTACGCTTACACAGTCTTGTCAGGGCCGTCTCACAGGTTTCGCGGTCGTTTGCTAGACCGCCAAGTTGTTCAGGTACGATGCAGTTTCCATCGTTTCGATTTATTTCTATTTTATGTCTTTATTTTTTTTTACTGCTCCCTGTCATTTAGCGGTCCTATCCAGGGTCGTCTACGCTCCCTGAGCGGTCTCCCATTAGACCGCGTTTGTGCATCAGACCGCGTTTGTGCTACAGTGCACCCGAGCTCTATAGTTGTGTGTTATTTCGTATCATTTCATACTTATTTTTGGGTGCTATTCATCTCCCCTGGTTGTCATTTATCTTTGCACTATTGTTGTCATATTTGCCATAATGTTTGATCATTGTATGTTAATTTTTGGCTAGATTTTGCATGTACTCCAGTGCACATAGGTTCATACATTTTGTCATACTAGTTGCATTCCTACCTTGGTAGAGGATCCTCTCGTCTCCATATTCCTTAGAGCCGACTAGGTGACCTTACCCGGGACCTCCGTAAGCCCACGTGAGCCGTGGATTCCCACACGGACGCTGGGCAGGTTGTACCTTACCACCCTCAGTCTAGGTTGCATCAGTAAGAGAGAGTAAACTTAGAGTCAACCATGTCCCTATTATACCCCTATTAGGAATCCTATTGTTGAGAGAACCTCATTTAATTGAATTCATTAAGGTTCTAAAAGGGGAACATATAAAAACTTTCGCGCATCATTACAACTTGGTTGATAATTGGTTGTCTCTCCTCTCCTTTTTGTTTGTGCATGTTTGTTAGTCATCTCCATTTAGGTGCTTATTAGGTGTTGCCTTCTCTTATTTTCAAGCTGTTCGTTGCATGTGGAGTTGCTTCACACCCACAAGATATTCTCCTAGGGGCAATTCCTTGTTCATCTCCTATCTCAACCCCTTGTTCGATTCCTTTTCCAACATGTCTTTCCACGATTTCTCCCACCCCCGCGAGGACTCCCTTCCTCAGGGACTTTTGGAGGACCCACCTAGGGTCACCACTGTGTAGGGGAGAGAAGGGTCCGTCCCTCCTCTTCCGACCATGGTTCTTGAGCACAGTCAACCCTCCCATTCTGATTCTTCTACTCACAATTCGGCCAATCATGTTCTTCACATGATGGCTCAGCTGAATCCCAACCAGCTCCACCTTCTTCGTCAGGCTTTGCAGGGGTCGGATGCCCCGTCTACAGTTCCTCCTCAGGGCGGGCCTGCTGCTGCCACTTCTGTATCCTTGACTAGTAGGCTAGGGGCCTCGTCTGCTATGCCCATTGATCTTACCCCTCTCCAGCCCAGGGTCCTCCGCTTCACCAATCCAGAGGTGGGCCAGGCTTCTAGCTCGGCCCATCAGATGTCCGATAAGGGGAAGACCCCACTTTTTTCATCTTATTATGCCGATCCTTATGGAACCATCCCTCCAGTGCCGTAGGCTCTCGTAGGCCCTGCCGATGTCTTACGCACTCAAGCAGGGGCCGCCCAATTGGCTCACGCGGATATGGGCCCATCCTTGGCCCATTATCCCTCTTATGGGCTACCCCCTCCGTCTACCTATCCTTCAGCCCCTTACACCAGGTCCACTCTCCCAGCTTTGCCTCCTCCGTCCCAGGAACGGGAACTTCTTCTTAAGTGGGCTGCCATGCAGCAGCAACTTGACCTCCTTCACAAGCGGGTCGGCCCACAGTCCCTTGCCGATATCCCGGTTCCCAATTTTCGTGACATCCGTTTTCCTCCCCAGTCGGAGCTCCCCACGTACCGGAAGTACGATGGGAATGGCAACCCCTTCATTCATATGAGGGAGTTCTTATACGAGTCGGCGTAGTTTTAACATGACGACCGCCTCATGGCGTATCTTTTCCGCCGCTCGTTGGACAGGGCAGAATTGGAATGGTTCTACACCCTACCATTGGAAGAGGCAGAGAGTTTTAAAGTTGTCAAAGAAAAATTTATACAGAGGTTCCAAGACCGGGTGGGCCCGGAGTATTCCTTTACTGATCTGGTGGCCGAGAAGATGAAGGCCGATGAAGATTTTGCAACCTATGCTGACAGATGGAGGCAGATGGCCTCCCGTGTGTCCGGGCAGATTCCGGAAGAAGAGAATGTGAAGCTGCTGATTTTTAATGCCACTCCCACGTTTCAGAATATCCTAGCCATGAATGATATTTCTATTATGCACCAGTTGTACAGCAGTGCCCAGTTCATCCAGACCCAGTTTAAGGACTCCCCCATTCATTCTTTGTTCGAGGCCCAAAAATCGAAACCCGCCAGAAAATCCCAGGGCCCAGTCACCGAAGGAGTCCAGACAAATGAGCAGGTGGAGGCTGTCCATTTCCCCAACCAGTCCGCTCCACCTCACTTTCAGCAACCTCCCCGCAACCCCCAGTTCACCGCTCCACCAACTACCCAAGCATTATTTCCCGCTCAATAGCCACAACAGCCTCAACAGCCGCCACAGCACCATAATGTCCCCCCACCAAATGGCTACGCACCTGCTCGACCGGGTCCCAAGAGAGCCCACTACCCTCCACTTCCTGAAACTCTCCCAGATATTTCTCGGCTCTAATGCACACTGGTGATCTCCAACTTCCCCCGGAACGCCCGAATTGGAATCTGGCCGCCGACTCGTCCAGATATTGCATATATCATCGGCAGCCCGGGCACACTATAGAAAGATGCTATCAGTTCCATGACTTCATTATGATTTGCATGAGGGACAGAGAATTGATTGGGCACAGATGCATAAGTTGATTGAAGACATTAAAGAGAGAAGAAGACAGGCATCGAGGCCGCAGCAGCCAGCGCCGCAGCAGCAGCAACCTCAGCAACCTCAATCCCAGCAACAGCAACAGCCTGCACCAGAGTTAGGGATTCATCAGAATCCCATGCCAAACCACCCGCCCGCTCCGTAGCCTCAGCCGCTGGATATGATCTACTGCAGCACTTGGACCGGATGCCAGCTAAGATTTCTGTATTAGAGTTGATCAAGCGCTCCGCGCTGCACCAAGAAGCTTTGAGGGCTTTTCTCCAGAAGGTTATGGTCAGCGAGGATATGGCAGTAGACAGTTTGCCATCGGCATTGGCCACAATTACGAAGGGGCCATCCATTTCTTTTTCAGAGTCAAAATTAGCACCGCCCGAGGCACGCAAGATGCCACTTTGCATTTCAATCACATTAAATAAAGTGGCGGTCGATGCGGCTCTAGTGGACACGGGAGCTTCGATAAATGTCTATCCCTTGAGCACTCTGTGTGCCTATAATATTTCTGAAGATATGCTAAGGCCAACTCCGACGACCATCGCTGCTTATGACAACTCCAGGAGAGCATGCCATGGGGTGGTGACTATTCAGGCCGAGCTCGGGCCATTGTCGATGGCCGTGGAATTCTGTGTTAGATATTGATCCAATGTTCAAAGTAATTCTAGGCCGTCCGTGGATTTATAGCCTGCATGCTGTGCCTTCGACGACTCACCAATGCCTCAAATTTCCATTTTAGGGGCGGGTGGTCAAGGTAAAGAGTATTTCCACTGTGCAAACTGTTGAAGCTATTTCCGACAAGATTCTGCCAACTCTCTGGCCGAGCAATAAGCCGGTCCTTTCTGTAATGGACTTGGATTTTCCCTGGGCATATGCGTCATGCAAGCCCACCACTACACCTATTAATGTCAAAGCCAAGTCCAAGATAAGAGACTCCAAGGGCTGGAACATGATTCTGAAACTAGGTTACCAGCCAGGCATGGGCGGACTACGCCAATCCCAAGGGGCAGAAAAATGAGCATAAGAGGCCTCGGCTACCGAGAGTCTGCATTGTCAATTTTGGGAGATTCAGGGCCGCTGATGTGGGACTACCGTCAACATTTTGTGAAGGGCCCATTGAAGCCAGGTACCTTGAAGACGCCGCCTTGCTCCGACCTGATAAGTGATACTGCTTGTACCATTGCTGACCCGCCACCGCCACTGAAGGGGCCAGTGGGTGATATGGAAGATTTTTATGACAGTTTTGAGAAGTTGTTCTATGAAGAAGAAGATTGTCCGAGAAACCCAGGGGTGCAGCTTGTAAAGTACACTCCAGCAGAGCCAGTTTACCAAGGGTCACGGAAAGAGGGGAGCTCCCTTGTTGCCTTTTCTTGGCCTCCTTCCCGCCTTACCTCCTTGTTTCAAGAGCTGGAGTTCATACCCCGCTCACCTCCAATCATGATCGATCCATTTTTTATGGAAATGCCATTTGAGGTATTGATTGTGCCATGTGCATGTGGGCACTGAGCACCAGTTGATCTCTCCACCATGTGGTTTTCTTCCTCCGATCCCTTCTTTGATGTTTTGTTTCCATCTCTCTTCCCCCTTCAACTTCCTCCTTCCTCCTCTAATCCATCTTGTTGCATGGTCTCCACCAGTCTCCAAAAAAAAATGCCAATTTCAAAACGGAGATTTCGGTGGAGGATTATGCTATGTTTTGTCAGTCCTCTTCCCAGGGGCACGAGGCCCATGTTTCCCTTCCTATAGATTTTCTATCTCCTTGGTTAGATGTAGGGCTTGTTGAATCTAGGGAAGTAGAGTCGATTGAGTCTAGTGAAGTAGGATCGTGTTCCAGTGTCTCCAACCCTTCCACGCTCGCCATGCGCCCGATGACGCATCATTCTAAAACCATTCCTAATAGGTTCCTCCAGGATCTTGCTCAGCGTTGTCATGTCCTCCTTAAGTGTCCTGAGTTTGTAGAGACATCCATCGTCCTGGAGGATGATGAAGAGCTAGACGGGGTTTGGAGCGACGATGGATTAGGTGTTTATGAGATCATAGATGAGAAGGACCCTATCGATTATGAGGATAGCGACGTGGATGACACTGCCGATTTGTATGCGCAGGGTTTAAAGAGATTTGATGAACCCTCGTCGGCAGTGGATGAACCCACGAAAGAAATTAATCTTGGAACTGAAGAGGATCCCAGGCTCATAATCATCTCCGCTAACCTCCCTCCTTAGGTTGAAGAGGAGTTAGTCAAGGTTTTGAGGGAGTACAGCGACTCATTTTCCTGGTCCTACGAGGACATGACGGGCCTTGACCCCGCCCTAGTAGAACATAGATTAGTACTTAAACTAGGGGCAACGCCCGTGAAGCAAAAATCAAGAAGATTCCAAATGGCCTTAAGGATAAAAGAAGAAGTGGATAAATTGCATAAGGCCAAGTTCATTAGAGTGGTTTTGTATCTTCAATCGGTGGCAAATATAGTCCCTATGATGAAAAGGGATGGAAAAATTCGAATTTGCATCAATTTCAAGGACTTGAATAAGGCATGTCCTAAAGATGATTTTCCGCTTCCTCATATCGACGTGTTGATAGACAACACGGCCGGGTACGAAACCCTCTCATTTATGGATGGATATTCAGGGTATAACCAAATCCGTCTAGCTCCCGAAGATCAAGAAAAGACCTCATTCACCACACCCTGGGGCACCTACTGCTACGTGGTCATGCCGTTTAGACTGAAGAATGCGGGTGCCACATATCAATGGGCAATGATGGCAATCTTCCACGACATGATGCACGTCTATATGGAATCCTATGTGGACGATATCTTGGTGAAATCAAGGTCGAAAGAAGAGCACCCTGCTATCCTGGCCAAGGTGTTGCAAAGGGCTAGAGAGTATAATTTGAAAATGAACCCGAAGAAATGTGTATTTGGGGTATCATCAGGGAAGTTACTAGGCTTCATAGTTAGTAAGCGGGGGATTCAAATTGATCCAAACAAAGCAAAGGCCGTTATGGATATGCCACCGCCTAAGAACATCACTGAGCTTAGAGGATTGATTAGGCATTTGCAATTTATTCGGAGGTTTATATCTCAACATTCGCAGAGGTGCTGCCCATTCTATGAACTGTTGAAGGCGGGGGCCAAATTTGAATGGAATGAACAATGTCAGAAGGCCTATGAGGATCTTAAGGTTTATTTGTCCAATCCCCTGATTTTGCAACCCCCTGTTCCTAGAAAACCCCCGATTTTATACATTTCGGTTATTGTTGACTCCCTCGGGGCTGTCCTGGCACAAGTGGACGACGAAGGGAAGGAAAGGGCAGCCTACTACCTCTCTAGGTTGTTCAATCCTGCTGAATCTAAGTATACCACCATGGAGAAGACCTGTGCAGCCTTGATCTGGGTAGCTCAAAAGCTGAAACATTATTTCCTTGCCTATGAGGTTAAGTTGATCTCCAGAATGGACCCAATTCGCTATCTTTTAGAGAAACCTGTCCTTTCTAGTAGATTAGCTCGCTGTCAGAACTTTCTCTCTCAATTCGATATTACCTTCATCGTTCAGAAAGCAATCAAGGGATACACTATTGCTGAACATCTTGCTCATTTACCTATCCCATGTATAGATTCTATCCAGGATGAGTTCCCTGATGAACATCTGGTCGTGCTTACTCATCACCCTTTCTGGTCATTGCACTTTGATGGTGCACTTAATTCTCAGGGCCGAGGGATCGGCGCCATCCTTCTCACTCCAGAGGGAGTGACCATTCCCATTGCATATCAACTCTCTTTTCCTGCTACCAATAACATAGCCGAGTATGAGGCTCTCCTTGCCGGATTGAAGCACGCCTATGTTCTAGGCGCGCGATACTTGAATAGCATAGGAGATTCTCAGTTAGTGCTGCGTCAAGTTCTTTCCACTTATCGCACCCGTGACCCTAAACTCAAACCTTATCAAGATTTGGTCACGCTCTTGGCTAAGCAATTCCGTAAGCTGATTTACATTCACACCCCTCGATCACAGAATATTCTCGCCGATGCGCTTGCATCGCTTGCTTCTTCTCTCTCCTTCACCCTCAGTCACTCCACTGAGACCATTATGGTCCAGCGGTTAGACACTCCTTCCCTTCAGGATCCGTGGTTTGATAAACTTAGGAAGTCCGTAGAGAGGAAGGCTGAGAAAGAGGATTTGAAAGAAGTATCTTTAACTGAGCTCAAGAAAATCTTAGAAGAAGAGGAATTGCCTTGGTACCACGAAATTGAGCAGTATTGCAGGGATGGGTCATTCCCAGAATCAGCCAACGCCGAGCAGCGCAAGGCCATAAGAAGAGTCGCCTCCAGATACACCATCATTGCGGGGGAGTTGTATAGGCACGCTCTTAATGGAGTTCTCATGAGGTGTTTAGATGATGATGAGGCTTGGAACATTGTTAAAGCAGCTCACTCGAGTGAGTGTGGAGGGCATGTTAATGGTCAGGCTTTGGCGAAGAAGATTCTTAGGTAGGACTATTACTGGCCAACCCTAGAAGAAGATTGTTCCATCTATGTCCGTAGGTGCCTTCAATGCCAACTCCATGCCGATAAAATTCATGCTCATGCTTCATCTCTCCATCCTCTTTCTGCTCCTTGGCCATTCTCCATGTGGGCTTTTGATATTGTAGGCCCACTAGGTGATCCAAACTCCCAAACCAAGCAGAAATCTTTCATTCTCACCGCTATGAAGTACTTCACCAAGTGGGCCAAAGCCGAAACATACGCGAAAATCAAGGCTACCACAGTTTTCCGCTTCATCCTCAAGAACATCATTTCACGGTTTGGAGTGCCAAGCGACATCGTCACCGACAATGGACCACAGTTCGTGTCACAAGAATTCCAGGACCTCTGTAAGAAGTTCGACATTTCATTACATCATTCATCACCATATTACCCTCAAGGCAATGGCCAAGCCGAGGCCACCAATAAGACTCTTCTTAAAATCATCAAGAAAACATGCGAGTCGCATAAATTCACTGATTGGGCCGATAAATTAATAGAAGCTCTATGGGCTTATCGCACCTCCGTCCGTACTCCCACGGGGTAAACTCCCTTTGCTCTCACCTATGGGATGGAGGCGGTACTCCCGTATGAGATTTTGATCCCTTCTCTAAGAGTGCAGCTCGACAAAGAACTTAATCTCGATGAACGTCGAGAGGCGTTGCTAGTCCAGCTAGAACTCTTGGACGAGAAAAGGCTGAATGCGGCCAATCATGTCTCCGTTTATCAAAAGCGTGTCTCGCGTCATTTTCAAAAGAAGGCCATTGAAAGAAAATTCCAAGTGAGTAATATGGTTTTGAAACGTAAGTTCATTAGATTAGCAGGTCCTAGGTCTAAGCTGCAACCCAACTGGGAGGGTCCGTTCGTAGTCAAGGAGGTTTATCCTGGGAATGCGTACCTTCTAATCAACGCAGAGGGTGAAGAATTGTCTAATCCGTGGAACGGGTTGTATCTCAAACATTTTTTTCCTTAGAGTCGAGCTAGCAACGGCCCAGTGGCGGGGTGTTCCTCTCCTTGATCATGAAGGGAGATCCCCAGTGCAACACTCACACACCACACTACCTCCAAGGTTGGGTTTTCCTTTTCTGCGCAACACCGTTTCTCCTTTGGCCATACTTGGGGGTAAGTGAAAATCCTTTTTTTTCCCTTCTTCGGCTAAAAATAGGGGTAAGTGGTGAATAAGGGGGCGAGAATCAATCTAGACGCCCCAATGAAAGAGTGGTCTCAAATAGGGACAGTTCGTTATGACCTAATTCCACATTCACAAAAGAAAAAAGAAATAAAATAAAAGGGGCAAAATCAAGGCAAAAGCTAAAAGCCCACTCGAAAGCTAAAAGTCTAATTGCTCCCAAGAATGAAACTAGGCATGGCAAGAGTGGCAGTATAATTTTTCCGCGGGACATTATGAGCCCGGTCGTATGCGTGCCTAGAGCGGATGAAGGTTCGATGATGGACACAAAGCCCTGACCCAACAGACCAAATCTCTTGAAGAGGGATTGTCGTGAGAAGAACCCGAGCCCTAAAAATCTCTATACATGTTACCAGCTTTCTTATCAGATTTTTTTTATTATTTCCCAATGACTGGATCTTATCCCACGTATGGCCTCAGCAGAGGCATCGTTAAGTGAAATTGGACCCTGGCCAAAGATGGTCACCCCCGATCCACGTTGTACTTGGGGAGCCCCTAATGAGATGTGTGGGTCTCCCGTTGTCGGGTTTGAACCGGTTCAAAATCCAAAAAAAAAAAATCAGATATTTCAAAATAAAAAAAACTCAAATATTTCAAAATCCAAAAAAATTAGATATTTCAAAATCCAAAAAAAAATCAGATATTTCAAAATTCAAAAAAATCAGATATTTTAAAATAAAAAAAATCAGATATTTCAAAATCCAAAAAAATCAGATATTTCAAAATCCAAAAAAAAATTAGATATTTCAAAATCCAAAAAATTCAGATATTTCAAAAATAAAAAAATTAGATAATCCAAAATCCAAAAAAATCAAATATCTTCAAAACTACAAAAATATTTTCAAAATCATCACATAGTCCCCTTGCATTTCATGGCATGCATTGCATTCTTTTTCTTTTGTCATTTTGCCTATTTAATAAGGCTTACCCCCTTGACTAAAAATCAGGGATTAATTATTCCTTAACTTGCTATAGGCAAGGGGTTAAGCCTAAAATAGACTTAACCTGTTTGGTGTTTAAGTGTGTGTGCAGGGACAGGTCTACAAGTGATTCTGGCATTCACATGTAAGCGGTCTCTTGACGACCGTTCCAATCTTTCAAGCGGTCATAGAGTGACCGTTCTGTCCTTATAGACGGCT
Organism: Amorphophallus konjac; assembly: GCA_022559845.1. Taxonomy (NCBI): domain Eukaryota; kingdom Viridiplantae; phylum Streptophyta; class Magnoliopsida; order Alismatales; family Araceae; genus Amorphophallus; species Amorphophallus konjac. Next base: position 77,792,833 of record CM040121.1, on the reverse strand, counting down.
TCCAGAAGGCCGCATTTATCATGCCTTACTAGCTCACTGGCCCTTCTTTGCGCCCAGAGTACAGCGGTCTTAAAAGGACCGCTTCTTCTTCAAACGGCCCCTCACCAACCGCTCTACGACCCTAGACGGTCCCTCGATAGACCGCATGAGCCTTCATTCGAAACCTCTCACACCCGTCTGTCAAGCGGTCTGTTTAAGACCGTTTGTCTTTGGTCCGCGGTCACATGATGACCGTCTAAATCGTGTAGTGGTCTTTTATGAACCACTCCCTTTTCAGAGAACCACCTCAATCCACAAATGCACAAGAAACAAGGTCAATCTCATTCAATCAAGCATTCCATTCTTTATTCAAAGTCAAGCAAATCAAAGATCAATCCACAGGGTCCCTATTCATCATAAATGATAAAATCACTCAATCTTCAGCCGGGCATCCCCGCGGGGCCTAATCTCTCTAAGCTCTCTCACATAAGTCTGATACACCTCCTGAAGCTCTGTCACCTCCGTTGGTAGGGTACGCACCCTACTGATCTCCCACATGATCAGGGCACTCCTGATCGCCTGCACATCCTCCTCTGTCCCGAGCCTCCTCGCCTGTAGTGCAGGAAGGTGGGGTAGTACTGGAACTGTCATTCGGGAGAGTCTGACCTGTAGATAACACATGTGGGGGCTGTACATAGCCAAGGTGGTGTCTCCCACAAGCCTCAAGTCGATCCCAAGCCTCCTAGGAAGCCTGAGGGTGGTACCGTGGAGGAAGAACGAGCGCATCACGAACCAGTCCAGGGGCAGAGTGTTGATGTAGAGGTGCCATTCATCCCTAGTCTTCTTGTCCGTGGTCCGACACTCTACCTGCTGAGAGAACCTGAAAGAATCGCCAATGAAGAACAACGGATGGCTCCCAAAGATACGGCTGACGGAAGTGATATCCTCCCTAGGCATGAACTTTAACCTGACACCCATCCAGCACTCAAGAAGGATCATAGAGCCAAAAAGTGGGCCCCCTAAGACTGCTGAGCTGAGGCCCTCGTACAAGTAAGCAAGCACGGCCTGAGAGATAGAAAGACCCCGCCATAGGCCACTAATGGTGCTAAGGTTGGGTATGTCCAGAACATGGTCGGCAGAAGGGAAGAGTATGGCACCACATTGGCAGATAGAAATAGCTTTAGCTATGGCTTCATCCCACCCACATTTGTTTTTACAATGAGCTATAACCCACTGGCTCAGGGGTAGCAAGTGGATGTGGTGTAGGCCAATCATGGTGCGGATATCCTTAGTGCTGGGTAGGAACTCCCCTAGAATGAGGGTAGGATCTACAGGGGCAACAGTGTGGCAAACTAGGTCTTCCTCACCAACTTTAGATCTGGGAAGATATAGGTAGGTCTCTACCTCCTCTAATAAGATGGTGACCTCAAAGGATGGGAAGATGAAGGTGTGCATCTGAGGATGCCATACTTCCACTAGAGCTGTGATGCTGTGCCAATCTAAGGAGAACTTGGGGTAGTTTTTGGCTAAGACTAGAAGAGGATGCAAATGCCAGGATCTAAGGATGGATGTCACTGCTATGGAGAGCTCACGGATCATGGGAGCCATCCACTTCAAGGATGAATAGCGCCTAGGACCGGGAAGAAGCTGAGGTGGTGGAGAAGAAAAAGGAAAACAAAGAGAGGGTTGAAGGAATTGAATGAAATGAAGAAATTGCTTTGACTTACCTCTCTCAAAGGGCTGGAGCTCAGATGCCCGGGGATGGCGGTCAACCTTTGTAGCACTCCATTCTCCTTCCTAGCCGATTTTGGCCCATCATAAGCGCCCCCACCCATAGAGCTTCCTTCAAGGGCCCTCTTCATGGTATTTTAGAGAGATTTGACAAGGTTTTCAAGGCTTAAGAGAGTGGTGTTGTGTGAAGAATGAGTTTGAAGTACCCTCCTACTTATAAAGCTTAATTTGTGGCCTAATACCACTAAGATTGAGGTAGGATATCTCCAATTGGAGTTTGGATAGGCTTTGGCATGGGTTAGGACTCTTTACCCTCGGGTTGGACTCTCCAAGAGAGTCCCGATTAGAGCTACCTGAGTCTTCACGTAAGCGGTCTATCGAGCGACCGCGGGTTCAGGCAGGCGGTCTACAATGGACCGTTTTCACGCCTTCTGCACACCTTGCCTCACTGGCAGACTAAACGGTCCTGGGAAGGCTGTTTCTCAGTTCCAACGGTCAATACAAGACCGTGTTTCCCTCCTATGCGGTCCAACGGAGACCGTTTACTATCTTCTTTGGAGCCTTGGCCGAACGAACATCCGCGGTCCACCGTGGGACCGTTTGAAGCCTGCAGCGGCTGACTGTATGACCGTCTATATTCCTGACGCCTCAATTTTTGCCTCCCTTGCACCAGTTCCACTCAAGACTTTTCGTCTCTCTCTCTCACTCTCTCGTGTCAGGTTAGGATTCGTTGTTAGTCAATTAGCGTCAAGCATTTACACATTCATTTTCAAAACCAAAACTCATCATATCATAAGCATATCATAACATCTATATGTACATAAGTCACATCTAAGTACATCAGGCCGGTCCCTCTCCTAGACCCCCACTCTCACCCGAGCCCTTGTGCCTCTTCGATGGCGGGGCCATCGCTGAGCTCGCCTCCTCTCGGTGTCGTCAATGTCGCTCCTCCTCCTCGCTCCTCCGGCGACCGGAGGAGCTCGTGAAATAACTCCTGTAGGAGTTGTGCGTGTTGTGTGTACCATGTGTGCCGCTCAGAGCTCCGCTGCGCTCTGGCCTCCGGCTCATCCTCTCATAGGCCTCCACAGCGCCCTCCAGCTTCGCCACCTGGAGCCGGGATCGGTCCCACTCGGCCTGGAGTCGCTCCATCTCTACTCGGAGGAGCCCCGTCTCCATCGGGTCTGCTGGTCGGCTGCGCTCCAGCTCCCCTCTCAGTCGGGTAACTACGCTCAAAGCCGCCGTCAGCTTAGTCGTCTGCATGTGCATGCATCATGGTCAGTTAGTTGCATTTCATAATCTTAATCAAAAGGGAAAGCACAAGTGTTCACTTACCCTCTCGGCGAGTGCCGCCTCGGCCTCCTCGGCCCGTGTCACCATCCTCGCAAACTCCGCATCCCGCTCGACACGGTACGCAGATGGCAGGGAGGAGAAAGAAGGTGCGTCAGCACCCTGACGCTGGGTCCCCTCGGCTCGCTACATTTAGAACTCTAGGTTAATCAATGTCATAAGCATATGCACAACTAAGTCTAAGGTTCAGTGACACTCACCAGGAGGTCCAGCGCTTGTCGGAGCTCGTCTCGCTGCTAGACGGTGGAGTGGAGGAGGCCCTGGAGCTCGGAAATCACCCCTGGGGGTCGAGCTGCATATAGAAGTCAAGCGTTAGTGCATCATAATCATAAAGCATAATAGAAAACATGGGGTTAGAGTCATACCGGTCGTCGAGTGCCACGGAAGACCTGGTTTCCGTAGCGCCTGGCGTAGGCCGTCAGGTACGCCTCGTCACTCTCGGGACGGGCACGCACCACTCACCCAAGCCCCGTCCAGTCGCGGATCTGCTCCGCTGCTCTGGTGGTCCAATCAATCTCTGTCGCTTGTCCCTGGGCGTGGCATCCCACGCGCTCCTCTGGCTTCTCGAGAGCCGGGAGCTCCACCTCTGCCTGATGGACCTCGAGGGTCCTCATCACGAGCCGGTAGTAGAGGGGCTCCACCACATTCATGCAGTGGAGTCCCGTCCGGCGTAGGCCAAGGCCGCCACCACCCATGGCTGGCCCTCGTGCCCCTCTCCCTGGTAGGGCGTCCACCGGACCTGTCAAATAGAGCAATTGCATCAGCATAACAGGCATATGGTTGCATTCACAAAGTTTAAGTCTTAGATCTTACCGAAGCGTAGGGTAGGGTGTCGAGGTCATTCTGGATCGCCCGGACCTGGCGACGCAGCGAGCCGACCTCCCGTGGTGCCGTCCACTGTCTCGCGATGGGCAGCCGGTCCGGATACGTCTCCTCTCCTCTCCCCAGTCTGGGGAGGTGCACATAGGCCTACACCTGCATTGCATTGCATTAATTGTTAGCACATAAGCATTTAGAGAATTCATATAGCAATTGCATAATCATTTTAGGGCTCTGAGTCATACCTATAGCAATGGAGAGAACCTATCGAGCATCGTGCGTCGGCTCGTGGAACTGAGAGTGTTGAAGAGGAACGCGAGGACCGCCGCTCCCCAGGCATACTCCCCGACTCGGTCAACCTCCTCCAGCAGTGGTAGTAGGCGGCAGCTGACCACGTCTCCCCGAGTGGCGAAGAGAAGCCTCCCGAAGAACAGCATCAGGAATCACCTCAGGACCACATCCGCCTCGGGTCCCAGTGCGATTGCCACCCTCGGTCACGCTCGGTCTACCAGTCTCTCGAGGTGCTGCTCAGGCAGCTCTCCCGTGGCGATCCCGGCTCCCCTCAGACCGAGACTCTCTTGTAACCTCGCTCGCGGTAGCGTCGTCGACTGACGCTCTGGCCGTAGCAGCTCTAGGCCCAGCAGCCTCTGGGCCAGCTCGCGGTAGTCGGGGAAGGTCCTCCCGCTAACTGGCGCCCTGTGCACTAGCAGACCGGTGATGCGCGTGACGTCCTCCAACGTCGGGACCATGTGGCCCCACGGGAAGAGGAACGTCCGGTTCACCGGATCCCACCAATCGTGCAGGGCGTAGAGGAGTCCGGTGTCGAGCCTCGTCACCTCCATGCTCAGAAACTCCCTGAATCCCATCGCAGTGAGCCTCTCCCACTGGAAGTCAGGCAGTGCAAGGTGCACTGCCCGAACCTGGAGCCAGGATGAGCCAGGATATCCGGGTCCTGCGCTTTCCCTGCATGCATTTAAATAATTTGCATTAGTCATACACTTCATAATAAATCATCAGAATAAATAAATAAATAAATATGTAGTCTATCAGGTTAACGGTCCCTTCTGGGCCGTTTATATTCCTCTAATAGTTGGTCTCCAACTGTTTTATCGTTCCCATAAACCCATTCCAGGATCTAAAGCTATACGGTCATCCATTGACCATTTTTCATTTGTAGATGGCCTGATGAAGATAGTGCGATTTCATAGACGGCCCAGTCTAGACCGTTTACCCCTCACATATATATCCCAATAACGGCTGCCCTCTAACTGTTTGGACACCCAATGGTCCCTTTCAGACCGTTTGAACTTCCCTCAAGCCCCCGTTCATCTAAATTTACACGGTCAATCCTATGACCGTTTGACTACTGGACGGTCTGATGGAGACCGTTTTGTTCTCAGGGGTTCAGTTCCTGGACGGCCCAAAGGTGGACCGCCTAACATCTACACGGTCTTCCTCAGACCATGTTCATTTCCCGATACCCTGTCTATTCAGCTCCCATTGAACGGTCACCTATGGACCGTTCTAGCCTTTTTGGGAGGTTGGTTTACGATCGTTTTGCTTCCATACGGTTTTAGGCGAACCGTTTATTTTTCTTAAGCGATCACTATTGAACCGTGTTCTACTCGCCGTGCCCGACGGCATTCCACCCCTTTCCCCACCAGGGTTAATGGCCCAAAGGGCCTTACAACCAATCCTAAAGGGTCCTATGCCCCGTTCTAATCCACCTAGGCTAACATGCATGAGCTAAAATGAAGAAACGGGGGTTCTGGGGGGTGCCTACCTCAGAGGTCTTCACGGGCCTTTCCACCGCCGGCGTAACTACCTCCGATGGTGCTTCCCTTTCCTCGGACACCCCGGTGGCCACCAGGGTTCCTTCGGCCTCGGTCACAGGCGGTGGAGGGGCCTCCATGGCCGCCTCCGGCAGTGGCACCATCTCCTCCTCCGACGGGTTCAATGGGGGCGGCACGGTGCTCTCTCCGGCCATTCGACGGGTCAAAGCCTGCCTCTTGAAGCGCATAAAGGGGTGGGAAGGCTATGGAAATGAGGGAGAGGATGTTTGAGGGAGATGGAGAATGAAGGGGGGTGGTCTCCATCGGTTACGGGGAGTGGAGAATGAGAGGGGGTGAGGAGAAAGACGATGGAAGTGTCGGTTTATTTTCTTGAAACCGACGACCTAAACGCGGTCTTGCGATAGACCGTTTATGTTTGGGGTGGTCTTCCATAGGGCCGTTTATATGTTACGATTGAAATTCAAATTTTCACGACCTGGGCGGTCCTCTCTGGACCGTTTAGAATCTCTGGCGGTCTGGACTAGACCGTGTATATGCTGAAGTGTTGAATGACCTTTTAGGTTTTGTCTTCGATGTATTATGTGCTTAAGTTAATAAATTCTTGGCTCAATTGACTTATTTCATGATATATCGATTGCAAAACCTTGTTCATGATTCTTTTGCAGCATTAATCCACTTCCATTACCGACAGGTAAGTCAAGTAAGTATCTCGATCCCTAGTCCCTTAATGCATTACTATATGGTATCTATGCTATATTATCTCAAGAATCAGCTGGTCATTCATGTGTTCCAGAATCTGACGTTCCCCTATAACAAAAATGATGATGATCTAGGTCTATGTGTTTAATCATCGGATAGGCCGTTATGTTGGGGGGATTAGGGGATGACGATTCTGTCTTGCACGCCGTGGTTGCAGATAGTATCCTGACCCTGAGTTGTCCAGTCTAGCAATATTATTCTCGAGTATTTTCTATTTTATAGCTTTCTTTGCATTCATTTTAATGATTTCTTTTATTTTAGCCCAGCATGCATCATACGCATCCTTTTGAGCATTCATTACCCATGGCTTGTCTGAGAGTGTCTCGTTTGTGATGGACGATTGTGCGTTCATGGTTTTTGGGTAAGAGAAGCTATTCCGCTCAGAGTTGGAAGGTTTTCTCTGGTCTGTTGTGGGAATGGGTTTTATTGATTTAATAATTTTATTTGTTTATCTATTTAGGTTATTTATTTATTTAGTTAGTTAGTTTATTAGGCGTGCCAGCCACCGAAGTGACAATTTATTATGTGCTCGATCTGACTCAGTCTGTTGATTGTGAGGATCGGGTCGGGACCAGAAGTCGGTCATACCATAAAGGCTATGACGTTAATTATGTCCTTCCAAAGAAGGACAACCCTTGATTAATCACCAAAGTAAGAGGGGCCCCGGGGGCAAAACAAGATAAGACGGTCATGCTCATTTTTTTTTTATTTGGAGGATGTGAGATGCATGCACATGATCATGTGATTGGCAGTTTTATTGTGGTTTATTTGCCTGGTTCCCGGTATGGGGGGCGGAGAACTTAGGTCCGAGAACTATTCTCACGCATAATGATAGCTTCCGATCGGACGCGGCCCGACCTTCGACCACGCACTATTTGATATACCGGGAGTACATGATGGGATGATTTTAGGTTTATTTGATCATATTGAGAATGTTGCATGAGATAGACACGTTTATTCTTTATGAAACTAGGCAAGCATAAGCAGAATAACAAGATTCATTAGAACATTGCGGCATTACGTGCCCGTATCTTGATATTATTTATGTGTATCATGGAATGAATCCGACAGCATGTCCCCTTTATCTTGGATCATACCAAGTGGGAATAGGATACCGTCCACGCAGAGGCGAGATGGAATCCATAGGGGCCCATTTGTTAACCGATTGCTGTTAACTTACTCGACCCTGGAGTGTCGAGTAAGTTAATCGACCCCGATTAAGCGGGCTGTGTGTGAGGAGAGAGCGGTGGGCCCCGCTCTCTCTCTCTCATCCGTTGGGTTATCCTAACCCCGTATCAAAGCGGCCCTAGATGATCGGAGCATGCCAGTGCCCGAATAACACGAAGTAGGATGAAATTGAGATGGACTAATCCAAGACGGTGTTAGTCCACAGAGGTGTTTGATGTTTTTATTCGCTAAAGGGAGTCACTAGAGACCATGTAGAGGCAGGGCTCTTTAGATCCCAAGGGGTTTGGAGCTGATGTAGCATGCCAAAGATCAGAGTTCATTTCGACAGCATCTCCCCTTATTTTGGACTGTGCCAAAGGGAGAGTATAGAACATCTATCTACAGAGTGTCGAGATGGAAGCCAAAAGAAAGATGGGCATAGCCCGAGATCCAAGAGGATCAGAATTCAGCGGGACAGTGTCCACTCATCATGGCATTTATTGATATCCCCTTGAAGAGACCGTAAGAGAACATGCAGTGGCAGAACTCCATAGGCCGGTAGGGTTGCAAGATGAACGTCATACTTGGCAGAATGTAGGGGTAAACCCTGTTAATGTAGCTCCCATGGATTTGAGTGAAGGACTGTGATCCCCTTGATGGGCTTAAGGTTTACATATAATTTAATAGGATTGGGATATTAAGCTGAGGCTAAGTTCAATTAGGTTTATTATGGTTGCTGGGAAATCAGGGATTCAATGGGATTGAGGGTTTCAGAAGGGCCAAAGGCAATCAGTGCGGATGGTAAGGTCGTCCCTCGGCGCTTGTCAATCGGCGTCGAAATAGTGCCGAGGCAACAGGGCGCCGAGGGGCTTAGTTAGGGCGCCGATAGGGCAGTTTCGAAGGGTTTTGGAAGAGATTTTTGGGGCTTTATCTGGGTCGGTGCAGGTTTTATATAGGTTGCCGCTAGTTTGATTTGGGTTAAAGCTGGGTTTGTGCAGGTTTGAAGGGGTTCGGCACGGGGAAAAAGAAATCACGTGCTACCGGCGCGCCTGCCTCTCGACGCAGGATCAACGCCGAGAGAGAACCACACCGGGAGGCCAGTTGGGCGCCGGTAGAGAAATCTGAGGCTTGGGACTTTAAAGCCGTGGATTTTGGGGGTTTGAGGTTTTACCCAAAGGGTTTTGAGAGGCTTTATCTGAGGGTTTCGAGAGGCTAGGGAGCCCTAAGATCGATTCTAGAACGGATCATCTTGAGGATGAGGGTACCTTCGCATTGGAGCAGCGTTAGGAGCTGATTATTTATTGAATCGCATGAACCGGGATTCGATTGTATCCCTCAATATTTCTCAAATGAGAGGCCATGAGATGAACTGTCTTAGGCTCTCACCACAATCGTGAGGTTGGGAAAACAACAGCGATGCGACAGAAACAGACTCACGTAGTATGAGGGGTATGCATACACAACAGAATCAAAATCTGCACATAACAGCCATCAAATGCGATGGTTTTCAGGGAGACGGAGAGAGGGAAAACTCCAGAATCTCATATTTCATTTCATTCAAACGAACGCACATGTTTAGCATAGAGGAGAATCAGACTACAGGAATATACATATAGACTAATGACCCTTGAAAATCTGTCGGACTGCGCCGATGCTTAACACCGACAGAAGAACAGCGCTCAGAAGCGGATTACAGAAAAGAAGACTGAAATATCAAATGGGGAGGGGGAGAATATAGCCCCTGAGGGCGTTTGACCAGTGAACCCCACCTTGAATCTCCTTCACTTAGGCTTCTGTTGCTCTCTCTCTTTCTTTCAGATCCCTTTCAGCGGGCTCTCAGTCTCTTTTCTTTTCTCTGGCTCTGAATACTCTTCTCTGTATTCGGACTCTCTTTTTCTTCTCTCTTTTTTCTCTCTCGATCCACCTTCTCTATCGAAGGCATGGGGTTTATATAGAGGACTAGCTCTCTTCCATCGGCACGGGATCATCCCGGGATGGTGTGGCATCGGCGCGCTCAGGGGTAGCTTCTCGGCGCGCTCCTGATGTGGGCTTGGGCCCATTTAATTAGTGTATCAGCGCCGACCAAGGACTTCACAAATGGGCCTTCTTCGTTGGCCATATGGGCTTCTTAAAATGACTATTCACTCTTATTGTAGCTTACTTAACATTTTGCATCCACAAACATGTGCGAAGCTATGTGAATCCCATTTTACGAGTGCCATAATATTCTGAGGATCCTCTTCAGCAGGCAGATGATTGCCCGGGACTTGACATAGTCTTAATCAGCCTGACTATCTGAATGATAGCCGTGCTGGGCAGTAGCTTGGCCAGAAATGGCTTCAGTCGGACAGAGTGTCAGGGGTAATGGATCTTCTTCTATTCTGATTCTCAGAACTTCCAGGGATGACATAGGAGCCGCACCCTTGATTGATCTTCAAAGTGTCGAGCTTGCTTTGACATCTTCTTTTATCTTTGTATATTTTAGGTGTCAACAAATGCCCCCCACCTACAGGTGGCGTAAGCGAGGAATGAGCGGCACGGGGCCTACAGGTGCATATTATAATGTGCTTTGTGCTTTCTTCAGGCTTGCTCCTACCCGTTGTGTCTATTCATAACTTGGAATCTTCATTATGCTTGTATAATTCCAGCACTTTGTAAGCATCTTTGGAATAATGCTAGGTGGTTGGGTCTTAAATGACCTGCATTTGGATTTGATTTTCTGGTTGCAGCATTCCAGCGCGGGTAAATCGGCGCAGTCAGCAATCTCGGCACACCCATCTCGGCGCGGCATCGGCCTTGGCGCGCCCAGGCTTGGCATCCGTCTCGGCGCGAGGGCGTTCTCAACGTGCCCTTTGGCGATTTCGCTCTTCGACGTGGCATTGGCCTCGGCGCGCATTAGGGTTTTACCCTATTTAGCGTCGAGAGGGCTGAGGGAAGCTCATTTTTCCCTAAACTTTCTCTCTCTTCATCCTTCACGGTGGTAGCGCTCGGCATGGGTTTTCTTCAGAAGAGATTTCTCCCTCCACGCTCCTTCTTCTTCACTGTGAGGCTCTTTCTTTGCTTCATATACGGGACTATGTCCCTCTTTATTAAGGAGTCATCCCCTCTTGGTGGATGTTCATCCTATTTGACTTTTGGGCATACCCCAGATAAGGGGAGGTGCTGTCAAAATTTTCTTAGAATTTCACCTTTTATCGTTGTCTCAATACTTGTCTCATCTTTATTGATTTTTATCTACAGTTGCTGAAATGGCCACCACTTCTAGCCGTGCTGCTTCTGGAACTGCCGATGCCAGTGCCTCCTCTCAGGGTAGGATACCTGGCCCTATTGTGACTTGGCTGAATGTCGGACAGCTAGACCGAGGTCTTGGGAAGATCGCCATAGTTGATGAATCCTCTGACTCAGAGACGGACACAGTGTCTGCATCCCGTGTCCTGCCTACTGAGAACGGGCTAAGCTTCAATCATGATGACGGCTATCGTCCAGATTTTTCGAAGGATCGTCATCTAGTGTCGTTCATTTACACCTTCAATGTAGCTGGGAAGAGAGATGTTATGCTAGCCCGGATGGTGGAACGGGCCATGCTGATGGAGAGGGACAGCCTGAAAGGCTCCGTATATCGCGGAGAAACCATCTATCTTCTGGGGGAACGACGCAAATGGAATGCTATTTTGGGAGTGACTGAGTTGGAGACGGAGCAGAAGATGCTGACGCGAGCTCCTGAATTCACACCAGCCAGGTGGGATACCGCTGCAGGTCAGGTCAATAGAGAGAATCCCGGCTACGGATTGTTCTTGGCACCCATCAAGTGGGGCTATAGAGATGAGCCATTTGTTCTAAACTGCTTGGATGTCCAGTTCAAGTTTCAGTTGGCTGTTGGCTGGTTTGCAGACACCAAAGTGACCGATGCTCATCTCTTCCGCGTGGGAGCAGTAGAATTTACAGAGTATGTGCTGAAAGAATACGCTCCCTTACTGACCAGGGCTGGAGTATATCATAGTGTATATGCATCCCACTTTCGGTACCCTATCTCCAAAAGCCTGTGCTGCGGCATGTTTGAAGTCTTCTGCCCACAGTTTAATACTTTCTACACAGCAGAGGGTGAAACTTCTTTGGACCTCTGGAGTTTGTCACAGCTTTCAGGTCTACCGATTGACGGAGAACCTTATGAAGAGGTCTGCCTGTATGACTTTATCAAGGATGAAACTGACAGAGAGGGCCAGTATTTCTTCGGCTTTTCATACCGGTATTTGATGAAAGCATATCGCTCCCTTTGCCTGGCACATCATAGAGGGTCATCTAAGGGATATCATACCCAGGAGAAGAGCAGCAGGCTGAAAGTCTGAGTAGGACATTGGATCCAATATTTCTTCGGTGGTCCTCTGAAATATAATGAGTTCCCTCCTGTGGCTCCCGTTGCGGGTAAGCAAAGCAAGTCTCCCAAGTTTAAGTCAGAGCTACCTGCTTCCATTCGGTGAGTCAACTGAGCAGGGCCGAATCCTGCTAGAGTAGATCCCCTTACTCACTGTGCCGCTTACCTTACATTTTGGCTGTGCACTTTTGCTCTCCCGTAGGGAGATGAAACAGTTATCAGGCCGGAGGCAATATACCCGGCATGTCAGATGGCTTGGGGCATGCGGCTTGCTTTATGTCTGGCTGCGCTTTGCCTGTTTTACAAATCTCTGGGAGATATATATAACCATCAGATCCCTCAGTCTTTCAGAACAGTGGGCCCGTTCCATTTCTTCAATGCCTGGATATGTAATTTGTTCCCAGAACTTGCTCCCAGGACTTTACAGACAACTACATTATACCTCAGGATGCTGGAATTTGCAAGTGCCGAACCTTACCCAGTGTCATGGCAGCTTTACTCTATCATAGGGCGGTTAACAAGGGTTCCAGTGGATTCAGCGAGAACTATTCATTTCTAGAATTTGGCAGCACATTCTACTCCGCTAGTGAACCGTCAGCGTGAGTGTAAAATCGAGGCGGTGGAGACTTTACCCACTTCATTTTGGGTGCCACAGTGACCCGGCCAGTCTTCGAGCCTGAGCTCATTGATTGGGCTTTGTCAATCCGCCCCGATGTTTTAGTGTTCAGAAAGGGGGGCGTGGTTCATCTAGAACCCTATTACCCGTTTAGATTCGGCCGAAATTTTGGCTATGATTAGCACATTCCACCTTCAGCTGCTCAGTTTTCGTTGGACAACAGGTCAAAGCATGGCTCGATCGTTGCAAGTGAAGGTCGCACCTGGTGGGATTATTTCCACCGTCGCGATGCCAATACTTTCAGAATATCGGTGCCAAACCGTGTTCCCCGGGCCACTCCAGGATATATAAAATGGTGGAATGCCCGAACCAGCTTCTATCGTAATGCCAGGACGACATGCTGGGATGTAGCCGAGCATACCTATCTAAGTCAGCAACCTGGGCCAGTTTTTGATATTGATGAAGCCCATCTGAAGAGACTATTTTCTCAGCACCCGAAGGAGGCAGATGCATACATAGTGTGCAGGAAAGTTGTGAAAGAGGATGCAACTAAACAGTTGATGCCTGTGCTTGCTGACATAGATGAAGATGTTTTCATGAAGAATCTAGAACATCTATGTCAAATTGGTGATGCCCGCCTGGAGCTTCAACAATATCCTTTTCCAATCGAGGAGCCGCTTCCCAAAGCAGTTTCATGGAAATGTGAGGTTGACCGCTTCTGCCCATACCGGGCGTTTATTAGGAGGGAAGATAGAACCCCAACGTATTATCAGCATACGTCTTGGCTATTTGTTCTGATGAATGTCCATGGGCTGGCCCTTGACAATCCCATAGCAAGTATTCTGAACAAACCTTTGTTTGTATCTTTTCATTATGCTGACGGCTGGGGTCTTGACCACCACGGCTTGTATCATTGTCTTGCTTCCCACGGCCATGTGGACTTGGCTGATCTGGCCAAAAAGTGCGAGAAAATTGGTGATATTTGCTGGCTTGTACGGGAGATTGCATCCCGAAGCAAGGAGGTGGCTTATCAATACTGGCCCCTCTCATCTTTTTATAATGGCTCGACAAGTAAAATTTTCTCCGGCCGACATGTCGCCTATCTTATTCTTTAATTTTTTTTATAATGACATGCGTCTCCTTCGGTAGATCGACCAGACATAAAGCAGCAGGGACTTTATAGGAAGATCATTTCCCAGGCCCAGAAACCTGAATATTTTGACACTCCTGCACCAGCGCCAACTACTACTTCGCTACCTCCTGGCAGAAAGAGAGCAGCTTCTTTGCTGAAGGTTGCTTTGGGACCGACAAAGAAAGCTTGGAGAGCCTCATCGAAGCAGTCATCGACTGATGTAACTGCGACTCCCTTGCCTATCGTGCCATCATATGAACAGTTCGCCGCTCAGCGGGAGGCCACTCAGCAAGCAACCGAAGGTGGCATTACTTTTCTTTGCAGCCTGTAAGATTATTCCTTCCATGGCACCTTCATTCCCTGATATCTTTTTCATTGGATGCTAGCTCAAGAAGCAGCTGCTGCTACTATGAATACTGAGGAGATTGCCACATCGATGGAGGATGTGGAACCCCCTACCATGGCCATGATGGAGGCAACTGAGGCAGCTGAAGCCGTAGGGGAAAATCTCCTCACTGCTCAGGAGGACGTCAGACTCACTTCTCTCACGCCAGCTAGTGAAGCTGCGGGTGAGCCAAGTGACTGTGATCCTTCTAAATCTTCTTTTCTTAGTGATCTTCTGACCCTGCCTTATACATGTCTTTGTGCTATAGTGGCCAAAGTAGTCAGTACTGGGGCTAAGACACCTGCTGTGGACACCCCTTTGTAGCAGGAAGGCCATAAAATTATCTTGAAGAAGGGTGCCATCCCATTACGGTGTGTAATCACCCGCTCAGCAGCTCGTAAGGCAACAGAAGAGGCGAGCCAACCTGAGCCTAGTATAGATATTTCTTCCAGTAGCTCTACTACCCCTTCTGACGAAGAAGTTGATTACGGTTCTTCAGAGGGTGATGAAAAAGCATCTGAGACAATCAGTGAAGGGACAGTGATGCCCTCTACGCTACTGAGTGGTCCCTCAATATTCAGTCCTCTAGGATTGCTAGCATCACCATCTGAGGGAATACTGCCAGAGGAATTCGCCAGAATTGACATGGAAGTGGAGATAACCCCTCCTTTTGTTGCTTCATCTGCAGAATTAGTGTCTTCTATACAAGCATTTGAGGAGACGGATTCTGTGGCCATGGTAAATTCTGCCCGCCCTTTTGCCGAGCTGCATAGCTTTTCCATTCTTCTTTGTCATTTTGGTGCTTATCGAAACTTTGTTCCAGAGTCTAGCACAGCCGATCACCTTTCGGTACCGTCTTCCGATGTCATCATTTCATCGGGGGCTTTAGATATACTGCCTCCTGTCACCATATCTCCTCCAGAGGCAGTTACTGTACTCCGTCCTGTGCCAGTGAGGATACCACCGGCAGCTGAAGTATCATCACTAGAGTTGAGCTCATTGGGAGAGAGTTCTGCCCTAGTGTCTGCCACAGAGTTGAGGGCCGAAGCGGATCCATCAAGAGGTTCTGCCTTTGTTCCAGCGGCCGTAATGACCATTGCGCCTGATCTTATAGCTCCATCTGTCCAAGTAATAGAGTCGGAGCCTTTGCCACCTCCAGCACTTGTGGAAGAGAGATCTTTAAAGAGCCCGGCGGAGCATGAGCAGATTGTCGAAGTGACTGCTCCTTCAACTTTGGTGGCCATTCTGTCTTCTTTTTTTGATCCAGATGCTGGCCTATGGGCATCTATAGACAGTGAGGTCACTTTTGATGTGGAGCCAGTAGCCTCCCTTGGCTTCACTTCATCAGAGGATTTTGTCTGGCAGCATTTAGAGATGTTGCGCCGTGGAGTAGAATCTCAACCGACATTGTCTTATCTCCATCTGAAGGAAGTGGCTGAACGACTGACGGTTGGCCTGCAGGCACTTGATGCGGGACGATATGCTCTGATACCAAATTTTATGCGGGACGATATGCTCTGATACCAAATTTGATGCGGGACGGAACTGACAAATGGACTAAACCTATGATGAAGACCAAGTGCGGCCAGCACTCACACGTGACAAGGCAAGCCGAGAGATCGACCTCCGTACTATTCCTCCGAAGAGAGGCGTCTCTCAACAAGAAACCCAAGTCCACGGTCGTCCCTATGAGGGAAGCGAGTGGATCAAAGCGGCAAAGGAGCCGACGCGCAACTATAGGAGTCTAGTCCGAGCTCGGTGCTCGACTAGGGCCACGGAATGGGATACTCTCACTCACGATCTCGCGGTGTTGAATGCTAGCTAGGATCCCTACACTCTCACGCGGCATACAAGATCACATACTAGTAAAGCAAAATGCCAAGGGGGGGAGCGTCGCACGTACCTCCACGCCTAGGCGTGGGGAAGGAACCCCGGCCGAGACCGACAACCCCGATACACACAATGAAAGAATAGGTACAAGCCAGCAATGGTGCCCACTCCTCGCAGGGAGATAACATGTTACAACAATTCCATTCGGGGCGGCCGATACACGGGCTGACGGGCGGCACTCGGTGAAGGGTTGGCCACGAGGAGGGTCCGGATGACGATCGGCAGAATCGCAGCAACGCGCGACTCGGTGGTAAACGTTCCCACGAATGGATCCGGAGTCCGATTGGGGCGCCGTCAGCGAGGGCACGTAGTTAGGTCGCAGGAGGAAGCCTCGGCCAAAAGGCGTGCTCAGATTCCGTCCGTGGAAGCCGTGGCCGCACCTGCAAGTGGGGACAAGGAATCTGCTCCCAGAACTGCGCTATCGAGCGGGGAAAATGGTAACTCGCTGCTCCGGTAGGCGAACGAGGCCCCGCTTGTGGGAGGACGTCGGGGACGCAGAGCAGCAGGTCCGGACCAAAGAGATCGATCAGATCTGGTCGTGGTTGGACGCTGTGAACTTTGGAAATCGCCGGTTGTCCTGGCACCGGGTGGACTGGGCAGACCCGCGTGACCTCACGGGAACGGACGCTACGAACAGCTCGGACGTCGGAACGAGACGAGGTTGGCGGCGTTGGAAAGAGGACGACGAGAGGTACAAACCCTGAAGAAATCAGCTCCAAACTCGGAGTTGTCCGTCCTGTGGGATTTTCTCAAGAAGGAGGGTGGATCTGGGCGCGCAGAGAGGGAGGCTCCTGCGCTAGCTCACGAGAAAACTCGCCACGGGTGGTGCCGACCTCGGATCGAGGCGAAACCAAAGCCCACGCGCTGCCGACTCGTAGAAGTATCCACCAAAAAAAAGGAGGGGCTCGGATTCGATCCGCACCAGATGGGGACGCCGCTGCAACTCGGGGCCGAATCTGGAACACGCGAACTCGAACCGGAGACGAAGTAGAAGGGAGGAAGAACCTCGGCGTCGCACCGAGGGGATGGGGAGTCGCACCCCGGGGTTGCTCCCGTCGCAGGAGCAGAGGAGGAAGAGAGGGTCGCCCTCTCCAAGGGGTGGCTGCGCAAATGGCTGCTCAATCAAAATATTTCATTCATTAATTAATTTCCTCCAAAGAAAATGCTAAGACTATATAGTTGGGGAGGGGAGCTAGGGTTTCTACCACCAAATGGGGAGATGGGGGCGCAAATGGGAGGGGGTAGGGGCGGCCAGCTCTCCTCCCATCAAGGAGGGAATCTCTCCTTCAATCAAGGAGGGATCAAAGGAAGGGGCGGCCAAAGGAGGGAGTGGAGAAAGGGGAAGGCGGCTGCCACCTCTTCCACTTGGAGGAGGTGAGAGGTGCGCCCAAAACCCTAACCCTAGGGGTTGAGTGCGCAAACCCCAAATGGGCCAAGAGAAGTGGAGCACAAGATGGCCCACTAACCCCTTTGCCCTCTAAATAAGCCTACAAAGCACAAAAGATGTCTAATTGGCCTACAAAGGCCTACAACTAGATAGAAGTGTCCACGCAGGGACTAATCCAAGGCCCAACATGGCCTAAAGCATGAAATAAATGGGGATAACTCTGCTAGTCTGCTAAATGATCGCCAAGCCAAAGGGATGCCGGCGTGCTCCGTGTGCTCCGTCGAGTGAAGCGGCGCGTGTCCTCACCAGCACTAGGCTATCCTTTAGATATATGGACCCATCGGGTGCTATTTTTGCTAAAATTTGTGAATCGCCGAGACTTTCTCGAGCGGACAATGAATGACCGGCTGACGGCCCTTAAATTGCAGAAGGCCGATTGTCAGACAGAGCTGGAGTCACTGAACTCTGATCTTTACAGGAACATGGCCCAGGTTAAAGCTTCAATCGCTCGCGCACAATTCTTGCGTAGCCAACGGGAGGAGCTTCGAGTTGAATTGAATGCTGTTGAAGCTGAGATATCACTGCTGGAGGTGGCAGAAGCCCAGGGTATTAAGGATACCACATTGCTGGAGGGTCGAGTTGTATCTTTGCAGACCGAGATGACTCGTGTTCAGGAGGAAGAAGTTCAACTTCGTGAACTGGGAGCGGCTCCACATGTCGGGCTTCTTGACTTCGAAGATATCTTCCGGTGATCTTAGCTGATCCTTCTTTTGTAATCCATCCCCCTTGAAGGGCCCCAACTGTCTTTATCTTCCCCTTTTTTTATAATGGAAGATATCTTTCCTTTAATGTCTTCGGTGCCCATCTGCACACCTTTATCCTGTAATCTTTTGCAGTAATTTTGGCAACTTGTATGGAAGCATACCCATGTTTGTACCGCAAGAGAGCACCCACCCTTTCAAGGAAAAGATGGGGGCATCGCTCCACCGCGTGTCGAGATTCCAGGAGTTGCCAAATTGGCACAAGTGTAAGTTTCATCGGCCAGAAGTGCCGGATATATGAATGCTTGCTGATGTGTGTATGAAGGGTCCACATGTCTCATTGAAATAGACAGAAGGTCCATCTCAAATGGGTTTTAGCATTGATCAAGGCGAAGTGTCGTATGATCATTAAAGGCTTCATCATCGGCATTGGGTTTATGCCGATGCAGAGAAATAGATGTGCTTCATCAGAATAGACGGAAGGTCTACTCCGGGTAAGTTTCATGATCGATCCGGGAGATGATGCCTTGTGACCGATAGAAGGTTTTATTGTCGATGGGACTTAGGATAGTAGAAAATGGATGAGTTTCATCAGACTAGATAGAGGGCCTATTCCGAATAAGTTTCATTATCGATCTAGGCGATGATGTCTTGTGACCGACAAAAGGTTTCATCATCGACATTAGGTTTATGCCGACGCAAGGAATTTGATAAGTTTCATCGGAGTAGACGGAAGGCCTATTCCGGATAGGTTTCATTATCGATCTAGGCGATCATGCCTTGTGACCGACAAAAGGTTTCATCATCGCCATTAGGTTTATGCCGACGCAAGGAATTTGATAAGTTTCATCGGAGTAGACGGAAGGTCTATTCCGGATAGGTTTCATTATCGATCCGGGTGATGATGCCTTGTGACCGACAGAAGGTTTCATTATCGACATTGGGTTTATACCGACGTAAGGAAATTGATAAGTTTCATTAGAATGGACGTAAGGTCTATTCTGGATAGGTTTCATTATCGATCCAGGCGATGATGCCTTGTGACCGACAGAAGGTTTCATCATCGACATTGGGTTTATACCGACACAAGGAAATTGATAAGTTTCATCAGAATAGACGGAAGGTATATTCTGGATAGGTTTCATTATCGATCCGGGTGATGATACTGATAGGTTGGTGCGATAGATAAACACAGATCCAGAGGGGGGTGAATAGATCTTTTATTGAATTATAACCAATTTAAAAACCGTATTAGATGATAAACACAAGTTCAACGGACAATTGATCAAATATCAAAGATGCATACCCAATCAAACTCTAGGACATGGACAACCAATTAGATCACGGTCCTAGCATGCATCTAGCGGGATCAATCAAACAGACAAACCACTGCACAAGGGATTTTTTAGGTGGTTCGGTCCACAGACCTACGTCCACCCCTCACTCCAAACCGGAGTGAGGCTTCCACTAGCTACAGCTAGAACGCAGACTCAGTCTGCCAACAAATGCTGCCTAACAGCTTGACCAGGGGAACAGCCTCTCCTCTTCCTCCACACCGGAGGGTATCCACTAGTGACACACAGTCACTAGCAAGCCAGAGACGAAGTCTCTCTTCCTCCAGACCAGGAGGGAACCCACAGGTAGCAACCACTACCTGCAACCGGAGACCCAAGTCTCCCTTCCTCTGAAACCCAGAGGGAATCACAAATGACACCTAGTCATATGCAAACCAGAGGTCACGGACCTCTCTTCCTCCACACCAGAGGGAACCACTGATGACTCCCAGTCACCAGCAAAATCGGAGAACAAATCTCCCTTCTCCTGAGACCACAGGAGGAACCCCGATCCCAAACAAGGGAAACAGAAACCACTGAATGTATGAAAGGAACAAACGAAAAACAAAACAAGAAAATCAAAAATAATATAGCTCCGAAGAGCACAATGACTGTGGATTTGATCCACGAGTCAATCCATGATCAGATCTTCAGGATGGACTGGCTGCACACTCTTTCTCCTTCTCACGATTTTTCTTCTCTCTCACTTTGGCTCTCAGCTTCTCTTTCTTTTTCTCTCGTTCGCAGGCTCTCTCTGTCTCTTCTTTTCTCTTCTTCTTCTTTTCCTCCTTCTGCAGCTATCTGCCTCTCTGCTTTAGCTCTCCTATTTCGATCACGATCAACATCGTCAGTCTTCTTCTGAGGAAGAAGCCTTCCTTTTATAGCAGCAGCAGATAGGGCGAATGCTCTGCACGATTCCGGCCCAAGCTTTTAGTCCACGTGGCGGTGTCCTAGCATAATGGTTCCACGTGTCACGATCCTGTCAGCTTGGATCACGTGCCAGGTGCAAATCTCAGATCACGTGCCCAGACATCTGCAAGTTTAATAAAGAGTTCTTCAGTCGATCAAGAAAACACAGGCTGTACATAGTTCATATCAAGCAGCAATGTTTAGACTTGACAAATGCAGTGTGCATGCAATGTACATAATTTACGTGCAGGCTGCCAAACGCAATGTACAGACTTTGCGTGCAGGCTGCCAGACGATGTATAGACTTGCTATGCTTGCTGTGGGGGAAAGTGTAGACACTGCGTGCATGCGCTGCAACAGAATGTATAGACTTAGTTTGTGCTGTGCAAGCGATGTGCATGATGTATAGACTCTGAGGATGATGCATGAACAAGCCACCAATCGATGTACAGACTTAGTGTTCAGACTTTGTGTGTGTATGCGAGACAATGTATAGACTTTGTTTGTGCAGACTTTATCTTGAAGGATGCATATGCATATAGGAATGTATGGACTCTGAATATGAATGCTTGGACATGCCTCCAACGAGTGTACACACTTTGTGTGCAATACATAAGCGATGTGAAGACTTGCTATAATGATGCACACACATAGCGATAATGTATAGACTTAGCAAGTAATGTGTGCGAAGCTCATCAATGTATAGACTATACATGTGCAACCAGACGAAGTATAGACTTGAGTTATGCAACTGAAGAATGTACAGACTTGCTAAGTGAGACGCAACATGAGACGCTGGTTGTGTTAGGACACAGCATGAGACGCTAAGTGAGACATTGCATGAATAGCACTGGCGATGTACATACTTGTAAGTGAGACGCTCATGCACTGACGATGTACAGACTTGAAAGTGAGATGGATGTACATACTTGCCATCTGAAGTGTGTACAGACTTCACCGAAGAGTGTTCAGACTTAGCTTGGAACAATGTGTAGACTTTGTAACGTGCAGACAGGACAATGCAGGGACTTGAGTGCGTCCAGACAATGTACAGACTTTAGACATGATGCATGAGAGACATGAAATGCAATGGCTGTACAGACTTGATCGATTATCAACAGATGAATGTATGGACTATGCCCTTGAAGAATGTACAGACATGAGAATGTGTGTTGTCTAGGCAAACTCTGTACAGACTTAAGACATGCATGCAATGCAGCTACCAATGTATAGACTTTACATGTGCGTGCAATGCAGCAACGTATAGACTTTGCCATGCCTACACCAAGGCGATGTACATACATGCTGGCAATGAGTGTACAGATTATGTATATGCATGAGACAGCTGAATGCACTTGAGAACAATGTACAAACATAAGAACGTGTGCAGTCTAGGCAATGTGTAAACTTCGAATGCCTGCATGCGAGAGAATGTATAGACTTATAAAATGATGCACATATGAAGACTAGCATTGACCTTCCATGTGCATGGACTTAACACATGCACCAACATTTCTGTATAAAGATTAACATATGCACAGAACTGAGATTAGGCAGAACATTACCTGATCTGACTGTGCATTGACCTTACCTGTCAGAGATTTGACTTTGACTTGGGTTGACTTCATGACCTGTGAGTCATCCTTAAACCTGTTCTGACATTTTCTCATAGTACATCAGGATTATATCATCAAGGATGTACATTTAAACATAATGAGCCATAATATTTGTCATCATCAAAACCCCAGAACCACAGGGGACACAACAGATACCTTGTGACCGATAGAAGGTTTCATCATCGACATTAGGTTTATGCCGATGTAATGAAATTGATAAGTTTCATCAGAGTTGACGGAAGGTCTATTCTGGTAGGTTTCATTACCGATCTAGGCGATGATGCCTAGTGACCGACAGAAGGTTTCATCATCGGCATTAGGTTTATGCCGCTGCAAGGAAATTGATAAGTTTCATCAGAGTAGACGGAAGGTCTATTCTGGATAGGTTTCATTATCGATCTAGGCGATGATGCCTTATGACCGACATAAGGTTTCATCATCGACATTGGGTTTATGCCGACGCAAGGAAATTGATAAGTTTCATCAGAGTAGATGGAAGGTCTATTCTAGACAGGTTTCATTATCGATCCGAGCGATGATGCCTTATGACCGACATAAGGTTTCATCATCGGCATTGAGTTTATGCCGACGCAAGAAAATTGATAAGTTTCATCAGAGAAGACAGAAGGTCTATTCTGGATAGGTTTCATTATCGATCCGGGGGATGATGCCTTGTGACCGACATAAGGTTTCATCATCGGCATTGGGTTTATGCCGATGCAAGGAAATTGATAAGTTTCATGAGAGTAGATGGAAGGTCTATTCTGGATAGGTTTCATTATCAATCTAGGCGATGATGCCTTATGACCGACAGAAGGTTTCATCATTGGTGGGACAACTAGCGGAAGTGTCGCCAAGAGGTATAGCATGTGTTTTCATGTTATAGTAACCACATTACTGACCCAAGCGCCCTTTCGAGTTTTCACCGGAGCCAGCCCCCTCTTGCTTTTGCCCACGCACCCTTTCGGGTTTTCACGTGGCGGGGTACCCAATTTTGCCTACAGCGCCCTTTCAGGTTTTTGCCACAGCTGGGTTATAGCCCTTTTTGCCCTTGTCCAGGATGTCCGAACAAGTCCGGCGGGACACCTCTATTTTAAGCCCCATCTTTTTATTTATATATACTTTTTTCTTCTCTTTTTTTGTAACATTTGAAGTAGCCTTTTGATCATGTAAAAGAGTTCATCGTTGATGTGGGGGTTAACATCAATGCAAAGGAAAATAAGGTTTCATCATCTATTCAGACGGAAGGTCCGAATTGATGTTGGTATACAGGTGGCTTAGGCCCGAAGCCGTTCGCCGAGAATGCACATATGTTTCAGCGTTGATGTGGGGTTTACATCAACGCAAAGGAGATAAGGTTTCATCATCCATCCAGATGGAAGGTCCGGATTGATGTCATCATGAGGGAGGCTTAGGCCCGAAGCCGTTTGCCGAGAATGCACATATGTTTCATCGTTGATGTGGGGTTTACATCAACGCAAGGGAGATAAGGTTTCATCATCCATTTAGACGGAAGGTCCGAATTGATGTTATCATACATGAAGGAGTAACCATCCTCATCGTCATCATCATTCTTCAGAGCCCTCATCACCATCATTCTTATGTTGAGGTTGTTCATTCAATCATTCGCCACTCCCTCAAAGGGCAGTAGTACAGCATGATAGAGCTTTAGATGCTTCCCATTGAGTGGCGGGAACTGAACTTCCCCCCGATGGTTGACAACTACGTAGGCTCCGCCTTCATAGACCCTTTGGACCATATACGGACCCAATCAATTTGCAGCCAGCTTGCCCTTTGGGTTGGAAGCCATGACTTCTTTCTTCTTAACCATGACCAGGTCACCTTTCTTGAATTCTCGCCCTTTGACGAGCTTGTTGAAGGCATTTGCCATGCGGGCTTGGTATGCCTGGATATTCTTCTGTGCCTGGAGGCGTTTTCCTTCCAGTTCAGCCAATTCTCCAAATCTTCTTTCAGCATTTGCTTGCTCATCGCGGGCTAATCCATATTGAATTGCAACCCTGAGCGATAGGACTTCTAGCTCTATGGGGACTACTGCCTCGGAGCCGTATACTAAGGAGAAGGGTGAACAGCCTGTAGGGGTCTTGTAGATAGTATGATATGCCCATAATGCTTCGTACATCTTTTCCCCCCAGTCCTTCTTGTTGGAGCTGACAGTCTTACCAAGGAGCGTGCATAGGGTTTTGTTAAATGCTTCAGCCAATCCATTTGCTTGCGGATTGTAGGGGGTGGAGGTCCTCCAATCAATTTTGTACTTCTCAGCGAGCCGATATATTTTCTGATTCTTGAAGTGGCTTCCGTTATCAGAAATTATTCGGTTGGGAACACCAAACCAAAAAATAATGTTCTATTTGATGAATCTGGCAACCAGCTCACCAGTCACTTCTCTGAGTTCTATAGCTTCTGCCCATTTGGAGAAGTAATCTATTATAGCCAAGATGTACTTGTGTCCAGCTGAGAACGTTGGAAGAGGTCCAACCACATCGGTTCCCTATTGAGCAAAAGGCCAACTAGGAACTGTCGGGTGTAGGGGTACAGGTGGCCTTCTGGGCACAGTAGCATGCTCCTGGTATTTCTGGCATGTTTTTGCAAACTGACAACAGTCTTCAAACATAGTAGGCCAGTAATAGCCCAATTTCTTGATTTCGATCTTCATCTTTGGTCCAGCTTGGTGTGATCCGGCTGTCCCGACATGTATTTCTTTCATCACTTGCCAAGCCTCGTTGGTGGATAGGCATCGGAGCAGAATCTTCTTACAGGCGTCTGCCATGATTCAGAATAGTGTCCCGCTTCGGAGCTCATAGGAATCTTTAGTCCGAAGGAGTTTCATTCTTTCTTCTTTGTTTTTGGGTAGCTGCTGGTGAAGGAACCACTGTAGCAGATGTTGTCTCCAGTCAGGCTCCCGTGCTTCTTCGACTGCATCGGCCTCATATTCTTCTGGGCACGATTCTAGCACACTGGGAACTTACCGTCGGTTTATCACAATAATGTTGAGTGTTTCATTTGGTGGGACTGCTAGCGAACTGACCAATTTTGCCAAAGCATCAGCCTAAGCATTATGCCCCCGGCCCACATGATTGAGCTTGATATGGTGGAAGTTCGCCATAAGGCGCAGGGCTTTTTGACAGTAGGGGCTTAGTTCTGGCTTCCGCACCTCAAACTCCCCTTGCATTTGTTTTATTATCAGCATTGAGTAGCCGAACACTTGGAGCATATGGATTCCCATGCTGAGTGCGATTTGTAGGCCGATTATCAGAGCTTCATACTCAGCTTCATTATTAGTGCATGGCTTGTTGATTGAGCATGAAGTGTATACCACTTCCCCCTCAGGTGACTTCAGGACAATGCCGGCTCCTGCTCAGACTATGACCTATCCAGCTGAGGTAGTTTTTGTTCTTGATGCCCCATCAAAATAGAGGTGCCACATCACTGGCTGGGCTTGACATGCCTCCAGTGTCTCATCATCAGGGAGTTCATCTTCTAATGGAATATCCTTTGGTGCAGGGTGTGCTGCAAAGAAGTCGGCTACGGCTTGACCTTTTACGACTCTTTGAGGCACATATGAAATTTCAAATTCCATCAGGATCACGGCTCATTTGCCGAGTCGACCTTTGAGTGTTGGTTGAGATAATATGTACTTGAGCGGGTCCGATCTAGATATCAATCTGATTTCATGGGATAGCATGTAATGCGGGAGCTTCTTGATAGCGAAGACTAGCGCCATACAGGTCTTCTCTATAAAAGTGTATTTCTCTTCAGTCCTTACTAACCTTCTGCTAAGGTAGTAGAGGACTTGCTCTTTACCTTCTTCATTTACTTGAGCTAGCATTGCCCCCAGGGAACAGTGAGTAGCTGCTATGTAAAGAATCAGGGGTCTTCCTTTAATCGAGGCTCCCAACACCGGAGGGGTCTTCAGATATTCCTTCAGTTTCTCCAAAGCTGTTTGGCATTCTTCATCCCAGAGGAACGGCATATCCTTCATCATTAGCCTGTGAAAAGGGTGGCATCGACCCGACAGATTTGAAATAAATCGACGAATATACGCCAGTCGGCCTTGCAAGGACCGCAGCTCTGATAGACTCTTCGAAGGAGGGAGTTCCTGAATAGCTTTAATCTTGGATGGATCAATTTCAATGCCTCTGTGTCGGACAATGAATCCAAGGAATTTCATTTTTAGGTCATATTGGCATAGCCTTTAAAACACCACCCTCAAATCTTGCAGATGGTCTTCCTTTCTCTTGGTTTTCACCACCAGATCATCAATGTAGCACTCCACCTTCTTGTAGAGCACGTCATCGAATATCTTCGTCATGGCTCTTTGATATGTAGCACCGACATTCTTAAGGCCGAACGGCATCCTTTTGTAATGGAATATCCCCTTTGGGGTGCGGAATGCAGTATGAACTCGATCTTGTTCGGCAATCCAACTTTGGTTATATCCGAATGATCTATCCATAAATGAGAGGGCTTCATGGCCTGTGGTGGCATCAATCATCACCTCAGTGATTGGCACAGGAAAGTCATCTTTCGGGCATGCTTTATTGAGGTCCCGAAAGTCAACACATATTCTTATCTGCCCATTCTTCTTCTTCACAGGCACTATGTTTGCTAACCATGTTGTGTATTGATTTTCTTCGACAAACGCCACATCAATGAGCTTGTCGACTTCTCCATTAATTTGATTAATCAGCTCGGGCCGCATCCGCTTGGGAGGCTACTTTATAGGCTCTACTCTTGAATCAATAGACAACAGATGTTGTGCTACATTCAGGTTCAACCCTGGCATCTCATTGTAGGTCCAGGCAAATAGTCCCGGAACTCCTTCAGAAATTGTATATACTGCTCTTGTTCTTCTGCTGACAACAGCGCACTGAGAAAGGTGGGTCTTGGATCCCCCTCACTCCCCAGGTTTACTTCTATCAGCTCATCAACGGTAGCTTGACCGCCGTCCTCGACTTCTGGCGGGGCTTCTTTGAGGTTTATAAAGCCTCCGTTGATGTAATCTTCTTCAGCTTCGAGGGCTTCAAGCTCCCCGAGTGATGTATAAGTCGACCTCAGGTTTTTGAAGTCGGCTAGTGATTGTTGGTTTTCTTCAGACCGGCTCTCTAAGGTTAGAGGAACCTGTCCTTCAGTTTCTTTGCTCCGTTGTTGAATTATTGAGCCCTTCGCCTGGTTTTGGTCAGCTCTGCTTTGCTATCTTGATGTTTCATCTTGTATTTCTCACATAGGTCCTTCTGCCCCCTGGGGTTCCATAGGTGGAAATTCTTCTGCCGGATCTGTCAGGTCTTGCATGGCCCGGATCTCCTCCACTATGTGCTTAGATTCTAGGCGCTCCTTTTCTTTCTCAGAGGCTTGATCTTCATCGAGTGTCCCCCTGTCAAATCTGGCTTCAGTTTAGAATAGGTCCTCCCTGGGAAGGGACTCCTTCCAGTATTGGCATAGAGCGACTTCATCTTGTCCCCCTGAGTTCTTATAACTGTCATAGGTTTCAGCACCACCTTCGGGGCGTTGTGTTGCTTCTTTGCCATATGGTGGGTAATCATCATAATTTGCCTCGAAAGGGTCTTCGTGGATGAAGTAGGTGGAGATAACATCTACCTCTGTCTCATAATACTTCTACAGAGTGTAGCCCAGCCCTGGGTGCCGAGTGATCTTCAGTAATTCTTTGTTATTGTTAGGCGGATCCCAGAGCTTCTGGAATGCCTTCTTCTGGCCGATAGGCTGCAACAAGGGCATTAGCATTTTGGTAAACATCTGGGAGACCCGCTGGGTAGTGTAATCTAGACCTAATATCGGCACCATCCTGTTGGCTGCCTCCTCCGGGATTACGCAGTCTTCATCATCCTCATTGAAAGGTTCTCCAGGGTAGAATATCATAGGGGGTTTGCCGAAACGGGGAACCTCCATAGTCTTCAGTGGTTGCACTGTTTGGCATTCCAAGCTCGGAATGGGCTTGAATAGTCCAGGCGGAATCTCAACGAGCTTTAGCTTTTCCTTCATGTTGTCTTCTGCTGCGACAGGGTAAGCAGCTGGTGGTGCAAGTCTAGCAAAGTCCCCAGACTACGTGGGCAACCTCCTGTTGTTCCACATAACCTGGGGGTGGTGCAGGGGACCATTCATCTGCTTTTGACTTTGCTTTCTTCTGGCTTGCAGAAACTTCCTTTTTCTTCGCCCCTTTGGAGACTTCCACATAGAAGGGTGCGTCAAGCATGTGACACTCATATACTTTGAAGGGATGCAAATCTGCAAACACCCTCTCTTCTTTTCCATTATGGCAGTACTTGATACACTGGTGCAAGTTAGAGGGCACTATCTGGTATCTATGCAGCCAGGGCCGTCCCAGTAAAGCTTTGTAGGTAGTATTAGAGTTTATGACATAGAACTGCACCGTGGTGGTGAAATCACCCAATGTGAGGTTGAACTCTGCCACTCCGAGCGGAGTTTCACATTTCTGATTGAAGCCCGCAATCCTCATATCTTTCACTTTGGTGAGGTGCAGATCAAAATAATACTTTTGATAGATGCGGTAGGGTAAGATGTTTACTACAGCTCCTGAATCTATCAGAATCCAGCTTAATGGCTGACAGTTGAGATGCCCCCTCATATGCAGAGGCCTGTTGTGATTGGAGTCAGGAATTAACATGTCATCCTCCGTGAAAGTAACAGCTGGCCCGGAGTTAACCTCTGTCAGAAGTGCTTCATACTGAGCTGGTGACTGTAGAGCATCAATAATAGCTTGGCGAGCTTCTTCGCTCAAGAAGAGGATCTCCCATATAGAAAATATTGTGGGGAGCTTCTTCAGCATCTTCATAATTCGACTACCCACACAGACGTTGGACAGTCGCATCTCCTCCACCCAGCGGGGTCTTGGAGGCTCATGTGGTGCTTGCGGCATGGCTTGCCCTTCTCTTGCTTCTTTCTCCTGAGGGGACTGTTGGGGAGTCTCCGTTGGGGCAGTTATCTCTGGTGTTGAAGGAAGATTGATGTTCGCTTCATCTTTCTCTTTGATCATTGCGGCAGATGGTTGCCGGGGGTTTCCATCTTCAGTGGTAGCATTTGGAGTCGACTATTTGCCTTCCAGAATGGACAGGAATTCAACGAATGATAGGGTTTCATTACCCCCTTTTGCTTTTGCATAGAGGCCTGACGGGGGAGGGATTTTAATGCCCCAAACTTCTGGCTCTAGTATCTGATAGGGTTGTTCGCCCCTGAAGATAATATTGTGGTTGGCCGGAGGTAGACGCCCCCACCTTCTCCCAGAGCGGCTAGCATGCATTGAGGTTGAAGCCTCGACTTGATTTGCTTCTAGAGATGGAGTGGAAGACTCTCCTTCATCTTCTTCCCCTGGCAGGGTGAGCAGTGCTGATAGAGTCTTACACTGTACTGTGACTATTTTCTTCTTGTTTCTTAGTTTATTCTTCTTTCGGCGCCTGGACTCGGCCGACTTGTGCCCCCAAAAGAGGTCGGCTCCAGGTTCCTCTCGCTCTTTTTCTGATTGTTCTTTGATGGCTAATCCATCTAGCTGTTCCCAGAGGACATGGTCTTTCACCAATATTGGCTTCAGCTCGGGTTGTTCATATTCATCAAGCTGGTTAATGTACTGCTGCAAGCGCCTTACCTTGGGGCTTATATTCTCATGGGTCGGCAGCGGAGTCTGCTTCCTCCGATTGTGAGTGAATATTCGGATAACTGGTGGTGACTCCATAGTGTGCCACACATGGTTTACTGCTGGCGGGGGTTGCTTCAGAGTGACACCCCGGATAGAGGCCCCCGACAGTTCAGAGACCGATGGCCTTCTTTTAGTCTTGGAAGGTACTGTCTGCCATCCCACCTGGTCCTTGATAGGGGTAAGAAAGCATGCTTCATACGTATGTTGTGTGCAAGTTTCAGCAGCCTCTCCAGGCAATTGCTGGTATAGGGAAATCATATTGATAGCCTACCTCATTACTAGGGGCTCATAAGGGGCGTGGAGGATCTACCTGGTGCTCTCCCATCTGTAACTCGCCGTTCCTAATCATGCTTTCCATGACGTCCTTGAAGACATAACAGTTTTCAATGGCATGTCCTAGTGCCCGGTGATACGGACAGAACAAAGGATCATCCTTCTTGGTTGCATCATCGGGTCTCTTCAGCTCAGGTAATGTTATCTTGTTGTATTTATATGCCCAGTCAAATAATGCTCGTGTCTTTTCTTTGGGAAAGGAATATAATTTTCTCATTTTATTCCTCAAAGAGACATTTTCTTTCTTTTTCGTTGCCCCTGCTGGTGGAGGGGCAGTTGCTGCTTTGGCCTTTGCTGTCTGCTGGTCAAAGGTATTGAAATCAACAGTATTTGCTTCAGTCGGCGCCGGTCGCCGTTCAACAACTTTCCCTTTCTGAACAGCAGGAATGTTGTTTGGAGGACGTCTGGACAGGAAGGTCTCGACCTCTGCCACCACACTGTTCAAACGGTCAAATGTTCTGACATCTGTTCCAATCATCTTTTCAAGCACTTCTCTCCTGAGATTTTGCTTGCATATTTGAACAGCATCTTTTTGGTACGGAGGCCGCTTGCACCTCATGGCCATGTTCCTCCATCTTTTAATATAATCTAGGGCCGTTTCATCCTGCCTCCGTGTAGCACCCCAATAAAAGCAATAGAGAAATCAAACTTCCTACATGAAGGCCTTATATAAAGAACCCAACCTCATGAGGGCTATAAAATAAATATACAAGCCAACATCACTTTATGCCATAAAGAAACATGAAGGCTTTATGTAAAGAACCAAACCTTATGAGGACTAGTATATAAATGTACAACCCACCACTTTATGCATAGTACGTAAGGAACTTCTTCCTAAAGAATCCTATAATGAAAGGTCTTGTATAAAGAACCAAATCATGAGAGGGCTATTATATAAATGTACAAGATAACTTTAACACATGGGCACATGGGTAGTACGTAAGTGGGTTTCCACCTTTTCCAAACCCAGGGAATGGGCGCCCCTTTACCAGGGCGCCATTCACCAAATTGAAGGCCCTTTGAACAGTCGTCAATTCCCTTGGGGCCACCATCCCATTATAGTATTAATATATATATACACCATGAAGGCCAACATGTGAAAGTGGCAGTTTTGTCTAAAAGTTAATGCCCTCTTGCAAGGACGTCATTCTCATGAATAGGGCCACCCAGATTAATAGACGCCCTCATGCAGAGGCGTCATTTACATGAATAGTATCACCTAGATTAATGGACGACCCCTTACAAGGGCGTCATTTAATTTGTGTTTCTAGAAGGATTGAGGCACGAACGACCCCATTTAGCTGGCAAAACACCACGGACTGCAATGATCTAGGTTCTTATCTCTCAACCGGACCCGCAATGCAATAAACCAATGCTTTGCGATTCCCTATAACTAATTCCCTCCGTAGCACTGGCAGAGACTACTGCCATCATCAGTGCTGCTTGCAAAAGGGAATATTTCCCTTCATTCCCTCGAAAAACGTGAAGTCTACGTCCTCCTGTTAGAAGCTTTACGGCGGCGGAGAACGTGTGGCTTCATCCTTGGATTTCTATTCTGTCATTTGTACCTCGTAATCACGTCAAAAGGTAGGTGTTCTCAAGTCCTTGCCTAACTAGTAGCTAAATATGTTAACATAACATGCATGCTTAGAGTTAGAATAACTCGTTTTCCATGCTATATTACGTGGCTTTATTGTGATCAAAAATGACCAAGTGTATAACATGATTACACATATTTTTAAATAGCATGTTACACCTGTTATACATGGTTTTATATACAATCTGTTACACTGATTTTCATGAGTTTTGAACGTATCTTATTATACTAGTTTTACAATCTTAATAATCATGTTTTAGCCTTAGTATATAACCTCTGTTACCTGAGTTTTAATAACCCGTAAAGCCCAACCCTCAGGTTAATAGTGCCCCCAGCCAAGGCGCCATTCACTGAAGGGGCGCCCCCAATCAGGGTGCCAATTAAATGAAGACACTGTGAAGTGTCATCAATTCCATTCTATTAATTTCCAGCAATTAGTAATTCAACGCATTCAAAAATCCATAACTATTGAACTAAACCATGAAAATTCTGCATGAATATGTTTCTGTGATCCTGACATTTTTCCCTACCTGCACGTACCCTTACTTTCTAATTCAGAGAACTTTTCTACTGATGAATATTGAACCACCCAGGGTAAATAGCGCCCCTGACCAGGGCGCCAATTACCCAATTGCAGACTCCGTGCATGGTCGTCAATTAATTGAAGACCCATTGTGCAGGCGCCAATTCCATTTTTGAGAAATTAAAAATATAACATTAGAAAATTCATATCTGTGAAACTAAAACCCAACAATTATACATGAACATATTTCTGAACTCCCTAGAATTTTCACTACCCGTTCATGTCCTTACTTTCTATTTTCAAGAAACTTTTTCGGATGAATAGTGTTTTGAGTCACAGACGTACCTGATGGGTGAAAATCACCCAATGAAATTGGCGCCCCAAGCCAGGGCGCCAATTCATTGAATAGCGGCAGCCAGGTCATCTTCAATTAATTGAAGACTGTCTACAAGGGCGCCAATTTTCTTATATATATATATATATATATATATATATTTGAAAAATCAAAATTTTGAAAGATTGGCCAACCCCCAGGCGCCATTTACCTGAAAGACCCCCTGTACCCCAGGCGCCAATTGACTGAAAACCTGCTCAACCCCAGGGCGCCAATTCAGTATTAGCAGGTTCTGATTCTGATCTGTCTCGTGGGTTGTACAGACACAGTCCTAATCCATTTTCCTGCATATTATGAGTCCTTGAACTCCATTCCAGGAAAATCTACCTTGTGTATATCCAACATGGTTAAACTTTGAACCTCTTAAAACTACCATTTTAGAGTGTGGGAACTAAGTGCCATGCAGGATAAAGTGCTACGTTGTGGGAGCCACCTCTTGAGGCCGTACGGCGCAAAGTGCTACACGACGGGAGCCACCTCTTGAGCCTGTAGGGGCCACCTCTAGAGTCCTTCATAACCAAATGACTAGTTAATCTGTGTCTATGATACTACGTTTCTTAATTTCTTGAAATTCCATATTGGCTATAAATGAGAGTGGATGTCAAAAGTAATACATGAAATATTGTGCGTATAGGGCCCGGTCTAGTCTTGGGAGGAGCACCCGAAGGTACTTGTGCCCATGGGAGTTTATTGACCTCGGTGTTTAGCATTGCACCGAAGTACTTGCTTGACTGGAGACACTCCACACTTACTCTCTTTACTTACTTGACTTGACTTGCATAGTCCGGAACGGGCAATACTTGACTTGTGGCTCGAGAAATGGCAGATTACTTGCTTGATTAAAATAGCCAATTCTAATGACACGTACTTGATATTACTTGCTTGAAATGAATTTTACTTGCTCGTACATGAGATTTACTTGTTCATGAGTTCATACTTGTACTTGAATTCTTGCTTGCCCGAGAAGTGACATCTACATCTATAAGTTCTTGATATACTGCTTGGTCAAATACTTGAAATCACGCAATACTTTCTTTATACAGTTCTTGATCTCTTATTGTTCATCATGCATAGATTTACCTGTATACCTGATTTTTCTTACGCGTACATTATGCATAGCCATACTGAAAATACATGTAAACTGTAAATCACTTAAAGATTACTCGAACTTGAGATATAATTCCTACTGAGCGATTCGCTCATCCAATTGCTTCCTAACATTTTCGGTTAATTCAGATAGCGACATCTACTTGAATGGGAATGAGACCGAGTGAAAAGTGCTAGAATCACCGTTCGTCTACCGCCAACTAGTTGTGTCCTTTGTGTTTAGGTTCTACATTGTATTCTAGTTATGAATGGTCTAGTCGGTTGGAAATTTGTTAAGACTTAAAAAATAGTAATTGGGTTTAAATAATGTATGATCTTCATCAGTTGATTATTTGTAAGAATTGTCACCTTGGACATTGGTATTGTTTGGAAATTTAAGTTTAGTTATGAATTAGATAAATTGCGCACTTCGTATTTATGTCAAAAAAATTTATTGCTTTAATGACACGATCTATATAAATGTGTCACGTATCCGAGTATCTTCCGCGCTCGGGGCGTGACAGTCTTCGTGGTATTAGAGCTTAGGATTTTAGTTCCTAGGTAAAACCCGAGTCTAAGGATAGGTAAAACCCGAGTCCTAGGATAGATATACCTTACCCGGTGAGATGGATAGAGCCATGGGTTAAGTTCTATAATGACTTTTGACCTTATAATTAAACCCGATCTTTATTATGCTTAAACCCTTTTGTAGGATCATGGCTGCTGAAAGAGCACAATGGCGTGAGATGCAACACACCGTGCAAGGCCTTACACAGGCGCTACAGCAAGTGGCGCAAGGCGGTGCTAACCGTGGAGCTGGTGATCTCCACAGGAGTTTCCATAACATGAACCCACCAAGGTTCACGGGTTCGTCTGACCCCGAGGATGTCGAGAATTGGTTAAAGGAGATGGAACGAATCTTCCGTGTGATGCAATGCACGGACGAGGTTTATTGGCCGTATTCCAACTAGAGCGGGACGCTCGATGTTGGTGGGAATCCATAGAAGCAACACTGTCAGAAGACCATGTCACATGGGATGAATTCATGGAGCATTTCAACAACAAGTACTTCTCCGACCATATCCAGGAAAAGAAGGCCGCGGAATTCACCGTTCTAAAACAACGGGGCTTGAAAGTGGCCGAGTATGAGGCCCAATTTTCAAGATTGTCAAAGTATGCACCCCACTTGGTGTGTACGGAAAAGATGAAGGCGAGAAGGTTCCTTAACGGGCTTCGGCCCCACTTTATTACACAACTTGCATCGATGGACATCCAAGTCTATTCGGAGATGGTTCGGCATGCTCAATTGCTAGAAGATGCCACCGAATTATCTGAGAGAATCCGAGGAAGGGACAAGAAGGAGCCTGTCACAAGCCCAGGAAAATTCAAACAATCATTCAATAAGAAGCGGTTCTTCATGGGAGGGGAACCCTCCAAGGAAAAGAAATTCCAGAAGAACGACAGGCCATTCTTCACCGCCATACCCTCTAAAGAGATTTGCAAGTATTGTGATAAAGCTGGTCATAAGACCGAGGAATGCTAGAGAAAGTTAGGAGCTTGTCTTCGATGTGGGAGCCGAGAGCATCGAATCCCAGACTGCCCATTGATGAAGGAGCAAGCCATTAAGGACGAGAAGTGTCCGGCGAAGAAACAAGGCCGCCTGCAAGCTCTCCAAGAGACGGAACCCACAGAAGGTGAAATTGTGGAAGGTACTCTCACAATTTGTTCTAAAACTGCTCATGTTTTATTTGATACCGGAGCAACTCATTCATTTGTTTCCAAGGAATTTTCTGCTTCATTTTCTAAGAAACATGAACTGTTAGATTTGGTCATATCTACACCTCTTGGGAATGAGTCCGATATCACTTATCACTATCCAAACTGTGAAGTGATGATTAAAGGAAACAATTAACTGCTGACCTGATATGCCTAGATATGAAGGGTTATGATGTCATACTAGGTGCCGACTATTATCCACATACCAAGCAACCGTAGATTGCCGGCATGGCAAGGTAATTTTCGTGGATTTTCCAGAACTGGTTTACACTAGCCCTCGGAGTAGATCACCTCTTATATCAGCCCTCCGAGCTAGTAAACTTATGAGTAAAGGATGTATGGCTTTCATAGCATTCGTGACTGCCACGGAAGTTGAGGAGATTAAACTTGAAGACATCCGTGTAATTCGGGATTTTCCTGACGTTTTTCCAGAAGAATTGCCCGGTTTACCCCTGGAAAGGGAAGTGTCGTTCACAATCGACCTTATCCCTGGTGCTGGTCCTGTTTCCAAGGCACCGTACAGAATGTCCCCTGCTGAGCTGAAAGAGCTAAAAGAACAGCTAATTGAGTTATTGAAAAAGGGTTTCATCAGGCCAAGTACTTCCCCATGGGGAGCACCTGTGCTATTCGTCAAAAAGAAGGACAGATCGATGAGACTATGCATTGATTATCGGCAGCTAAATCACCTTACAATCAAGAACAAGTACCCGCTGCCGAGAATTGACGAGCTGTTTGATCAATTATCTGGAGCTACATATTTCTCCAAGATTGATCTTCGTTCTGGTTACCATCAACTGAAGATCAAAGAAGAAGACATTCATAAAACTGCATTCCGAAGCAGGTGTGGGCATTACGAATTTACCGTTATACCTTTCGGACTAACGAATGCCCCCGCAGCTTTTATGCAGTTATTGTACAGCATATTCAGGCCCTACTTAGACCAATTTATTGTGGTCTTTATTGATGACATTTTGATCTATTCAAAGACCGAGGAGGATCATGAAGAACATCTGAAGAAGGCATTGTAAGTATTGAAGAAAAATAAATTGTATGCCAAATTCAGCAAGTGCAAGTTTTGGCTCGAGGAAGTATCCTTCTTGGGCCATATAATTTTGAAGAACGGAATTGCTGTTGACCCATCAAAGGTCGAAGCCAAAGAACTGGGAACGAACCACAAATGCAACAGAGATTCAGAGCTTCTTGGGACTAGCTGGTTAGTACCAGCGTTTCATCAAGGACTTCTCTAAGATTGCTGTTCCTCTGACCAAGTTAACCCGCAAGGAAGTGCCTTATGAGTGGAATGAAGACTGTAAAAAGAGTTTCCAAGCTTTGAAGGATCTCTTGACCACTGCTCCAGTCTTATCATTACCAATTGAAGGAGAGAAATACGAGGTATATATCGATGCTTCTGGTATTAGCCTCGGATGTGTATTGATGCAAAACGAAAGAGTCATTGCATACTCTTCCCGACAGCTCAAGAAACATGAAGAGAACTACCCAGTGCATGACTTAGAACTGGCCGCGGTAGTATTTTCCTTAAATATCTGGAGACATTATCTCTACGGAGAACAATTCACTGTATACTCCAATCATAAAAGCCTCAAGTATTTATTCTCCCAAAAGGAGATGAACATGCGGCAAAAGCGTTGGCTCGAATATCTCAAGGATTTCGACTTCACTATACAATACCATCCTGGTAAGGGTAATTCCATAGCCGATGCCCTTAGTCGGAAGCCAAGAGCAATTTTGGCCAACTGTATGATACAAGAATGGAAGCTGCTGGAGAAATTCTCTAAGCTTGATATCAGCACAGATGCGAAGAACAGGGGTATTATTCTATCTCATATGAGTCTACATCTAGATTTGCTACCTGAAATCAAGAAGCTACGAGAAGAAGATCCCGCACTAGTAGAGATAAAAGATGAGCTGGATGAGAGACTTGATTTCAAGTTGGCACCTGATGGCAGATTACTATTCCATGAACAGACATGTATGCCCGACTGTCCCGAATTAAAGAAGAAGATTCTTGAAGAAGCTCATCGATCGAGGTACACGATCCACCCTGAAGCCCCTAAAATATACCAAGACTTAAAATGAACATTCTGGTGGCCTAACATGAAAAGGGAGGTAGCAGACTTTGTATCTCGTTACCTCACATGCCAACAAGTAAAGGCGGAACATCAGAAACCCCCTGGAAAGCTACATCCGCTAGATATTCCCAAGTAGAAGTGGGAAGAGATTGGCATGGACTTTATCATGGGTTTGCCCAAGTCTAGGGGCGGACATGATGGAATTTGGGTAATCATCGACCGTCTAACTAAATCGGCCCATTTCTTACCCATCAAAAGCCGATGGTCAGTCGATGTACTTGCTGCCCTGTATATTAAGGAGATGGTTAAATTGCATGGAGTCCCTGTGTCAATTGTATCTGACCGAGACCCATGCTTTACCTCTCATTTCTGGAAAAGTCTACAACATTCTCTGGGGATGAAACTCAA
Organism: Amorphophallus konjac; assembly: GCA_022559845.1. Lineage (NCBI taxonomy): Eukaryota > Viridiplantae > Streptophyta > Magnoliopsida > Alismatales > Araceae > Amorphophallus > Amorphophallus konjac. The sequence goes on along the minus strand of CM040121.1, from coordinate 77,754,942 downwards.
CTTCAGTACTGCTTTCCATCCCCAGACAGATGGACAGACTGAAAGGACAAATCAAGTTGTGGAAGATATGTTGAGAGCATGCATTATAGACTTCGGTGGAAGTTGGCATGACCACTTGCCCCTAGCCGAGTTTGAATATAACAACAGCTATCAAGCCAGTGTACAAATGGCACCTTTTGAGGCACTGTATGGCAGGAGTTTCCGATCTCCATTATGTTGGGATGAAGTCGGTGAAAAATAAATTCCAGGCCCAGACATGGTACGAGATTCTACCGAGAAGATATACCTCATTAGAGAAAGGTTAAGGATAGCACAGTCCAGGCAGAAATCTTATGCTGATAACAGAAGAAGAGATCTGAAATTTCAAGTCGGAGATCATGTATTTCTCAAGGTATCTCCCGGCCGAGGTATTAGAAGATTCGGTGTTAAGGGCAAGCTAACACCAAAGTTTATTGGTCCATTCGAAGTGCTGGAAAGAGTAGGCGAGGTGGCTTATCGCATCGCCTTACCTCCGCAACTATCAGAAGTGCACAACGTATTCCATATTTCTATGATGAAGAAATACGTGCACGATCCCTTCCATGTCATTGACCACAATGACTTAGTGATACAGAAAGACCTTACCTACGAGCAGAAGCCAATGAAGATCCTCGACCGAGAAGTTCGAGTTCTAAGGAACAAGACAATCCCTATGGTAAAAATTCAATGGAATCGATGCTTAGAACAAGAAGCTACATGGGAAACTGAAGAATCTATGAAGAGAAGATTTCCATAGTTATTCTAGTTGTAAGTACTTTGCACCCTTTCTATTTCCGCATAATACAGTTGAATTTGGGGACCAAATTCTTATAAGTGGGGGAGGGTGTAGCACCCCAATAAAAGTAATAGAGAAATCAAACTTCTTACATGAAGGCCTTATATAAAGAACCCAATCTCATGAGGGCTATAAAATAAATATACAACCCAACATCACTTTATGCCATAAAGAACATGAAGGCTTTATGTAAAGAACTAAACCTTATGAGGACTAGTATATAAATGTACAACCCACCACTTTATGCATAGTACGTAAGGAACTTCTTCCTAAAGAATCCTATAATGAAAGGTCTTGTATAAAGAACCAAACCATGAGAGGGCTATTATATAAATGTACAAGATAACTTTAACACATGGGCACATGGGTAGTACGTAAGTGGGTTTCCACCTTTTCCAAACCAAGGGAATGGGTGCCCCTTTACCAAGGCACCATTCACCAAATTGAAGGCCCTTTGAACAGTCGTCAATTCCCTTGGGGCCACCATCCCATTATAGTATTAATCTATATATACACCATGAAGGCCAACAAGTGAAAGTGGCAGTTTTGTCTAAAAGTTAACGCCCTCTTGCAAGGGCGTCATTCTCATGAATAGGGCCACCAGATTAATAGACGCCCTCATGCAGAGGCGTCATTTACATGAATAGTACCACCTAGATTAATGGACGACCCCTTACAAGGGCGTCATTTAATCTGTGTTTTTCGAAGGATTGAGGCACGAACGACCCCATTTAGCTGGCAAAGCACCACGGACTGCAATGATCTAGGTTCTTGTCCCTCAACCGAACCCGCAAGGCAATAAACCAATGCTTTACGATTCCCTATAACTAATTCCCTCCGTAGCACTGGCAGAGGCTACTGCCATCATCAGTGCTGCTTGTAGAAGGGAATATTTCCCTTCGTTCCCTCGGAAAACGTGAAGTCTACGTCCTGCTGCTAGAAGCTTTACAGCGGCGGAGAACGTGTGGCTTCATCCTTGGATTTCTATTCTGTCATCTGTACCTCGTAATCACGTCAAAAGGTAGGTGTTCTCAAGTCCTTGCCTAACTAGTAGCTAAATAGGTTAACATAACATGCATGCTTAGAGTTAGAATAACTCGTTTTCCATGCTATATTACCTGGCTTTATTGTGATCAAAAATGATCAAGTGTATAACATGATTACACATATTTTTAAATAGCATGTTACACCTGTTATACATGGTTTTATATACAATCTATTACACTGATTTTCATGAGTTTTGAACGTATCTTATTATACTAGTTTTACAATCTTAATAATCATGTTTTAGCCTTAGTATATAACCTCTGTTACCTGAGTTTTAATAACCCGTAAAGCCCAACCCTCAAGTGAATAGCGCCCCCAGCCAGGGTGCCATTCACTGAAGGGGCACCCCCAATCAGGGCGCCAATTAAATGAAGACACTGTGAAGTGACGTCAATTCCATTCTATTAATTTCCAGTAATTTGTAATTCAACGCATTCAAAAATCCATAACTATTGAACTAAACCATGGAAATTTTGCATGAATATGTTTCTGTGATCCTGACATTTTTCCCTACCTGCACGTACCCTTACTTTCTGATTCAGAGAACTTTTCTACTGATGAATAGTGAACCACCCAGGGTAAATAGTGCCCCTGACTAGGGCGCCAATTACCCAATTGCAGACTCCGTGCATGGTCGTCAATTAATTGAAGACCCACTGTGCAGGCGCCAATTCCATTTTTGAGAAATTAAAAATACAACATTAGAAAATTCATATCTGTGAAACTAAAACCCAATAATTATACATGAACATATTTCTGAACTCCCGAGAATTTTCACTACCCATTCATGTCCTTACTTTCCATTTTTGAGAAACTTTTTTGGATGAATAGTGTTTTGAGTCACAGACGTACCAGATGGGTGAAAATCACCCAATGAAATTGGCGCCCCAAGCCAGGGCGCCAATTCATTGAATAGCGGCAGCCAGGTCGTCTTCAATTAATTGAAGATTGTCTGCAAGGGTGCCAATTTCCTTATATATATATATTTATTTAAAAAATCAAAATTTTGAAAGATTGGCCAACCCCCAGGCGCCATTTACCTGAAAGACCCCCGTACCCCAGGCGCCAATTCACTGAAAGACCCCCTGTACCCCAGGCGCCAATTGACTGAAAACCTGCTCAACCCCAGGGCGCCAATTCAGTATTTGCAGGTTCTGATTCTGATATGTCTCGTGGGTTGTACATACACAACCCTAATCCATTTTCCTGCATATTATGAGTCCTTGAACTCCATTCCAGGAAAATCTACCTTGTGTACATCCTACATGGTTAAACCTTGAACCTCTTAAAACTACCATTTGGGAGTGTGGGAGCTAAGTGCCATGTGGGACAAAGTGCTACGTTGTGGGAGTCACCTCTTAAGACCGTACGGCGCAAAGTGCTACACGATGGGAGACACCTCTTGAGCCTGTAGGGGCCACCTCTAGAGTCCTCCATGACCAAATGACTAGTTAATCTTTGTTTGTGATACTACGTTTCTTAATTTCTTGAAATTCCATATTGGCTATAAATGAGAGTGGATGTCAAAAGTAATACATGAAATGTTGTGCGTATAGGGCCCGATCTAGTCTTGGGAGGAGCACCCGAAGGTACTTGTGCCCATGGGAGTTTATTGACCACAGTGTTTAGCATTGCACCGATGTACTTGCTTGACTGGAGACACTCCACACTTACTCTCTTTACTTACTTGACTTGACTTGCGTAGCCCGGAACGGGCAATACTTGACTTGTGGCCCGAGAAAGGGCATTTTACTTGCTTGATTGAAATAGCCAATTCTATTGACACGTACTTGATATTACTTGCTTGAAATGAATTTTACTTGCTCGTACATGAGTTCATACTTGTACTTGAATTCTTGCTTGCCCGAGAAGTGGCATCTACATCTGTAAGTTCTTGATATACTGCTTGGTCAAATACTTGAAATCACGCAATACTTTCTTTATACAGTTCTTAATCTCTTATTGTTCATCATGCATAGATTTACCTGTATACCTGATTTTTCTTACGCGTACATCATGCATAGCCATACTGATAATACATGTAAACTGTAAATCACTTAAAGATTGCTCGAACTTGAGATGTAATTCCTACTGAGCGATTCGCTCATCCAGTTGCTTCCTAACATTTTCAGGTAATTCAGATAGCGACATCCACGTGAATGGGAATGAGACCGAGTGAAAAGTGCTAGAATCACCATTCATCTACCGCCAACTAGTTGTGTCATTTGTGTTTAGGTTCTACATTGTATTCTAGTTATGAATGGTCTAGTCGGTTGGAAATTTGTTAAGACTTGAAGAACGGTAATTGGGTTTGAATAATGTATGATCTTCATCAGTTGATTATTTGTAAGAATTGTCACCTTGGACATTGGTATTGTTTGGAAATTTAAGTTTAGTTATGAATTAGATAAATTGTGCACTCCGTATTTATGTCAAAAAAATTTATCGCTTTAATGACACGATCTATATAGACGTGTCACGTATCCGAGTATCTTCCGAGCTCGGGACGTGACACTCTGTCTGGTAGAGTATAATTCAGCCACTGTGATTTCCCTTTCTGTGACATGAAACCTTTCTCGGAATTTTTGTTGCATATCGGGCCAATCAGCTACAGACCCAGCTGGCATGCTGGAGCACCACTCAAAGGCCAAGCCCGTGAGGGACGAGCCGAAGAACTTCAGTAGATAAGCTTCATCAGCAGCCAAATCTCCCATGACTGTCGTGTAATAAGCAATATGTTCCCTGGGGGAGCCTTGCCCATTGAATTTCTCAAACTTTGGCGGCTTGTTAATGCCTAGGTGTAGTCTCTTTGTGGCATATTGTGGAGGATACGGTACCCGGTAGACATCAAAAGTCCCATAATCATAATCAGCCCTCTCGGACAGCTTTATTTCTATCATCCTTTCAACCATTAGCTTGTTCACCATAGCAGGATCAACAGGCTCTGGATAGAAGTGCGCTTGTTGTTGTGTAAAGGGAGTTGTCATGACAGTGGCATGTAAACCCGGCTGCACTCCTGAAGGAGAGGGTTGCACTGTTTTGCTTGGTGGGAGACGGCAAGTATTACCACCTCCGCAGAACTGGAGATCTCTCTTGCTGGTTCAGCATGCTTGGAAATAGGAGTTTGTTCATTCTTATGATTTAATTGCCTCTTAAGAGACTCAATCCCGTGATGATATCTCTTGAACATCATTAGGATAGTTGGGTCCAGAGATGCAGCCATATGCATATCCTCTGTCACCTGACCAGATGTCCCCTCAACTGGGTTCAAGAGTGACACATCTTCTTCTTCTGAGGTCACCACGTTTACAGTTAGAGTGGTGATCCTTGGCGAATCATCAGATGCTGCAAGCTTCTCTCTTGCCGCTTGGCCTCGCCTTGTTATGGGTCCGGGCCTTTGGGCCAACTTGACGATCTCTTCAGGCTGGTCAGGTAAAGCACCATACCCCCAGTAATCCCTGCCATGTTACAGGCAAAGACTTGTAGTTTTCCTTTTTGCCACCAAACTCTTCTTCGGACATGACCAGGGAAGGTCAGTCGATCGAATACAGAGACTCTGTTTCTTTCTTCTCCCCTCTACGGGGCATCCTTCGAACATCCGGCCCTTTGGCTATCTTCAATCTCATTGGAGCCTGAACACGATACTCCTGGCATTATCTCTTCTTTATTATCTTCCTCTTCGGCGCCCATGGCGCGAAGTAACCTTTGCTGTCCCAGGGATGAATTCCTCAGACAATGGAAATAGTCTTGGACTACTGTATTCATTTCTTCTCGACAATGCCTCTGGGGATCAGCTCGAGGCACCAGTCGCTCTTGTGTCTTCGGCTGATAAGCCAGCCTTGTCATCCGTGCAGCTTGATACATTTTTCGAAGGTACTGGAATACATCTGCCTGCCTGGCGCAGGCCTTCGACATGTGGGGAATAGCCATTGGAATAACTTCCTCTTCTTCTTCTTCTTTTCTTATTTGAACTTTCCTGCCCCCTCTCCTGGGGCGCATAACAACAACTTCTTCCTTCGCATGGGCTGGTGTTGGGCCTCGAACTTTCTTGGGCATCCAGACCTGCTTGAATCTTGTCGGCTTGGGTGCCAGCGGCTTCTTTTCTTCTCTTTCCATGTTGGCCCTCCTGGTGGCCAGCACTCGAAACTTGTTGTTGGTGGGGACCGCCGGAATGATGCGGTCGGGTAGTGCTTCAGCCGGGCGACCATTGAGGTACACCCGCATTCCTCCAATCAGCATGGACTTCCCCGAACTTGATAGGCACCCTCGGGGTGCAACAGCCTGACTTCTTCGGTAATTCTTCCTTCTCCCGCCCGCAGCAGCAGGAACAGTGGTCCTTCTATCCACATGGTGGACATAGCATGGAACAACGGTGCATGAGACAACCGACTTTTGGGTTTTCTTCTTCTCTGGCACCTTCGCGGCTTCTACCGTAATAGTCTTCTCATCTTTACCATCGACCTGGAGTAGGTCGACGAATGCGAGCCCCAAGCAGTTTGGGAAGCCCACCGCCGGTGGCAAGGATCCGAACATCGTCGGCACCACCAGGTACCCATCACGAACGTGGTTGTCGATGACTTGCTGGCCGAACTTGAGAGAAATCAGTCCAGTCTCCATTTGAATTCCTGCAAGTAAGATCAGCACACAGTCAGAACTTTTGGGGAGGCCTCCAGGCCTCTTACTTTGGCGAAAAGATGAAGGGAGACTTAGTCCCACCGGGCGTGCCAACTTGTGGGAATGGGTTTTATTGATTTAATAATTTTATTTATTTATCTGTTTATGTTATTTATTTATTTAGTTAGTTAGTTTATTAGGTGTGCCAGTCACCGAAGTGACAATTTATTATGTGCTTGATCTGACTCAGTCAGTCGATTGTGAGGCTCGGGTCGGGACCGGAAGTCCGTCATACCATAAAGGCTATGACGTTAATTACACCCTTCCAAAGAAGGACAACCCTTGATTAATCGCCAAAGTAAGAGGGGCCCCGGGGGCAAAACAAGATAAGACTGTCATCCTCATTTTTTTTATTATTTGCAGGATGTGAGATGCATGCACATGATCATGCGATTGGCAGTTTTATTGTGGTTTATTTGCCTGGTTCCCGGTACAGGGGGCGGAGAACTTAGGTCCGAGAACTATTCTTACGCATAATGATAGCTTCTAATCGGGCGCGGCCCGACCTTCGACCACGCACTATTTGATATACCGGGAGTACATGATGGGATGATTTTAGGTTTATTTGATCATATTGAGAATGCTGCACGAGATAGACACGTTTATTCTTTATGAAACTAGGCGAGCATAAGCAGAATAACAAGATTCATTAGAACATTGCGGCATTACATGCCCGTATCTTGATCTTATTTATGTGTATCATGGAATGAATCCGGCAGCATGTCCCCCTTATATTGGATCATACCAAGTGGGAATAGGATATCGTCCACGCAGAGGCGAGATGGAATCCATAAATGATCGGAGCATGCCAGTGCCCGAATAACACGAAGTAGGACGAAATTGAGACGGACTAATCCGAGACGATGTTCGTCCACAGAGGTGTTTGATGTTTTTATTCCCTAAAGGGAGTCACTAGAGACCATGCAGAGGTAGGGCTCTTTAGATCCCAAGGGGTTTGGAGCTGATGTAGCATGCCGAAGATCAGAGTTCATTTCGACAGCATCTCCCCTTATTTTGGATTGTGCCAAAGGGGGAGTATAGGACATCTGATGAGGGCATCCCTTGCCCCTCCACATTTTCTCCAGACTCGGATTGTTCGTCGGCTAGCGTCATTATGTTAGTCATGTATTTTTGAGTCTAGTCATGTAATCTTCACATTTTCTTTGAGTCAATATCATGTAATTTTCCCTTTATTTGAGTCATGTACCTAGGTTGGTGAGTCATTTTCCTAAGTCTTGAAGTCATTATGTTGGTATGATTAGTTAATGGGCCCAAACCATTGGGCTAGGCCCAGGGGCGCCCCTCCCTTGGACTGTTTGGTCATTAGTTAGCTTATCAGGGTCAGTTTGGTCTTAGAAAAAGTGTGGAGTCTATAAATAGCCCCACCCCTCTCTCATTTGTAAGAACTTATGCATGAATATTGAATTCCAGATATACTCTAAATCCCTCTAGCCTTCTCTCTCAATATATCTCTCTCTCTCTTTATCTCTCTCTCTCTCTCTCTCAAGGGGAAGAATTCGCCCCATTCTCTCTCTCCTCCCCCCCTCTCAATCACTTCCAACCCCCACCTACCTCCAATAACTCCCCACAACTTCCCACAACCCTCCTTTACTCTCCATCTAGTCCCAACAACCCTCCACCAATCTAAACCCTACTTCCCAACCACCACCACTTCCCTAGGCACCTCTCCACCTTCCCAAGGCTGAATTAACCCCTCCCAAAGCCCAAATTCGAATTTCCCTCCCCTCTCCCATCCCTCCCACACCCTAGGTCGACCCAAACCAGACCCCCCTTGGTCTGGTCGCCCTCCTCCCCCTCCTCTCTTCTCACCCTCTCTCTTGTGCACACCCACTCCCCCATCTCCACCTCTAGCAGTTCCATCCCCCCCTCTCCTTCCACCACTGCCACTCCTGACCTCCTGGAGCCCTAGCCACGTCCTCCCCCTCTCCCTAAACCTTCAGCCATCATTCACAAGCCTAGCTAACCCCCTTCCACTCCCTTTATTCTTGCTAGTTTGCAGTTTCAGATAGCAGGTCGCAGGCAGCAGAGTTGGGTCCTGAAGATTGCATCGGGTCCGGCCTCTCCCTGGTCCTCCAGGTGTCAAGGCCTACATCTCTGGAAAGGTCATCCAGAGAGCTTTCAAGGCGAGGTGGTTTCGTCAACATCCGAGGTTGGAGCTGTCCACAGGAGCCGATCTCCCTCGACTGCGCAGAAGACCCCAGGCAGAGAACCAGAGCGAGAGTGGGAGCTCGGCCACGGCGAACCTTTTGGGATTCAGATCAAGTGTTCTTCAGAAGAATTCTTCCCTCTCAAGTCCTCTTTCATCCTCAAGAAGCAGAGCTGCATTTGGACATTGGCATCTAAAGTTACGAATTTTCTACTCCAAGTGTGTCAGGTCAGTTTACAGGATCCAGAACCGACACCCCTCTACTCATCTGATCTCCCCGGTCTTCTCCGACATCTGCCGACCCCGCCGTTGGCGCCGACAGAAAGAAGACTCGACCACGGTTCCAACGGTTCAGGTCTCGTCTCAATCCGAGTTTGGTAGAGATCGTGGCACCCTCTGCAACAGGCCACATTGTTCTGCACCAGACAGAGACAGAACCAGTCAGTCCGGTTCCAGACTCTGCCCCGGCCAGCAACGATTTTACCAAGCTCAGAAAAAATTCAGAGATCATCCTTGGTCCGTTGGGAAGCTTTTGGCACAAGTCTCATCAAGTTCTGAGCTCTGTGGAATTTTTGGCGGCATCATCACCGTACCCCTATCCAGTCATTCTGAAGATTGGTAGAACCGGCATCAATCCAAACGTCGAGTTTTCTTCATAATTCCCCACCCCGCTTGGCCGGCTGAAGGCCCCTCCCTGTGCGGAGGTAGTTTTGGCTGTAATTCACATAACCCCCACCCCGAGATCCCCCCCCCCTTGCATGGGGTGTAGTTCATGTCATTATTAAGTCGCAGGTTTGAAGCTTCAATCGACGCGGCGTGCGGGTGCATACCCTCGCCTCCCCGCTCGCCCCCGTCTCCGGCCGGAGTCGGCGTCTTCACGCTGACTAGGTGAGCCTCGGACCCTCTCTTGACTGGTTTAATCACTTGCTTAGCTTAGTATTATTGCTATTGCTTCGTCGGACGGAGAGTGAGAGCTCGGCTCAAATTGCTAGTACCGTGAGTGACCACCGCGGGCAAGTTGAGAGTGAATCCACTTAACCCACACCCTTGGTGTGTTGGCCGCCCATGATTTGGGCATCCTAGGCCCATTTGGGGTTCTTCCCAAGCTAGCCAACCATTGGAGCCTAAAGGTCCCGCCTCGGACCCTCTCCAACATCGCCTAGTCGCCATCGGGTACTAGTGTGCGCCATACGGGTGAGCTCGCTAGTGTGAGTCCGCTGCTCAAACTTGAATGCTTGCTAAATAGGTCCAAGGTTGGTTTTACATCAAGTGGTATCAGAGCAAGTTCACAACTTGTCTCTATCAAGTTGGTCCTAGGGCATGTTTTAGAGTCATCGGTTGCATCTTTTGGTCCCTAGCATGGCCACCTCTTACCAACCTCACCAATCGGTCCTCTCCATAAGTCCAAACCACCAAAGGATGCCTACCACTAACACACATAACCTCCTGGGCCATGTCAATTACCTCATGAAGGCCTTGACCCATGCCAATGAGCGGCTTGATAATATATCGGGTCGACTCAACCAACTTGGAGAAAATGGGCCCGCCCCAAGGATGGACGATAGAAGGACATGTTCCCCACCTCCCATATTTGATGGAACTCAACCTAGTGACTATTTAGAGTGGGAAGTCTCGATGGACCATTACTTCACTTGGTATCCCATGTCCGAGGATGAGAAAGTCCGATTTGCCAAATTACAACTTACCAAACGGGCCCACACTCATTGGTTGAAAATTGAAGGCTTAAGGATAATTAGAAGGGAAGCTCCCCTCACAACATGGGGAGACATGAAGGAACAACTTAGGGCTAGATATATTTTCCCCTCCCATTCCGAACACCAAAGCCCAAAGAGCATTTCAACTCCTTCATTTCCCCTTGGCCAACCCAAGACCCTAATCACACATTCCCCACCATTTCCCACCTCTCCTACTCCAACCACAACATCTACATCCTACATCCAAGCCCTCACCACAACCATATGTCCACATACCCAATTGGACCCCATGTCCACCCCTCCACCTAGGCCCATAATGGCCACCACCCCCAAACCCAAATCCCCTCACCAAACCCGCACCCCACAAGCCCCCTTGGCCACCACCGCAACCTCACCAACGTCCCCAAAAAGGGACACATCTCCCAAAAACGATCAACCCAAATCTCCTCACCCAAACCACCTTCCACTTCCCACCCCAATCTTACCCAAATTTAGGCCTCCACTACTTCCACTCCCAATTCCAACCCACGTCCGACCTTGCTCACCTCCTCGGGTGCGCCATGCATCGACTACCACCAACCCACCCACCATAGACCTTCCTACCCCATTGTCCTTAGGAGTTGCAACCCACACCCTCACCCAAGTAGAGAGGGATACCAATCCGGATCCACCTCCCAAGATAGAGGAAATCCAAGGGCCACACAACTCACCCACCACTCCTAGCCTAGCTCCTCAAGAGCTACACACCCTTCCCCATGACACCGTCACCATAGATGAGTCCATACTCCAATGGCTCAAGCAAGGCCTCACCATTCCTAGTTCACAACCAAGCCACCTACCCATGGGATATCAATCCCAAATCATTCCCATTCAACCACCTGTCACTTATCAAACTTCCTATTGTGTGGAAGATTTGGAAGACTTAGTGAACTACCTACATTGGCAAATTCACTTGACCAATATGCTAGCCATGAGGCCGCCCGAAACTAACACCATTAGCCTAGCATATCCCACCATTGGCTCCATCACTTCCATCTACACTAATGGCCAAGTTACTAGTGAGATCATCCTCCTTCTTCCCATGGAGGAAGAACCTATCCTAGTCCACTCCCCAACCATTGAGATCCCAAGTGCTTTGATCGGCCAACCCATTAGCAACCTTGGCCCAATTATTGAGGAGGATGACTCACCATTCGAGGACCTTGAGAGCATAGAGTACCCCTACCAAGATGACCCTTACTATGATCCCTATGATCCATTCCAATGGGAGTCAAGGAACCCGTGTGACCCAACCACCTTAACCACCACCTACCTTTCCCTACCCCAACCCGCCATATTTGATCCAATCCACCCCATCCCAGACCCGGGTTACACCATGAGAGCCATGACTTTGGGTGGTATACACCTAGGGATCGAGGAAGTGCCTCATTTCATGATATCCACCTTGCTAGACCCCTTTGACCCATTCCAATGGAAGTCCAAAAGCCCACACATAGGAGACATCTTTGTCACAAGAGTGCATAAGTCTTGGCATACAACACCACTTGACATGATTCATAAGTCGGGAACATTCATTCACATCACCCACATGTCAAGTAGGAAGTATAAGTGGACCGTATTTGGATGTATTGGCCCACCTTCATTAATCATGAGTCTTAAACATGAGAGGAGCATACATGGACATCCGGGTCCCCTGACATTTGTCTTACCCATACATAAAAGGTTCATATCTGGATGTCCCGGGCCCCCTAAGTCTGTCACAGTCTTCATGGCATCAAAGCATGATCGAACTATATTTGGCTGCCCCGGACCACCTTTGCATACCATACATTGTCCACTCACACCGCATCATAAAGCATGGCATATACATCCAAGCAAATATCAAGCAGCAAGCGGTGAGATTCATAATAAGCAAGCAAAAACTCGTGTGCGCCACTTAAAATTCCAAGTTGGTAACTTGACGATGATGACTTTGGAGTGGCTCTACCCTGGGGTCACCTCCAAATCGAGGGCACGAGGACTTGGACCTTGCCAAGTTCCGAGTGGCTTTGGCAACGCGGCTTATGGGTTGAACTTCCAAAAGGGTTTTAGGATTCTCCCCATTTCTCATGAAGCGGATCCAACACCCACTAAGGGCACCGCGGTGGATCCTAGTGAGTGCCTTGAGCTTACACCTATCCTTGCGAGGGACACCTTCAGAGTGCCACCACAAATTAGCCCGAGAGCCCGACGTGAGCACACGGCAGCAATACTAGGCAAGCAAGACATCATAGCCAGCATGAGGTGGTGTCCGGGCCACTTCGAAAGGCTGAAGCGCCGTTCCCCGACTATGGTCGCGGGTTGAGTATGGAGATCGTGGATCGCCCAGAGCCACAATTCGATGTACTACTTCCCTGGTGGACCCATACTCGACGGGGTCAAGTTTTCCCCACCCCAGGGGTATGATGAGGGCATCCCTTGCCCCTCCACATTTTCTCCAGACTCGGATTGTTCGTCGGCTAGCGTCATTATGTTAGTCATGTATTTTTGAGTCTAGTCATGTAATCTTCACATTTTCTTTGAGTCAATATCATGTAATTTTCCCTTTATTTGAGTCATGTACCTAGGTTGGTGAGTCATTTTCCTAAGTCTTGAAGTCATTATGTTGGTATGATTAGTTAATGGGCCCAAACCATTGGGCTAGGCCCAGGGGCGCCCCTCCCTTGGACTGTTTGGTCATTAGTTAGCTTGTCAGGGTCAGTTTGGTCTTAGGAAAAGTGTGGAGTCTATAAATAGCCCCACCCCTCTCTCATTTGTAAGAACTTATGCATGAATATTGAATTCCAGATATACTCCAAATCCCTCTAGCCTTCTCTCTCAATATCTCTCTCTCTCTCTTTATATCTCTCTCTCTCTCTCTCAAGGGGAAGAATTCGCCCCATTCTCTCTCTCCTCCCCCCCTCTCAATCACTTCCAACCCCCACCTACCTCCAATAACTCCCCACAACTTCCCACAACCCTCCTTTACTCTCCATCTAGTCCCAACAACCCTCCACCAATCTAAACCCTACTTCCCAACCACCACCACTTCCCTAGGCACCTCTCCACCTTCCCAAGGCTGAATTAACCCCTCCCAAAGCCCAAATTCGAATTTCCCTCCCCTCTCCCATCCCTCCCACACCCTAGGTCGACCCAAACCAGACCCCCCTTGGTCTGGTCGCCCTCCTCCCCCTCCTCTCTTCTCACCCTCTCTCTTGTGCACACCCACTCCCCCATCTCCACCTCTAGCAGTTCCATCCCCCCCTCTCCTTCCACCACTGCCACTCCTGACCTCCTGGAGCCCTAGCCACGTCCTCCCCCTCTCCCTAAACCTTCAGCCATCATTCACAAGCCTAGCTAACCCCCTTCCACTCCCTTTATTCTGGCTAGTTTGCAGTTTCAGATAGCAGGTCGCAGGCAGCAGAGTTGGGTCCTGAAGATTGCATCGGGTCCGGCCGCTCCCTGGTTCTCTAGGTGTCAATGCCTACATCTCTGGAAAGGTCATCCAGAGAACTTTCAAGGCGAGGTGGTTTCGTCGACATCCGAGGTCGGAGCTGTCCACAGGAGCCGATCTCCCTCAACTGCACAGAAGACCCCAGGCAGAGAACCAGAGCGAGAGTGGGAGCTCGGCCACGGCGAACCTTTTGGGATTCAGATCAAGTGTTCTTCAGAAGAATTCTTCCCTCTCAAGTCCTATTTCATCCTCAAGAAGCAGAGATGCATTTGGACATTGGCATATAAAGTTACGAATTTTCTACTCCAAGTGTGTCAGGTCAGTTTACAGGATCCAGAACCGACACCCCTCTACTCATCTGATCTCCCCGGTCTTCTCCGACATCTGCCGACCCCGCCGTTGGCGCCGACAGAAAGAAGACTCGACCACGGTTCCAACGGTTCAGGTCTCGTCTCAATCCTAGTTTGGTAGAGATCGTGGCACGCTCTGTAACAGGCCACATTGTTCTGCACCAGACAGAGGCAGAACCAGTCAGTCCGGTTCCAGACTCTGCCCCGGCCAGTAACGATTTTACCAAGCTCAGCAAAAATTCAGAGATCATCCTTGGTCCGTTGGGAAGATTTTGGCGCAAGTCTCATCAAGTTCTGAGCTCTGTGGAATTTGTGGCGGCATCATCACCGCACCCCTGTCCAGTCATTCTGAAGATTGGCAGAACCGGCATCAATCCGAACGTCGAGTTTTCTTCATAATTCCCCACCCCGCTTGGCCGGCTGAAGGTCCCTCCCTGTGCGGAGGTAGTTTTGGCTGTAATTCACATAACCCCCACCCTGAGATCCCCCCCCCTTGCATGGGGTGTAGTTCATGTCATTATTAAGTCGCAGGTTTGAAGCTTCAATCGACGCGGCGTGCGGGTGCATACCCTCGCCTCCCCGCTCGCCCCCGTCTCCGGCCGGAGTCGGCGTCTTCACGCTGACTAGGTGAGCCTCGGACCCTCTCTTGACTGGTTTAATCACTTGCTTAGCTTAGTATTATTGCTATTGCTTCGTCGGATGCAGAGTGAGAGCTCGGCTCAAATTGCTAGTACCGTGAGTGACCACCGCGGGCAAGTTGAGAGTGAATCCACTTAACCCACACCCTTGGTGTGTTGGCCGCCCATGATTTGGGCATCCTAGGCCCATTTGGGGTTCTTCCCAAGCTAGCCAACCATTGGAGCCTAAAGGTCCCGCCTCGGACCCTCTCCAACATCGCCTAGTCGCCATCGGGTACTAGTGTGCGCCATACGGGTGAGCTCGCTAGTGTGAGTCCGCTGCTCAAACTTGAATGCTTGCTAAATAGGTCCAAGGTTAGTTTTACATCAACATCCATCTACGGAGTGCCGAGATGGAAGCCAAAAGAATAATGGGCGTAGCCTGAGATCCAAGAGGATCAGAATTCAGCGGGACAGTGTCCACTCATCGTGGCATTTATTGATATCCCCTTGAAGAGACTGTAGGAGAACATGTAGTGGCAGAACTCCATAGGCCGGTAGGGTTGCAAGATGAACGTCATACTCGGCAGAATGTA
Organism: Amorphophallus konjac; assembly: GCA_022559845.1. NCBI lineage: Eukaryota > Viridiplantae > Streptophyta > Magnoliopsida > Alismatales > Araceae > Amorphophallus > Amorphophallus konjac. The sequence continues at coordinate 77,739,490 of CM040121.1, read as the reverse complement.
GGGGTAAACCCCGTTAATGTAGCTCCCACGGATTTGAGTGAAGGACTGTGATCCCCTTGACGGGCTTAAGGTTTACATATAATTTAATAGGATTGGGATATTAAGCTGAGGCTAAGTTTAATTGGGTTTATTATGGTTGCTGGGAAATCAAGAATTCAATGGGATTGAGGGTTTCAAAAGGGCCAAAGGCAATCGGTGCGGATGGTAAGGTCGTCCCTTGGCGCGCCTGCCAATCGGCGCCGAAACAGTGCCGAGGCAACAGGGCGTCGAGGGGCTTAGTTAGGGCGCCGATAGGGCGGTTTCGAAGGGTTTTGAAAGAGATTTTTGGGGCTTTATCTGGGTCGGTGCAGGTTTTATATAGGTTGCCGCTAGTTTGATTTGGGTTAAAGCTAGGTTTGTGCAGGTTTGAAGGGGCTCGGCGTGGGGAAAAAGAAATCACGGGCTATCGGCGTGCCTGCCTCTCGGCGTAGGATCAACGCCGAGAGAGAACTACGCCGGGAGGCCAATTGGGCACCGGTAGAGAAATCTGAGGCTTGGGACTTTGAGGCCGTGGATTTTGGGGGTTTGAGGTTTTACCCAAAGGGTTTTGAGAGGCTTTATCTGAGGGTTTCGAGGGGCTAGGGAGCCCTAAGATCGATTCTAGAACGGATCATCCTGAGGATGGGAGTGCCTTCGCACTAGAGCACCGTTAGGAGCTGATTATTTATTGAATCGCATGAACCGAGATTCGATTGTATCCCTCAGTATTTCACAAATGAGAGGCCATGAGATGAACTGTCTCAGGCTCTCACCACAATCGTGAGGTTGGGAAAACAACAGCGATGCGACAGAAACAGACTCACGTAGTATGAGGGGTATGTATACACAATAGAATCAAAATCTGCACATAATAGCCATCAAATGCGATGGTTTTCAGGGAGATGGAGAGAGGGAAAACTCCAGAATCTCATATTTCATTTCATTCAAACGAACGCACATGTTTAGCATAGAGGAGAATCAGACTACAGGAATATACATATAGACTAATGACCCTTGAAAATCTGTCGGACATCGCCGACGCTTAACACCGACAGAAGAACAGCGCTCAGAAGCGGATTACAGAAAAGAAGACTGAAATATCAAATGGGGAGGGGGAGAATATAGCCCCTGAGGGCGTTTGACCGATGAACCCCACCTTGAATCTCCTTCACATAGGCTTCTGCTGCTCTCTCTCTTTCTTTTAGATCCCTTTCAACGGGCTCTCAGTCTCTTTTCTTTTCTCTGGCTCTGAATACTCTTCTCTGTATTCGGACTCTCTTTTTCTTCTCTTTGTTTTTCTCTCTCGATCCATCTTCTTTGTCGAAGGCATGGGGTTTATATAGAGGACTGGCTCTCTTCCATCAGCACGGGATCTTCCCGGGATGGTGTGGCATCGGCGCGCTCGGGGGCAACTTCTCGGCGCGCTCCTGCTGTGGGCTTGGGCCCATTTAATTAGTGTATCGGCGCCGACCAAGGACTTCATAAATGGGCCTTCTTCGTTGGCCATATGGGCTTCTTAAAATGACTATTCGCTCTTATTGTAGCTTACTTAACATTTTGCATCCACAAACATGTGCGAAGCTATGTGAATCCCGTTTTACGAGCGCCAGAATATTCTGAGGATCCTCTTCAGCAGGCAGCTGATTGCCCAGGACTTGACGTAGTCTTAATCAGCCTGACTATCTGAATGATAGCCGTGCTGGGTAGCAGCTTGGCCAAAAATGGCTTCAGCCGGACAGAGTGTCAGGGGTAATGGATCTTCTTCTATTCTGATTCTCAGAACTTCCAGGGATGACATAGGAGCCGCACCCTTGATTGATCTTCAAAGCGTCGAACTTGCTTTGACCTCTTCTTTTATCTTTGTATATTTTAGGGGTCAACATCTGTGCACCTGGCTTGATTGACTAAGAGTCCCCGTCTGGAGTTTTAGTCTGCTTCTTTACTTTTTACTTCTTGTTCCGATTCTCTCATTGGTTGTGGATTGTGTCCCCTAATGAGGTTGCTCATTTTTCTCCTGCTATTTTATTTAGTTAGTTTCTCCAGACTGGCATCGTATTAGTCCGATTATTCCTTGTGTTTGGTTCGTAGTTTTCCAGAAGACTTCTATCGCTCGTTGGTGAGAAAACGGGTGTCTTTTACCTTAACGCCCGCTTTTTAGTCTGCTCCACTTAATTTCCGCTTCATCTCCATGTTCATTTCGCTTCCGCTTCACCTCCGCTCGCTCCCCTGCAAAGAGGACGTTAAGGAGGAGCATCTGTTGACACCCATTTTTTACCTATGAGTTGAGTCATTCTTCTTACCACTATTTTTTGATGCCTCAAGTTATCCATTACTCATTGGGCCATTTTTCAGGCACGTCTTTGGGCTTATTTTATGGGTATTTCCTCCCTGGCTAGATTTGCTGTTGAATTCGGGCTTAATGAGCCATGATTTCACTTGGTCTTTGGGGTAAATGGGCTTATTTATCCCATTTTATTAATTTCCGCCACCCAACCTAACGGCGGTCTATCGATAGACCGTTTGAGATTCTGGGCAGTCGTTTTGGAGACCGTTTATATCACTCTAGATTAATTGGCTATTTTTTGAAATTCCACCGACAACCTTATACACGGTCTTTCACTGGGCCGTTTATTCAAGGTGGGCGGTCCATCGTGCGACCGTTTAGTGGCCAGAGTCCTAAACGAGATAATTTTTCTGATAATTATCTATTTATTCTATTTTTGTTGATTTATCACTGACAACAGGTAAGCGGTCTAGCAATGGGCCGTGTGAAGTTTGGAGCGGTCTATCGGTGGACCGTTTATATCCTCAGAGTCCTACGCCGTATCAATCGGTCTGTTCTCTGGGATTAATGGCTTATTTATCTTATTTTCTATTTACCACCGACACCTATAGGCGGTCTAGCAATGGACCGTGTATTGGCGTGGGCGGCCCATCGATCGACCGCTTATACGGTCGAGATCCTTGGGCTGGTTGGTTTTTCTCTCTCCATCCGTGGTCGAATGAGCTCCTTCGTCCTCGATTTTCTCCGCGGATTCTCAACCAAATTGAGTACCGTTTGATCCTAGTGAAAGCTGGTGATATTATCTTCGATTTATCTAAAAGAATCTCGGCCTAATTTTCGCTCAAAATCCCTCAAATTCGAGTGAACTTTCAGGGGTCTCTAAATAGTACCCTTGATCCAAGCTCGCAAAGGGGGGAGATCCAGCGTTTGCATCGAAGTGCTGCCGAATTATTGAGCAGATCTCAGCCAGGGAGGAAGGCTCTTTACATCCATTTGAGCCTTTGGTTCAGGGAGTAGTAGTTTCTTTAGTATTTTGGTCTAGGTGTTTGGTCATTCATTCATCATTGCATGTTCGTTTCCTTCACTTTTTTCTCACGTTTTTCACTGGCATCCTCATTCTCTTACCCTTCCTATTGCTTTTCACGCTCCACAGGGGTTAAAAAACCCAACCCCCATGTATTCCCCATTCCATCATGTGCTTAGTTTTCCATTCATTCTCATACATAATACACTTAACAAAGCTAATTTGGGTTTTGTTTTTGGTCATTTACTGTGTTTTGTAGGTCAACGGAAGCTTTAGTAGGAGGCCCATCCCCTCTGGCCGGCCGGAAGGGGTGGAGGATCAAGTCCCTTGGCTCGGAGTCTAGCGGCTTTATGCGGTCTGTCTTCATCCGTCTTCAGTTGTGAACGGTCCTCCTCGGACCGTCCATCTCCTGTTCACGGCCGATCTCAGACCGTCTAGGCTCCAACCGAGCATTTGTCCCGCGTTCGTCTTCAACGCTGTACACGGTCTGTCGTTCGGCCGTTGACGTACCTAGGTGGTCCCCATAGGACCGTGTTCGCTCTGTTCCAGCGATGCATCATTGGCGAGTGTCTTCACTCTCTTCTCCCCTTTCCAAGGTATGTGGTACGCTCCTATTGTGCTATGTATCTTGGTGGCGATCACAGCACGCTTTTGTGTGTGAGTAGTTCATTGGTTGCCCTTTCCCCCTTTTAGTTCATTCCATCATTTTCATATTTACTTTTGAGTTAAGGGAGGTAAAGAAGAAGAAAAAACTTGTCAACAGGCAGGTTGTACCATTGAAGTTCCCTGGAGTTAGTCAACCCATTCGTAGTGAGATTAGTGACCTTAGTCGGCACGGCGGTGGCCAAAATTATAACTAGGGTCCAACCTTTTGTGTGAACTTCTAGTTTTAAACACACAAAAAATAAGAAAAAGAAAAGACAAAGGAAAAAAGAAAAAAAAGGGACGTAAACATCCACTTGTTTGATGACCTCTACAAGAAATTGTTTGTGAGCACATTGTTTGATTTCATCATGATGTTGCGTTCTGATAAAGTGTCTAGCATGCCTAGTTACACTTTTTATGACCATGAGGATGGTCGCTTTGATTCATCGCATACCCCTCCTGTCCGTCACTCTCATTGCGACTTCTATGAGGAGTCTCACCTTGTTTCTACGTCCTATAGTCATGTTCACACTTTGGTCCATGATCAAATCCATGAGTCCTCACATGAAGTGCAGGCCACTACCAGCGGAGCTTCCCCCTCCGCTAGTGTTCCCTATGCCTTGGATTTCCTAGCTTCTTACATCGACTCCCTTAGCCCTCCACAACTTGAAGCCATCCAGGCTGTCATTGACAAGGGATCTACCTCACCCTCTCCCCTGGGTCGTTCATGGGCCGTCAGTAGTTCTCATGCTCCCCCCTTTAGGGACCAAGTGGGCCAACCACCACCCTCATTTCAGTATCCCTCACGGCCCCAAAATCTCGCTATCCCTCGTACCCTGGCTCGACCGAGTCATCCTATGGGCAAACCTCACTCCCTTTCTTCTTCACAGCCTACATGTCAAGCTGTCTCTCCAAGGTCTCAAGGCCAACTCTCTACATCACAAGTCACACCCCTCCAACAAGCTCTCATTGACAAAATTGATCAAATGGAGGAACAAATAAAGAGGGTCACAAGTTTACGACCGCCTCCTCCTCCTCCTCAAGTCAATCCCCTTCACGCTTTTATGAATAACATTACTAAAATGGAGAGGGATTGGAAGGAGAGAAGAGATAAGTATGAGAATATGAGTGAGCAAGAAGTCTCCCAAGTTTTAACGATCAAGTGGACGCCGTCCACCCACCATTCATTCATTACACTCATTCATATGGCCCTCCGCCTCCGCATTCACATCCACAAAATCCTCCATGTCAATATACACCATCTCCACTCATCAACACGCCTCCACCACGGCGTCCATTTGAAGTTGATGATTATGAAGAATTGGAAATGACACGTGATGAAATTTATGAAGATTTTGAAGATGCACCTACTCCGAGTTTTCTTCATTTCCCTCTTCCATCGCTTCCACAAGAACCCCCTGCTCAGGATGAAGCCAATATCCCTACCCCTGCCTATGAGACATCATGGTGTTACGATGATGGGTCAATACTCCAGCAACCTGCGTCAATGCACCATGAATTAGCCACTATCCCTACCCATGTCTATGAAATCACATGGTGTTTAGATGATGGGTCCATACTCTAACAACCCATGTCAATGCACCATGAATCACCTCCTATCTTGGACCCTCACGTATCACCAAAACCCGACTCTTCCTACGTACCAAGCCTCCTACTATTACCCCTCCAACTACACATGTAACCTCCACCGAGCCTCCCATTAACCCTTGTTCCCAACCAAGTAATCCTCCATCGCCCCCACCTAAAACCTCCACTATCCTTATAACCCCGAACCCAACCACTCCTATTCCTCCACTCGACCCCTTACCCAAACTCGTGATTAATCTTAAGCAGGGCTCATCTATTTTTGCACCCGAGCCAACCTCGTCTACTCCCGAGCAAAGGGAGAAGCTCGTCGTGTTTCAACCTCCACCTATCCTTCCTACAACACCTTCCATTAAATATATGTCATTCATTGAGCCTTCCACCTCCATCTCGCCTCCTTCCACCTCTTCTCGGAGTGGGTGTGCTTCTACAAATACATGTACTAAAGAGGATGTGCAAGAACCAGGCAAGAAGAATTTGGTCACGGCTATGCCATTCAAAATTCTAGCTTTCATTTGCCGAATGCCGATTCGGGTTCTTGTGTCAGGCATCTTTGCGAAGGCCGAGACTCCACCGATATCAATGTCCACAAAGAAGGACTCTCAAGAATTGGTACTGAGCAAATCTGGGTCCAAAACAATAAAGGTCACATTACTCATTGGTCAAGATACTTTCAAGGCTCTCATTACCCCTTGTTCGGTCATAATCCAAATGGCTAATCAAAAGAAGGGGTTCTCCTCAAGCATAATGATGACACATTCCACTACAAAGGAGATAATGAACTCTATGCTCAAGGGTGGGTCAGGGCAGTCCTCGTTGGAAGCTTTTGACATCATGTCTACTCACCACCAACTTCCATGCAAGGGGTGAATTCCTATGTTACCAAGCATATTCACGCATAATATTCCAACAACCTTGAGCAGTACGCCAAATATAAGGCTCCTTATGCCAAATGTCGAATCTCCAATGATAGATGCCATCCATTTAAGGGGGCTATTTCCAAAGGAGCCATTCTGTGTCAACATTCCTACTTCATAAGCGGAACTCTCAAATTGTTGTTATGATTATTTGCCAAGGGAGTTACCGTTCATTTTTGAAAGTTCATCGAATGAGAGTCTAGGGGCAATGACTACACCAATTGAGTTGGGCGAACAGAAAAAAAATAAGGTCATCTGTATGGGCACCTCGCTGGAGAGGACATGCGAGGCCAAGAGGCCAAGAAGTTATGTTGAAGGATAAGGGGCTGCACTGTAAGAGAGTATCTACCAAGAAGAAAGGAAGGCATAAAATGAAGCTGAAAGACAAGAAATCCCATTTTGAGGGGCTACCCATTTGTCCATCCACTTCCTATTCCATTTTGTCACTGCTCTTGTTGCTATTCAACTTCCTTTTATGGGCAATCCATTGGCTGAGGGGACGCCTTCCATTATTTAAATCCACGTAATCAAGCTCCTCCTCTTCTCTAGGGTCCCTAGACCCTCATATCTCACATCATCCGGAGCCTCCGGATTCTTATTTATTTAATTCATTACCTTTATCCATCCCTCGTCATTATCCTCCTCGTCTGGAGCCTCCGGAGCCCTCTCTGTTTAGTTCCTTGTCTTCATCCATCCCTCATGTTCCTCCTTGTCCGGAGCCTCTGGACCCCTCTCTGTTTAATTGTTTATCTTTATCCAACCCTTATCGTCATCTTCCTCCGGAACCTCCGGATCCTTCATTGATTCCATTCACTCTATCTAACCCGCATTCTCCTCATCCGGAGCCTCCAAATTCTTCTTTGTTTAATTCATTGCCTTTATCCATCCCTCGTCATTATCTTCCTCCGGAACCTCCAGATCCTTCATTGATTCCATTCACTCTATCCAACCCGCATTCTCCTCATCTGGAGCCTCCGGATTCTTCTTTATTTAATTTGTTGCCTTTATCCATCCCTCATTATTATCTTCCTCCGGAACCTCCAGATCCTTCATTGATTCCATTCACTCTATCCAACCCGCATTCCCCTCATCCGGAGCCTCCAGATTCTTCTTTCTTTAATTCCTTGTCTTCATTCATCCCTCATATTCCTCCTCGTCCGGACCCCCGGACCCCTCTCTGTTTAGTGTCTTCATCCATCCCCCATTCACCACATCCGGAGCCTCCAGACCATTCTCTATCTAATTCTTTATCCATCCCTCATCCTCCTCCTCATCCGGAGCCTCTGGATTCTTCTTTATTTAATTCATTGCCTTTATCCATCCCTCGTTATTATCTTCCTCCAGAACCTCCGGATCCTTCATTGATTCCATTCACTCTATCCAACCCCCATTCTCCTCGTCTGGAGCCTCTGGATCCCTCTCTATTTAATTCCTTGTCTTTATCCATCATTCATCCTCATCATCCTCCGAAACCTCCGAACCTCCGAACCTCTTGAGTCACTCTCCTAGTGTAACACCCTCAAATATAGTTAAGTTGTACTCTATATCATTGAGGCGTCTTTTGAAGTATCGGCTAAGTTCTTGAAAAGAACTCCAAAGTTAAGCGTGCTTAATGGGGAGTAGTACTGGGATGGGTGACCTGCTCGGGAAGTCCCCCATTCTGGAGCCGATCACTGTCAGAAAGGGACAAAACCATGAGGCCGGTAGGTCAAAGCGGACAATACCTCAACGGTATAGAGTACGAGACGTGATAGAATGGTATCAGAGCTATACCCCAGCCGAAATTGTGGGAACTAAGTGCCATGCAGGGTAAAGTGATACGCTATGGGAGCCACCTCTTGAGTCCGTAATGGAGCAAAGTGCTATATAGTGGGAGCCACCTCTTGAGCCTATAGGGACCACCTCTAGAGTCCTACCTGCCTGGGGGCTTGATTACGTGATTGCGTGCTATATGTGCCCAGCGACGAGGACGTCGCCTATATAAGAGGGGTAGATTGTAACACCCTCAAATATAGCTAAGTTGTACTCTATATCACCGAGGCACCTTTTGAAGTATCGGCTCAGTTCTTGAAAAGAACTCCGAAGTTAAGCGTGCTTAATGGGGAGTAGTACTGGGATGGGTGACCTGCTCGGGAAGTCCCCCATTCTGGAGCCGATCACTGTCAGAAAGGGACAAAACCGTGAGGCTGGTAGGTCAAAGCGGACAATACCTCGACGGTATAGAGTACGGGGCGTGATACCTAATTTCCTAGGGCCTCACGCCCTTCTTTATTCTTTCTTGTTGGAACCTCTAAATCTCCCTTTTGGGCATCACGCCCTTCCTTTCCATATTCTTCCGGAACCTCCGGACCTTCCCTTCTTCCAATTCATCCTTTTATTATATCAAGATCTCATGTCTTTCCTTCATTTCCTCCTTTTGAATTACCTTTTCTCATACCTTTTCCCAAAGCATCATGTCCCTCATTGTTTCCTTCCTCCGGAACCTCCGAATTCCCTCCCCCATGAGTCTCCTCCTTCACTTCCGGACCCCCCGGATCCGCCTCTCTCAATTTATCAATTTCTTCCTTTAATTCCTCTCAATTCGGGTCTGACCCGATTTCTTCCACATCGACTGTCTTGGGCAGCTGCCCGTTCTCACACTATTTTCGAGACTTTAGTCGTCACCTTTTCCTTTGATTTCCTTCTCATTTTGTAAATCCTTCTAGGCATCTTCCGCCAAATTCTAGTCTTGTCATCACTCCTTTATGTTAAGCCACTTCGAATCTTTGTTTACATTGGCTTAACACGAAGTGCCTCTTCACATGATTGAGAGTGGTAATCTTGTAGTCAGTCCCAGGTCTCATTCAAATTGATGACAAAAAAAAAGAAGTCAAAAAAAAGAAAGAAAGAAAAAAGAGTCTAAATTTTGCTTCTGTAGTATTTAGAGGCTATGATGACTCCACGCTGAAGGGTCCGAACTATCCCACCCTTGGAATGGACTTTACCTAAAAAAAACTACCCTTAGGATAAATGTAACAATCGGTATGCTACGAGGGCCATCAAAAATAAATAAAAATAATAATAATAATAACAAAACAAAAATTGCTAATGCCTGGAGATCATCATGGAGCCAAATCATTGCATCCATCCTTCATGTTAGGATAGGGCCTATTAAGGTGTGGTAGGTCTCGGGTCTTGGTCTTCCAGAACCGCGGAGATCCTTGTTCGGTCATGTCGGCCTATGCTCACTAAAAGGAGGCAACATGCACATACGCACGTGTTTTTTAAAAAAAATGATAGCATCGCCTATGGTGGGGCCACACCTCAAACGTCTATGGGAAAGCCGTAGTCTTTGTTCTCTTCCTCCTCGACCCAATGAGACAGTTGGCGCCCTTAAAACGCTAAGCATCCGGGATTCAAAGTACAACACCCTGAAGGCGAAAGTAGGATCCACCGCCTCAAACCTGAGTCAGAGCACGAGAAGAGGGCAGTGTCCCCGCAAGCATACAAGAGGGATACCAACATATCAAATGATTATATCTCCCTCGGAAAATAAAATAAATAAAAGTCTGGTCGTGGCCGTGCCTGATTTCAACAAACGAAACCCCTCAAAACAAAAGCAAAATTCCATAAACGGGGCAACAAAATGCAAATGCTTGAGGCTTGGTCCGAAATTGCCCGAAAGGGGAGAGTCGAGTAGGCCCCTGATGGCTCGTCGAGTTAACGGCTTTGCCGGTCCTCTCAGAAGGTTTATCTCTTGCACTCCTCCTTCTCCCCTCGAAGATGAAAGCTCAATAGAAATCCCGAAAGGTGCACCCTACCAAGGCATGCAACCTCCTTTTTAGCCAAAAAGAGAGAGAGAGAGAGAGAGAATTGTTGTCCACTTTGAAAAGCAAAATCCATCGCCGCAAAGGAGTCTCGATGTTTCTGGCTGGTCAAGACCTCTATCTACCACCTTGATGTCTTCTTATTGTAACCTCGGGCTTAGATCAATTCAAGCGCGTCACCTATTGGTGCGATGGCATCTGATTTCAGGTCAGCGTCGCGCGGTTGGCCGTTAGGGTTCCAAGGTGTTCCATCATATACCATCTAGAGTTGTGAGGAAATAGACCCGGGTCGAGCAAATCATTTACCTTGAACATTCTTTGGGTGTATCCCAGTGGGCGGAAGCAACTGGGAGCCTAAGCATGGCATGATGGTATTATCATCAGGGTAAGTCTTAATAGGTGGGATTATCATTCGAGGAGTCTAGAGGCCCAAATCAACCTAGATGTGTGCTTAGGATACCTGGGAGGTTAGTAAGAAACTCCCGTCCCCATGAAGGTCAGGTGTTATATGGGTGGTCACCAGGTGTTAGTAACAAAAATACACTGAGACCCAGAGTTATAAAAAAAATGTGATACCCCGGACACATGAAAGAAAGGGCAAAGTCTCCACAATAAAAAAATCCGGGTCATGTCTCCAAAAAGGGCAAAGCCGAGCCTGAGTAGGAGGGATACGTCAAGCTACATAAGAACGATTTGTAAACAACCCTGATCTGATAACCATGCCGGTTGTTATAATAGGTGTCCTCCGCATCAAAAAAAGGGAACAAAAAAAAGAAAGAACAAAAAAAATAAAAACAAAAAAACAACAACAACAAAATGAAAACAAACAAAAAGAAAAATAAAAAGAAAAAAATCAAAACATAAAAAAGAGAAAAAAATACATTTTTGCATGATTGCATCCATGTGCTGCATTTCACCTTTTAATTCTTGTTTGCATTTGTATGCATGTGTGTCGCATTCACCATTTCACTTTACCTTGCCTTCATTGATAAAGGCTTGGCCCCTTGACTCGTTATCAAGGACAGCTCAAAACAAACACTTGCTTATTGAGCAAGGGGCCAAGTCAGAGCAGAGATTCTAACTTGGTTGTTTAAGTGATGTGTGCAGGGATTCGAGAGAATGAAGCATTTTATTCCATTCTAAAAAAAAGGTTTACATCAAGTTCCACCCTCTCTCTCCGCATTACTCGTCTCACTGCTCTCCGGGCGAGAAGCTATAGAGGGTGTCGTCAAACCATGAGAAACGGTATTCCTACCGCTCTGTATTCCCCTTTCCGTCTCCACATCCCGTCGTCGATCTGCGGGGGCAGCAAAGAAGCTACTGACATGAAAGCCACGCTCTCGTGCTCTACGGTAGCGTTCCTCACCATCCTTCAACCACTGCTCGGCGAGACTGAGACTGGTCCGGAGTTCAAATAATTGGGCCTCAAAGGCCCTCCTCTCTTCTTTCTCGGCCAATCTCTCGGCCCTCTCTCTTTCCCTATCCCTTTCCTTCTCGGCCCGTTCTCTCTCCATGTCTTCCCTTTCCAGATGGAGGGTGATCCTTCACTCTGTGGCATCACGAGAAGAGTCATCATCTGGACGACATTGCAATTCCTCTAGCTCTACTACCCTGACTTCCCCTTGTGCAACACGAGCCAATGCTTCCTGTAATTCTTTCGCCTGCCATATCCACCATCTCTGGTATATGGTAAGGCATAAACAAAAAAAATTCTATCATGATACCCTCACCTGGGCAGAAAGCTTTCCCTCTACCTCCGCGGCTCGCTGCGTAGCACGAGCAAGTTGCTCATGGAGCAGATCTAATTTTGAACTAGGGATCCATAAACTGGAGGAAACACTGTCTGCTCCCATTGCCAATGAGACCGCGTCGAGTTGGGCGCGTTGCAACATACACAAGGTGACATTGAGGGGTTAGCACCAGGAATCTCAAGCTATGACTGAGAACATGTGCGCCTGAGCTTATCGAGGAACTCAAAGCTGCACGGGTGTCACCCAGTTGTTGCTCCGTGTCCGCCAAGCGAGCTCGCAATTTCGTTATCATGGTGTCACGGGCATCCTACAGCCATGGCACGTGAGTCAACATTCAAAAGAAAGGGAGGGAGGGTAAAAATAATAATAATAATAATAATAAAAATAAAAAAATTTAATACACACAAAAAATGCTTACATTTCACTTCCACAAACCCCTCAGGATGGAGCCGCTCTGCATACATTGCCCTGTAAAGGAGCAAGTAATCCTCGTTATCTTGCGCATGTGATTCCACGAGCGTGCCACCCCGCTGTCAGTTTTCATACTATTCGGGGAAGCGCACCCGCCAATCAATGCAAGTTGTCGGACCGCGTGTCTTCTTCCCAACGCGAGACGGTGCGGTCATATCCACCCATTCCTGGGCAAGCCCTATGGTCCTCATGGCCAATCGTAGCCTAAGTGGCTCGATTTCATTCAAACAATGGAGCCAGAGGTCCCGTCCGAACCGGGCACGGCTTGTTATAACCCACGGCTGGTCGACATCGACCATGCTCGAATAAGGCCTCCAGTTCACCTATGGTTGCACATATCTTCTTAGCTTGTCAAAAATGAAAACAAAAATAACAAAAGAAATAAAAAAAGAAAAAAAGAGAAAAAAAGAATCATACCATAGCTGTAGGGAACTCTTGCAGCTCGCATCTTAACACCATCAGTTGGTAGGATAGAGGTGCTGTGCTCATGATGGGTTGCCACTGTCTAGCTAACGGCACCATCACTGGTCGCCAATGCTGAACTCTCCCCATCGGGAGGTAATAATAGCTCCATAGCTGCGCCATCATGTGTCATTGGCATCAAAAATAAAAATAAAAAAAAGAGAAAAAATATATATATTACCTGAATGAGTGGCGTAAAGCCACTCACTGTCACCTCCCGGTCTGACCCTTGGGACAAACCCGTAAATAAGTGTGCCAGCACGGCAGCTCCCCAAGCGTACTGCCCTACCCTCTCGAAGTCTACTAAGAGCTCTAAGAAACGACAATGAATGTTGTCTCCCTTTGATCCCAGTAGCAACTTCCCCAACACGAAAAAGAGAAATCTTCTTAAATCCATAATTGACCTCTCCCAATTGCTAGAATCCACGCAGTACACGGCACAGCACCCCCTTTCAGTCCTCTCCATGAACTTCTCTAGGGATTTGTCATCACGAGGACGAGGGTCAGTCAGCCCCAACGCCTCCATAATAGACGCCTTGGCTACTGACCTATTTTTTCGGTCTTCCAAGTCCAACCCGAGTAGCTTTTGAGCCCCTTCTCGATAATCAGGGTAGGTGACCTCGGTTACCACCTCGCCATCCACTTTGAGGCCCGTAATTCGGATCACATCTTCCAAGCTGGGCACCATATGCCCCCAGGGCATAAAGAAGGCCCGACTTGCTGGGTCCCACCTTTCATGTAAAGCTTGGATGAGGGCGAGGTCAATCTTAATTGGCTCGACACGAAGGAAGGCTCCAAACCCCATCATGTCTAGCCGGGCCTTTTGGAAGTCCGGAGGACCCCGGTATGTGGCCACCACCAACTCCCATGAGATGTGTGACCGCATCATGCCCTGCACATACATAGGAAATGAGACAGGGGTGCATTGCCAAGAAAAGAGGGAGAAAGGATGAAAGAAAGAATGAGAAGATTCACTTACAAGCTGAGATTGGGTCCTTTCACTGAAGTGTCCTTCAATACCAGAGAGCCTCCTGGAACTGCTTCCATATCTACTTCTCTTAGATAAGTGGAAAGATTCACCCTCCACCCTAAAACTGGACTCGCCCTCCATCCGGAAGCTTAAGAAACTCTCGCCCCTTTCCCTTCCTAAAAGCTTTCGCTCTTCGGATCAGCTTCCCTTACTCTAGGTCTTCAAGGGGAGTAAAAACGGGGTATTTATAGGATCGGGAGAGGTCTGATCCCGAGCTATCACTGTCAACTCCAGCAGTGGCCTTCATGGTGGAACATCATCCTTTCACTCTCATGTGTCACTTCACCGCTTGCATGGAATAAATGATTCGGTCGCATGACATGTTGATTTGTACCCTTTGCAACCTAAGGGTTTCATATGATCATTGTTGTGTTGTGAATAATTTTGAAAAATGGAGGGGACCTTCATACGGAAAAGAGAACAAGAGGTCGTCATCATTGAATTCAATGGTCGATCTTCTTTGAAAAGAATGGCAACAAGGAGACACGATCCACCATTTCAGGGCAAGTTTTTGACAAACACATCACATGGGAATAGAAAAGAGGAGGCATAGAGGAGAAGGAACGCATAAGAGAACAAACAAGTTTGAAATGCCACACGCAAAAGGGGGCTAAAAGCCCTCATTTCTGATTTCGACAGTATATCCCCATTGAAAAGAATGGCCACGGCGAGACACGATTCCCCATTTTGGGGTGAGGTCTTATCGAACATATATATCACATGGGAACAGAAGAGAAGAAGCATGTAACACGAACATGAGTCATTCCATTCGTGTATCTATATAAAGTGTCATATACATCATAAGCAAGGGGGTGGGTGTACAAGCAAATCACTAACTCTCACCACCGCCCTCCAGGTCATCTATCCTCCCTACTAAGATAGGGATCCCTGGGAGGCCTCCTAGAGGTCTGCGAAGCAATACTAGCCTCACCCCGTAGCGCCCACTCAGCCACAGGAGCACAACGCTCCTCTGCTGAGGAAACAAAGAGGCTACCAACGGACAAGGAGCCAGGCTGACGAAGGCGCACCGCGCGCTCTCGTCCCCTCTGGTAGCGCTCCTCATCGTCCCTCAGCCTCTGCTCCGCCACCACAAGGCTCAGCCAGAGCTCCATCACTTGGGCCTCCAGTGCCCTCCTCCCGTCCCAATCACGATCCCGCGATGCCTCTCTCCTTGCCACCTGGAGAGAAACCCTCAGCTCCAGGATGTCTCGGGGCAGCTCCTCAGCGTCGTGTCATCATCACTCCTCCTCCAGTTCCACTATTCGGGCATCGTGCTCTGACCAAGTAACACGCTCCTCCGCTCACACCACACGACCTGGCATGCCCTAGATCTCCATGGCCTGCCAGAGCCAACCATTTCACAAGGTCAAAAGAAAGGGGTGAAGCGTGTAGTTGAATTCCAAACCAAATCACACTCACCTGAGCCGCGAGCTTGCGCTCAGCCTCCTCGGCACGAGCCACCGTGCCGGCAAGTTGCTCCTGGAAGGACTTGACCTTCGGAGGAGGAGCCTGGGAACTGAAAGAGGCTCCACTGGCCATCCCTTTTGCCGCCACCTGCTAGGCACACTGAAAACAAGGGGACAAACGTCGAGCAGTGACTGAACATCGGGAATCCAAAAAAATAATAACAAAATAAAAAAAAATAAAATAGAAACAAAAAAACAAGTTGCCACTGCAGGCTTTGACACAGGAATTTTGCCTTGTATGTTGTGTTTTCCCCTACTTTTTTTTGAATGATTGTGGTTGATTGATGTCTTGTACAGTGGATGGCACTTCTATTTCTTGTGAATTAATTCTATTTTATTGTGTGTTCTATGCAAGTTCCAAAAAAAAAGCGAAGGGGCACCACTGTCCCACCTTGTCCCACCTCTGTCCACCTCGATAATCAAATTCCCATCATGTCATGCATTGCACTATGTGATATTTACACTACTAGAGCATGCTGAGGATCTTACGACTTGAACGAATCTGGAATTTGAGCTCCCCTCTAACAAAAATAGTGATGATTTCAGAGGAGTTTGGGTCATATGGACAGGCCATTAAGTTGTGATAGCATGGGGATGATGGTTTCGTTCGGTGGGTCGGTGTGTGGATAAACAGGCTCCGGCTCGATATCGGCTCACGGGATTGGTATCCTGATCCATCTTTCACATCTTAACAATATTATCTTGGCTAGTTTCTACTGTTATAATCTTGATATCATTGTGAAAAATCATTCACTTAATTCGATCGTGAGAGCCACTATGCTTAAGTTCCTAATCCAATATGAGATATTCCATTCCGAATTAAGTACTAAGTCTCACCGAGGCTACCCTGAGCTATTTTTCTGGAAGAGACCCTTCTTTGGATGTATCCTCAACTGTTCCTTCACTTTTACTCCACTGGACCCACCTTGGCCGTAGCACCTCCACATTGACTAGTAACCGCTCCCCAATGGTGAAACCTGTAGCTTCATGACCACAGGAACTTCTACACACGGAAGTTGGTCCCTTTTCTTAGTCGTGCCTTAGCGCACATTATTTCCTTTCCTTGTTTGTTTACCATCCAAATAATTGTTCATTTCAGAGGACCTTCCTTAGGGTTGCTTTCTTGAGACTCGGGAAAAATTCTAATCTGAAAATGTTGAGAGCATGTCTCATCACACCTTGGCATCTACTTTTCAGTCCACTCACATACTTCATTTCAATCCGCTACGTGTCATTCCCCTACAAAGTAGACGTCAAGGCGGGGTAGCTGTAGACACGTCATTTTGACATTTTTTGCGAGTATATCTCATATTACACCATAATGTCCCGAAGTGGCTTACGCATTTGCCTTGTTTGAGTGATTTCCAATTTTTACATGATCATCGTGGTTGCATAAAAAAAATGAGAAATGGTTAAAAAAAAGAAAAAGAAACAAATACAAAACCCCCCAAAAATATATATAAGGTTGTAAAAAATATGTATATAGATAAAATTGTTTTTACATAAATATATATTATATAGTTTTGTTTTAATAATCTTAAACAAAAATTTTGATAAAAGGTGTCAATATATATATATAACAAATATATAAAAAAGGAAAGAAAGACAAACAAAAAAATAAATAATAAACATAAATAAAATAATAATAAATATCTATATCATGATTAACTGCCCCACCTCTCCTAGATTCTAGGATATGGTCTCCATCCTACTCTATTATTATTAATCCACATCCCTATATAGCTAACACAACATACCATTAATTCCGGGGGAAGCCCACCCATAGCCATCTCTCTCTCTCTCTCTCTCTCTCTCTCTCTCTCTCTCTCTCTCTCTCTCTCATGCACATCTCTCTCTCCCTCTCTCTCTCTCACCTAAACCGGTGCCACTATCTCTCTCTCTCTCTCTCTCTCTCCCGCTCACCGCCTCTACACTCTACCTCCGCAAGCCGGCAAGCCGACCTTCCTCTCTCTCTTGCATGCCAGCCGCCCACGCCCGTCGCCCACGGCCACCCCGTCGCCCACACCCGTCGCACACCCGCGGGCACCGCCGCGTCTCCCTCTGCACACACTCACACCACCTCCACCATCGCACTCCCTCTCTCTCTTTCCCACACCCTCTCTTCCTCTCTCTAACACAGCCACCTCTCTCTCCCTGCACCACCACCATCGATCCCACCCCTCTCACAGCCTCTTTATCTCTCTCACCCGAACCAATCGCCGCTGCCATCCCCCTCTCTCTTTCTCTCCCACGCATCTCTCCTCTCCCGGACACCAGATCACACACACATAGCCACCATCGTGTGGCCCTCCCTTCAAGCCACCACCCCTCTCACCCACGTAACCTCTCTCTCTCTCTCTCACCCGAAACTCTCTCTCTCTCTCCCTCTCTCCCCTCATTCTCTCATGACCGCACACCTCTCATTGGCTCCACACACACACACACATCTCCTCACGCGACTCTCCCCTCTCTCTCTCCCTCTCTCTCTCCCTCTCTCTCTTTATCTCTCTAATCGCCCCCCTCTCCACGTCATTCTCTCTCTCTTTCCTACTCTCTTAACTCCCGTTATTTCCTCTGCACCCTTCACCGGCCCCACACAGTCTCCCTCTAACCCACCACTCCCCCCTCGTCGTCTCCTCTCATTCTCTCATTCTCTCCCCTCCCTCCATTCCCAGTTCGCACACACCGCCACTGCCGCCCCTTCTCTCTCTAACTCTCTCTTACATACACGCACACACCCGCGGCTCCCCCACTCTCAGTGCCAGAACTCCCTTCTTCTCTCTCACACACCACACAAGCAGCCGCTCGCCTCACCCCCTCCTCGCCGGCGTTGTCGCCACCTGCCACCCTCTAATAACCTCCCCACACACACCGCCCCTCTCTCCCTCGGCTCTTCCAACTCCCATCACACCTCCCTTCACCTCTACCCACTCCCTCTCCTTGCACACCCAGCCGCAGCTACGCCCACCTTCGTCCGCCACCCAACCACCTCCCTCACCCATCGCGCCCACGGTTGGCCAACCCCCCGCCAACCTTCCTCCATCTCTAGCCTACTCACGCACCCCACACAACCTCACGGCAGCCCCCTTTCTCTCTAACACTTACTCACCCACAGACCACCTCACAGCATCCCCCTCTCACTCCACCACGCACCGCCGACAGCACCCCACCATCTCCCCTCTCTTCCTCTCTCCGTCAGCATCCACACCTCGGCCTCCCCCTCTCACCGCACACACACAGACCTCGACCTCCCCTTCTCACCGCGTCCACTCCCTCTCCCCTCGCCTGCCCACGGCCACTGCCGCGTCTCCCTCTGCACACACGGACCATCACCACTACCACCCTCTCACCACCACGAGCACCCTCCCCTCCCCCTTCTCTCTCACTCTCGTCCAACCGTCTACCCCTCCTCTTTCTAACATCCGCACGCGGGTAACACCACTCCCCATCACGCACAACTCTCTCCATACATCACCTCCCTCTCCTCTCTCACTCGAGGCCACTCCTCACATCCACCTCCTCGCCATCGCTAGCGCCTTACCATCGACGTCATTTGTGATGTCCCAAGTTTTTCAGATCCTTCTTTTTCAGGTCCCGGATCTGGTTTCTCGGAGCGCCTGGCTCCGTTGTGTCCGAAATTTTGTTTCGGACATCTTTCGTGTTCGGATCGGTGTGATCCGGAGTTGTTTCGGAGGCCCGGAGTGTGTCCACGGCTTTTCCGCTTGTGTTTTCCGATTTCCGGTGTGTGTTTCGGCAATTCCTTCGGAACCTCGTGGCGGGCGAACCAGGTCGTTCACCTAGGCGAGGGTAGTACCGTTGCGATCGGTACGTCCCGAGGATCGAGAATATGTATTTTTCTATTTTTCGGTATTTTTGGCATTTTTCGGATTTTCCATAAATACCCCCATAATTTCCCTTTTCTTTTTCCCTTTTTCTTCTTTTCTTCTTCTCCTTTCTTCCTTCCGTGAGCGCAACGGCCACTTTTCCCCCCTCTTGCCCGTTGGACTCCGCGGCGCCCCTTCCTCCTCCGGCGACGGGTGGTGGACGACGGTGACGACGCGGTGACGGCGGCGGCGGCGAGAGGATCGTGGCGGTGCCCTTTTCGTGGCGCGTGGGTGGAGTTTGTGTTCGAGCTAGATTCGGAGATCGGCGACTTCCCGGTGGATTTCGAGCTTCATTGAGGTAGGCGGACGGATCCTTGACCTCTTTACAGTATTCCTCGTGATTTCTAGGCCGTGGAGAGGCCGAGAGTGGCTTGATTCATGCCGGGAGGGCTATTTTCCATGCTTGGGGTTTGAGTGCCGGATCCATCGTTTCTGGAGTGTTTTGATCGATTTGGGGCTCTAGATGCATGCTAGGATGTCTGGGGGTGATTCCCCGCTATTTTCCCTTCACCAAGGGGGGTGAATGGGCGTGGTTTTGAATTTTTCGGGCGTTTTACGCGAACCGGGCTCGGCCCGTTATCGCGCTATAGTCCAGTGGCGCGTTCGTAATGAACACGCCGTGTCGTCCTGGCCCGTTCATCGGAAGGGATGACGGTCTGGCGGTTCGTAATGCGCTAGGGATGGGCGGCGCAATCTGATGATCGCGCTAGCCCAGACTAGCGCGTTCAGGTGTGAACGCGCTAGCCATGGATAGCGTGATCTGGCAGATCGCGCTAGCCATTGCTAGCGCGTTCTTCGGAGTCACGCTAGGGGAGCCTAGCGCGACCTTCCCCCTCCCCCGAACCGTGTTCCTTTGGGTAGTTTAGCCTCCGGTTGAGTGAGTTCTGGATCCAGTAGGGGCGTGTGGCCCGAGGGTTGCCGTGGGCACCCAGTGAAAGCCACAGGGGCACCCGGGGGTCCCCGGAGAATCAGTTACCTCGGTAGGGGTGCCGCGTGACTTGAGGGACGGTCGGACCTCGTGCGTGCCCCCGGCATCCGTGCCTACCGTTTGGTTACTGAGAGTCTGCGTCAGTGTTCTGGATGATGGTTTCCGTAAGTCGAGTCTTACCCCTGGTGACACGTCCACTAGTCGTAGCCTTCTTACGGCACACGTGTACTGACCCACCTGGGAGTGGTGGAGCGGCTGACCCGAGAGAGACGGTGAGTAGGCTGGTTACCGTAGGGCCCCCACGTACGGCCGAGTCCGGGCTTAGGGGGAATTACCAGCTAGAGGACAGGCCTAGGGCGTATGGTCTGAGTGTGCACACGGGGCTGAGGGTTCGGACCCGCGCTGACGAGCGCGACCTCAGCTAGTCCTTGTTAGTGGTACTGGTTACTGTGTGTGTCTGAGTCTCGCGCCCGGGGCGTTGTAGCTTGACACTTGTGACGCGGTATAAGACGTCAGGGGACGCATCCGGTCGTTCTTCTAGTGGGTGGTGCTCCTGTCTGCTGGCAGGTTCGGACTCGAGTTTTGTCGGACTGAGGTTCGGATATATGGTGTGGTTGTTAGACATCTTTTCCGTTTATTTATTGTTGCTTGTCATTCCTGCCGTACTTCTGCTAGGTAGGGTTACCTCCCGTGGTTGTTTGCGCCTTGCTGTCATTTTCTCGTTGTGCGGTGGGGGTCCGGGGGATCCCTACTAGGCCAATGAAATGAGGCTCACCCCTACTTTTCAGGTGAGGCGGGGTCGTCGGGAGGCGCGGCCGAGTTTCAGCGTGGTCCTTCTAGTCTGGGTTAGTCGCCAGTCTGCCAGAGCCGGGGGATGCCCCGTGTAGTTGTACGTCGGGGGATGCCCCGTGTAGTTGTACTTTTCCTTCTGTTGACTGTACTTGATTTGGACATGAGGCTCAGTGGACCTTGTAGCAGTTTAATTATTTATTTTATGCTGTGCATTTTATTTTGGATTTTTGTGCTATCTCTGTAGTTGCTTCAGCTTCTCTCGTACTCCCACACCATCCCTTTTTACCCTCTCAAGTCTTCGGGCTCGTGGGTTGGCGGGCCGAGATTCGAGACGCGCCGGTTCCTTTCCGGTACTCGGATCCCGTTCGTTGATGTAATAGGCGATATGCTCCTTTGGCGAGCCTTGTCCGTCGAATTTATCAAATTTCGGCGGCTTAGTGACGCCGGGAGGCAACTTTTTAGTAGCGTGGTGGACCGGGTACGGCACCTTGTATGCATCGAACGAGACATAATCATCACCACCTCGATCTGCCAGCTTCTTTTCTATCATCCGCTCTATCATTGTTTCATTTGCCCCTGTCAGGTCAGCCGGGCTCGGGCAGCATACAGCTTGTTGGGTCATTGGTGGCATCAATACCGCTGGTTGAGGTGTAGTAGCCGTCCCCTGCAACAGGAGAGTGGGCTGTAGAGTCGAGGCCGTGCCCCCAGCATGATCAAGTGACGGCTGAGATGCCATGGCTGGAAGGGCAGCTGCATGTTCATTAGCACCTCTATGTGAGGCTTCAAGAGGGAGCTCGACCTGCCTTGAAGCCAGAGCGTGTACATTCATGTCGCTGAGTTGTTTCCTCAGCATCTCAATTTCTTGCTGGTATCTTTGCATCATGAGCATCATGGTGGCCTGATCAGGCATGGCGGAGCTGGGAGCATGACCTTGCTCTCCCGCCGGAGCATTTGAAGCAGGCGCTGGTTCCTCGCCATCATTTCCAGTGGTGACCACATTCACGGTCACCGTGATTAGATCCGCATAGGGTGTTTCAGTATGGGCTTGTGCTATAATCACAGCCCCTTATCTTGCGATAGCGGGTTCTAGCCCTTTAGCGAGCCTAGCTGCTTCATCATAATCCGAGGGCAGAGCCCTATAGTGGCCGGCCATTCCGGCTGTGTTACAGGTGCAAGCCTGGAGACTTTCATTCTTCTTTGCTTTTCTAGTGGATGATCTTCAGAAAGTAGCTGGTTTTTCAAAGATAGGAGTCTTTGCCCCCAGCTTGGTGTGGTGGGACATCTTCCCCGGATGGGCCTGGGTAGCCAATGCTGGAGAGGGATGAATTGGGGCAGCCACCCCAGCCGGTGCATCTTCCTTTGGTCCTGCTTGGCGGACCCTCAGAAGTTCTCCCCGGATAGCGGGGACAGCATGGGCTCTCTTGGGCACCCAGATTTGCTTGAGCGTGGTTGGCTTTGGGAGCAACTGACCCCTTGTCTTGGGCTCGGCACGGTTCGTCTTGATGTGGGCCAATGCTTCAAAAGAGTTGTACACTGGCACTGCGGCGATCACCCTATCAGGTGTAATCCTGGCATGGCGACCATTCAAGAACAGTTGGACTCCGCCGATAAGAACAGACTTGCCCGAAGCAGATAACCGGCCTTGCAGCACTCCGGCATTCTTCTTGGCTACCCGCCTGGCAGTCGGTGAGTGCTTCCGATTGACAGAGGCACAAGGAGCAGCTTGGTGGACGTAGCAGTCCATCACCTTGGTCTTGTCTGATGTCGTTGTTGCAGTGGCGACGCAGTCCACCTCTTGGGTCTCCAAGAGTTCCACGAATGCGACCCCCAAGAAGTTGGGGAAGCCGACGATGGGCGGAAAGCTACCGAACTGCATCGGCACGGCCAAGTAGCCACGGGCGACATGGTTGGCAACAGCAAGCGGTCCACAAGAGACGACCATCGTGATCTCAAGAATGCAACCCTGCAATTGAAGATCAAATAATTAGTATTTTAAGAAGGGGCCATAAGGCCCTAAATCTCGGCGAAGAGATGAAGGGTGGTTTTGGTCCCACCGGGCGTGCCAGACTTGTGGACGCACTTTTTATTTAACCATTATTTTATTCGTTGTTTGGTTTATTAGTTTATTAAGTGCGTGGGCGTGCCAGTCACCGAGGTGACAATTTATTCGGGCTCCGAAGAGCCCATGGTGCGCTCGATCTGACTTCGTCAGACGATTGTGTGGTTCGTGTCGGGACCAAAACCCGCCGCGCCATAAAGGTCACGACGTTATTTACATCCCCTCAGAGAGGAGAACACCCTTGATCAATCGCCGAGAAAAAGGGCCTCATGGCCAGAAAATTAATTACATAAAAATATATTGAGAAACACTGGCGTTCTCACACGAGGGCATGAAGAAAGTATTTGAGCTCATGTCGGTCATGTGTTTGACCATTTAATGTTCGGGCGAATGTCCGGCTCGGGAAAAGTGCAATCGTCACGAGAAAACTGAAACATATGCATGCCGGGGTACGACAAATTTATTGTTCAGAGGAACGAGAAATATTCAATTAAATCCCAGTTAAAGCGGTCAGAAACCAACAAGTTTATCGGCTCGGTGCAAGATCAGGCTGTGACCATACTGTGGTGGGCCCCCCGCGGTCGAAACAAGACTTGCGTGAGCGTCATTAATCTTTCGGTGCCAAGAGGCAACGGGGGAGTGTCCCGGGATCAGATCCCAGAACCAAAGACGTGTTCAAAGGGAGCGGGCTATAGGCCGATGATATAGGTCAGACAATGACCATAATCGGGACGGACCCGAGGTCTAAGCGTGACCCATGAAGGCCTTATTAATATTCCCATATGTAGGGTTCGGGGATGATGAGGGCCGCATCGTTCCACTCATTATTGTAATCATTATTCATTTATCTAGCTATTTATTTTTCTTGTATTGCTCATTGATTCTCCTTTTATTACCGGTGCGTAATATTCTCTTTTCTTTATTTATTTTATTATCGTTCCTTTATTTTTTTGTTATTTATGTATTTATGTATTTTATAGTTTTTTATCTTTTTATGAGTTTTATTATTATTATTATTATTATTATTACTATTGTTGTTGTTGTTGTTGTTGTTGTTGTTGTTGTTGTTGTTGTTGTTGTTGTTGTTGTTGTTGTTACTTATTATTATCATTATTATATGTTGCATTTGGAGCGTACGTGGGAGGGTCTTCACATGATGTACAAGGCCCTATTTATGCAAGCTTTGATGCGATCAGATTAATGCATGCATGGAGGAGGAGGGGTGCTTTCTTTTTATTTGTTAATTGCACAAGGGAAGCTTGCATTATTTCCTTTTATCATTTTTATATTTTTTTATATTTTATTTTTTTATTATTATTTCATTATTATTGTTTTATTACTATTATTATTATTTATTATTATTATTTTATTATTATATTAATCCCGGTGAAAATGCGGCATTGTCTCCCTTGCACCCGAGCGCTAAGAGAGGGTGGTGAAGGCAAGCTGAGGGTGTGCCGGGGAAGGGTGGATGGGTGTGCCGGGGAAGGGCTAAAAGAGTGTGCCGGGGAAGGTTTGAAAAAGTGTGCCGGGGAATGGCTAAAAGAGTGTGCCGGGGAAGGTTTGAAAAAGTGTGCCGGGGAAGGGTAGATGGGTGTGCCGGGGAAGGGCTAAAAGGGTGTACCGGGGAAGGGATAAAAGAGTGTGCCGGGGAAGGTTGTTAGTTATTAGAGTGCACCGTTAAAGGGCCAATCAGAGCGTAGGGGTTCAGTCAGTCTTTAATTATGTGTTTTAAGGCTTTTCTTTTCTTCTTATCTTAATTTTCATGTAGTTTTATACAAACTTCTCCTTTGCTTTGTTCTGTTCAGCCTCTTTGCCGTGAATCGGAAGTTCGGTCTGTCGTGCCGTTGATCGGTTCGGTTCTTATCATAGTACCGACAGTGACTTGCTTAGTTGGAAGGTTTCATCGTTGATTATTCTGCTCGTTTGTTGCTTCCTTTTGCCTTCTTTAAGGTGTTGTTATTTTCTGACAAAAATTCGGCAGCATCTCCCCTTGACCCGGGGCGTAAGGGAGATACAGGGAACGCGCCCACACGGAGTGGCGGAACCCGACAACTGGAGGTGGGCACCCGAAGGCAGCAACACCTTTACAAAATCTCAGAAAACCCGGGGAAAAATGATGAACGGAAAATCTCCAAGGCTGGACGGGCTGGGGTTAACCAAGGTGTGCCGGTGAGGGCAGGATCAAGTGTGCCGCTGAGGCATGGAAGAATAGGTGTACCGCTGAAGGCCAAAACGGGGTGTGCCGACCAAGGGTCAGAAGAATGTGCCGTTGAAGGCCACCGTAGGGTGTGCCGGCCAAGGGTCGGAGTAGTGTGCCGCTGAAGGCCACCGTAGGGTGTACTGGCCAAAGGCCAAAGGGGGCTAAGTGTGTCGACTGGGAGGAGGGTTGTAGATCATTCAAAGAAAAGGAAAAAAGGGTTAAGGGCCAGGGGTAGGCTGCTAGTAGTTGGGTGTTCAAGGGGAGAAAGAGGGCCTAGCTACCTTCAAGTAGAAGGGCACGTCAGATAGCCATAGAAGGGAGTGGGGAGTCCGCGGGGTCGAGGATCACATGGGAGAAATCACATCGCTACAGGGACTCTACAACACCGGAGAAGAGAAGAAAACGAACAACATCCCATGCAGTAGGATAGCTCAGGAGAGGTTGGGAAAGACCCAAAAGAAAGGGGCCGTAGACTTTCATTCATAAAGAAAGATGACCGTGATCGGCCATACACGTTACGGTATACATCTAGGCTGAAGCCAAAGGAGAGGGGGAGAAAAGAAAAGAAAAAAAAAGGTAGAATATGTAGAGGAAATAGGAGGGGAGCTGGAGTCAAGCAGAGGCGACGGCTCCCTGCTCTTCCCCACTCCCCCTGCTACACCGACCCTCCCTCTCTCTCTCTTTCTCTTACTCTCTCTCTTTTCTCTGGCCTCCGGGAACCCTCCAACGCCGGAGCAGCTTCTTCTTCCTCTTCTCTCTTCTCTTGGTGGCAGGCTCTGTTCGTCTCCGTGGGTGTGTCCTCTCGTCTGTCGTCCTCCCCCCCTTCTGTCGGAATGGGAGGGGATTTATACTCCCAGCCGCGGGAGCCTTCGAGCACGGCGGTCGGAGGCGGGAAGCAACTTCATCATGTTGGCGTTTGACCTTTCCCGTCCTGAGTGGCTAGATGGTAGCCTGCGTGGCCCAACCCCTGGCCGACACCTCGGACAGCCACTGCGCGCCAAAGATCCATAGGGCATGGGCACCACGTCGTTCGGCCCGTTGACATGCCTTAACGCTGTACCGCTGGCGGGCTCAAAAGGTGTGCCGTAGGAGGGCCAAAAGGGCGTGCCGCTGGAGGTTGCCCAAGCGTACCGCTGAAGAGGGCAAAAGGCGTGCCGTTGAAGGCCGGCAAGAGACGGCCGTGGATGGCACTTAAAGGTGTGCCGCTAAAGGGCATAAATAGTGTGCCGCTGAAGGCACTTCACAGTGTGCCGCCAAAGGGCACAAACGAGTGTGCCACTGGGGGGGCTGAAGAAGCGTGCCGTTGGAAGGCTGAAAAAGTGTGCCGTTGGAAGGCTGAAAAAGTGTGCCGTTGAAGGGCACAAGATAGCTTTTGTACTGCACCAGGTGAGGGCGTTCGACAGTGTGCCGGTGGAAGGACACTAAGGGCGTGCCGGGTGGAACGGGCAGCAGGTGTGCCGGGTGGAGCACCCGGAGAGTGTGCCGGCCAAGGGCCTTTTGGAGTGTGCCGGTGGAGACCTCTGGGCAGTGTACCGATGGAGGGGGCCTGTCGAGTGCACCGGGTGAGAAAGGGGGATGCATCACCGGATCAATGGGCTGACAGCGTCACCGGATGAAGGCAGTTTTAGGGTCACCGGATGTGCAGCCTTGTACATGCCACCGGATGGTAAATGGGCGGACACCGGATATGGAGGCTTGAAGGGCCACCGCTTATATTCTTATGCTTGTCGGATAAAGAGAGCAAGAGCTTCCACCGGCTAGGCTTGATGAAGAGACTGTCGGGTAAATGGGGAAGAACCCTTGCCAGCCAAGGTGTGCCATTAGCTCCCGATCTCATGCCATCACATTTGAAACTCAGCCACCCGGGGGGAAAGAAACAGACAAGCAAAGAATAATATAGGAAGGGCTGCGACGAGAGAGGAGCCCCTTTCTGCTTCGGCATGGCAACCATGTCATCATACAGAATTCTCAGATGTTTCCTCTGTAGGCTCGGGTTCCAGGTTTGCAGTTGACTCGGTGCCATTTGCATTTGAGTCTTTGCCATTTGCATTTGACTCTTTGCTATTTATGGCTACTACGTTCTCAGCTCCTTGTTTAGAATCCACGGATACCGGAGCCTTCGTTGATTCGCTGGCAGGTTCGCCCTTGTCAAGTTGGCTGAAGTTTCCCTTCTGCATGAGGAGCCGTGAGTGGTGGTGTTTATAGTAGATTCTTCCCTCATGTGCAACATAGTTGGATGGGCTGATTACACAACCCCCATGAGCACACCTGAAGCACGTTATGTGATACGAGTTGCCATCAATAGCTACCCTTTTCAATTTGGATAGACAGTTTTCTTTTTTTGCAAAGGACGTCCCTGAATCAGCGATCGCAGGGCGGCTGCCAAAACAGAGTCCCGTAGAATGTCCACCAATAAGTGCATCACCCATGTTAAACAGTCAATGACCTTTCTGAGTCACTGGAACGTATGTGATTTCCCTAAAAAACAATGTCTAGGATCTATGCCACCAAACAGAATTTCACCACCCTCTTCCTCAGCATTTCGATTAAACCAGAAAGAAAAATGGGGTCTTCTACGAGGCCTTGTTCAATCATGTTATACCGCAGTGGGGCAGCATTACCAACAGAAATTTCTTGAAATCCAAGGCCCATTGTTCCATCAAATTTGCCCACCAGAAATGCAATGCTGGGTTCCCTAGTGGCCTCAATAGAAGTCTGATTCTTCATAATTATGTCACCAACTTTGGCATGGTCTCCACTGAAGAAACCTGATATCCCACCAATCCCATAATGAATCTCGACAGACGTTCCATTCTCCTGTTAAGTACGTGATAGGCTTGACTTGTACTTGGAATGGAAATAGCAGGCAATCAAGTAATAGCACTTAGAGGAGGGGACCCATAGATTTGAGCTGCCGGTATTGAAGATGACGGTGAAACTCTGAGGCGTGTGGTGAAACGGTGAGAGAAGTGTGCCGTGGAGGCTTGGCGTGGTGATCCAGTGACGAGTGTGGGGTGAAACGGTGAGGCGTCCTTCTTTTGTGGTGTAACGGTGCGGTGAGAGTGGTGGTTATCCGGCACGGTGGGTGCCATCCGGCACAGTATATGCCATCCGGCACAGTGGTGTGCCGGGTGTAACGTGAGTGTGCCGTGGAGGAGAGGAGCGGGCGTGCCGGGCATGGACGCTCGCGGGTGTGCTGGCGGAGGCGGCAGCGGGTGTGCCGGACACGGATGCTCTCGAGTGTGCCGGCGGAGGGTTCAGCAGGGGTGCCGGTGAAGACGCCCACGGGTGGGAGTGTGCCGCGGAGTGGCCCGGCACGGTGGTGCACCGGGGAAGGTGGTGTGCCGCGGAGAGGGAGTGTGCCGCGGACGGGAGTGTGCCGCGGAGTGGGAGGTGGAGTGAGAGAGAGAGAGAGAGAGAGTGGGAGAGAAAGTAAGAGAAAGAGATAACGAGAGAGAGATATAGAGATATAGAGAGTGGGCCCTCCCCTAGGAGAAAGAGATATTGGAGAGAGATACAGAGATAGAGAGAGTGGGCCCTCCCCTCTTATTTTACTAATATATATATACATGATTTATTATTATTTTTATTACTTCTTTTCTTCTATTTTTCTCTTCTTTATTTATTTATTTATTTTATTTTATTTTATTTTATTTTTATCATTTTTTTATTTACTTTTCTTTTCTTTCTTCCCTTCCTTCTTTTCTTTTTCCTTCTTCTCTTCTTTTTATTTCTCTCTCTTTTTTCTTTCTCTTTTTTTTGGTGTCCACAGTATGGCACCGTACGAGGCCTTGTACGGGCGACCTTGTCGGACTCCGCTTGATTGGTTCGAAGTGGGAGAGCGTGTCCTGACAGGACCGGATTTGGTGCAGCAGTGTACTGAGGTGGTGCATCTGATCCGGCAGAAGATGTTGGCTGCGCAGAGCCGGCAGAAGAGCTATGCCGATCGGAGGAGGCGACCCCTCAGTTTTACTGTAGGTGATCGGGTGTTTTTGTGAGTTTCTCCCATGAAGGGTGTGATGCGCTTCGGCAGGCGTGGAAGCTGAGTCCCCGCTATATTGGTCCTTTCCTCATTGTCGAGCGTGCCGGTGAGGTTGCCTATCGGTTGCAGTTGCCCCCGGAGCTATCTTCTGTGCATGATGTGTTTCACGTGTCTATGCTTCGGAGGTATATGCCTGATGATTCCCATGTCCTGGAGGATGCCGTTTGGCCTGAGGTGACCCCAGACTTGTCCCTCCCAGAATACCCCATCCGTATTGAGGATCGGCGTGAGCAGCGCCTGCGGAACAAGCTTATTCCTCTAGTTAAGGTGGTCTGGCAGCGTCACCCTGGTGGTGAGGCATCGTGGGAGCGTGAGGATGAGATGCGGCAGCTGTATCCTTATTTGTTCGGGTGAGTCTCCTCCCCTGTCCCTGTGCCCTGTCCATAATTTCGAGGACAAAATTCATTTAAGTGGGGAGGGCTGTGATGTCCCGAGTTTTTTGGATCCTTCTTTTTTGGGTCCCGGATCTGGTTTCTCGGAGCGTCTGGCTCCGTTGTGTCTGAAATTTTGTTTCGGACATCTTTCGTGTTCGGATCGGTGCGATCCGGAGTTGTTTCGGAGGCCCGGAGTGTGTCCACGGCTTTTTCGCTTGTGTTTTTTGATTTCCGGTGTGTGTTTCGGCAATTCCTTCGGAACCTCGTGGCAGGCGAACCGGGTCGTTCACCTAGGCGAGGGTAGTACCGTTGTGATCGGTACGTCCTGAGGATCGAGAATATGTATTTTTCTATTTTTTGGTATTTTTGGTATTTTTCAGATTTTCCATAAATACCCCCCTAATTTCCCTTTTCTTTTTCCCTTTTTCTTCTTTTCTTCTTCTCCTTTCTTCCTTCCGTGAGCGCAACGGCCACTTTTCCCCCCTCTTGCCCGTTGGACTTCGCGGCGCCCCTTCCTCCTCCGGCGACGGGTGGTGGACGACGGTGACGACGCGGTGACGGCGGCGGCGGCGAGAGGATCGTGGCGGTGCCCTTTTCGTGGCGCGTGGGTGGAGTTTGTGTTCGAGCTAGATTCGGAGATCGGTGACTTCCCGGTGGATTTCGAGCTTCATTGAGGTAGGGGGACGGATCCTTGACCTCTTTACAGCATTCCTCGTGAATTCTAGGCCGTGGAGAGGCCGAGAGTGGCTTGATTCATGCCGGGAGGGCTATTTTCCATGCTTGGGATTTGAGCGCCGGATCCATCATTTTTGGAGTGTTTTGATCGATTTGGGGCTCTAGATGCATGCTAGGATGTCTGGGGGTGATTCCCCGCTGTTTTCCATTCACCAAGGGGGGTGAATGGGCGTGGTTTTGAATTTTCTGGGCGTTTTACGCGAACCGGGCTCGGCCCGTTATCGCGCTATAGTCTAGTGGCGCGTTCGTAATGAACGCGCCGTGTCATCCGGGTGCGTTCATCGGAAGGGATGACGGTCTAGTGGTTCGTAACGCGCCAGGGATGGGCGGCGCGATCTGATGATCGCGCTAGCCCAGACTAGCGCGTTCAGGTGTGAACGCGCTAGCCATGGATAGCGCGATCTGGCAGATCGCGCTAGCCATTGGTAGCGCGTTCTTCGGAGTCGCGCTAGGGGAGCCTAGCGTGACCTTCCCCCTCCCCCGAACCGCGTTCCTTTGAGTAGTTTAGCCTCCGGTTGAGTGAGTTCTTGATCCAGTAGGGGTGTGTGGCCCGAGGGTTGCCGTGGGCACCCAGTGAAAGCCACAGGGGCGCCCGGGGGTCCCCGGAGAATCAGTTACCTCGGTAGGGGTGCCGCGTGACTTGAGGGACGGTCGGACCTCGTGCGTGCCCCCGGCATCCGTGCCTACCGTTTGGTTACCGAGAGTCTGCGTCAGTGTTCTGGACGATGGTTTCCGTAAGTCGAGTCTTACCCCCGGTGACACGTCCACTAGTCGTAGCCTTCTTACGGCACGCGTGTGCTGACCCACGTGGGAGTGGTGGAGCGGCTGACCCGAGAGAGACGGTGAGTAGCCTGGTTACCGTAGGGCCCCCACGTACGGCCGAGTCCGGGCTTAGGGGGAATTACCAGCTAGAGGACAGGCCTAGGGCGTATGGTCTGAGTGTGCACACGGGGCTGAGGGTTCGGACCCGCGCTGACGAGCGTGACCCCAGCTAGTCCTTGTTAATGGTCCTGGTTACTGTGTGTGTCTGAGTCTCGCGCCCGGGGCGTTGTAGCTAGACACTTGTGACGCGGTATAAGACGTTAGGGGACGCATCCGGTCGTTCTTCTAGTGGGTGGTGCTCCTGTCTGCTGGCAGGTTCGGACTCAAGTTTTGTCGGACTGTGGTTCGGATATACGGTGTGGTTGTTAGACAGCTTTTCCGTTTATTTATTGTTGCTTGTCGTTCCTGCCGTACTTCTGCTAGGTAGGGTTACCTCCCGTGGTTGTTTACGCCTTGCTGTTGTTTTCTCGTCGTGCGGTGGGGGTCCGGGGGATCCCTACTGGGCCAATGAAATGAGGCTCACCCCTGCTTTTCAGGTGAGGCGGGGTCGTCGGGAGGCGCGGCCGAGTTTCAGCGTGGTCCTTCTAGTCTGGGTTAGTCGCCAGTCTGCCAGAGCCGGGGGATGCCCCGTGTAGTTGTACTTTTCCTTATGTTGACTGTACTTGATTTGGACATGAGGCTCAGTGGACCTTGTAGCAGTTTAATTATTTATTTTATGCTGTGCATCTTATTTTAGATTTTTGTGCTATCTCTGTAGTTGCTTCAGCTTCTCTCGTACTCCCACACCATCCCTTTTTACCCTTTCGAGTCTTCGGGCTCGTGGGTTGGCGGGCCGAGATTCGAGACGCGCCGGTTCCTTTCCGGTACTCGGATCCCGGGTCGTCACATCATTCCTCCCCCATCTCCTCTCCCCATCTCTCCCTTAACACCACCCGCACACGCCCCTCCGTGCGAACCACCTCACAGGCCAGCCCACACTCACACACTCCGTGACCGCCCCCCACCGACTGACCCCCTCTCAACTGTGACCCACCTCACACTCTCTCTCTCTCTCTCTCCACCGGCCGCGCCTCTCCTAGTTCTCTCTAACCACGCCACCACAGCCCTTCGCACCCTCCGACAACACAACCCACACCCCCTGCGCACCGGGACCCCATTGCCGGCAGTCGTGACATCTCCACCGCAACCCCCCACCGTCACACCCTCCTCTCCCCTGCAAACACCACCGCCCACCACCCCTTCGCCGGCCTTACTAGCCCTGCTTAGTCTTTTCACCGGACCACCCCACAGCCACCCCCACTCACCCAGCCACAACCTCCCTCCCCACCGGTCGTCTACCCGCGACTTGCCGCCGGTCGACACCCCGTCGTCAACCTCTCACACACCGCATGCCCATGCAACGTAACCTCCTCTCTCCTCTCTCTCCACTGTCTCCCCCGTCGCAGCACCACCACGTCGGCTAAACCACCGCCACTCCCCCTCTCTACCCTCACCGGTCATCGCTCTCACTGCCTCCCACCCTCCGACGACTTCCCACCTTCGTCGTAGCCACACCCACTCCCACAGGGACCTAGCAAAGCCGCCGCCAGCCACCTCCAGTACCACCCCGCCGACCGGCCTCCTGCCGTCGACCTCCGCCTCCCCTCTCCGACTTCCCGCCGTCGCCTCCGCATGCACAGGCCACCGCCTGTTAACTCCCCTGCACACCCAGCCGGCCACCTCCACGAGCGGATTCCCCCCCCTCACCCTTCGTCTCTTACTCTCTCTCTCTCCCTCTCCCTCTTCTCTCCATCTCTCTCTTCTCTCTATCTCACTAATATATATATATATATATATATATTTTAACCCCTCATCCCTACCTCTCTCTATCTTTATTTTTTTTTATTAGCTATCATCTCATTATTACCTCTCTCTCAAAAATAACAAAAAATAAATCTCTATTTTCCAAAAAACTCTCCCTCACGCAGACACTCACACGGAGTTGGTTTAACTGGTCTTCATAAAAATAATTCAAAAATAAACAAACAAAGAAACAAACAAACAAAAAAGAAAGAAAATCTGGCCTAATCAATTCTTAAGCCCGCGAATCTCAAATAATATCCACTAGGGTAACCGAATAAAGCCCTCTTCGTCGGCCGGCCGATGGAAGAGGAAGAAAGGACCTGCACGGTTTCCAATCCCATGGCGAACGTGATCAAATTCTTTTCATTTTTGGGGTTCTCAGCCCCTGGCGATCACACCTCCTACACACACGCTCCAGTTCTATTTCTTTCATTCTCGTCTCCTCAATAAGACCCACGGCGAGTCAATTCCCGCAGTGGTCATTCTATTTCAGCAATTTAATTTCTGTACACTCCATTCCACAATAAGACCCGCAGTGAGTAATTTCCCGCAGTGGTTTCATTTAAGAAATTTTTATTTCTGTCATTTAATTTTTCTGTCCAAATCCCGCGGAGAATCACTTCTCACGGAGCTTTAATTTCTGTCATTTTTATTTCTGTCATTTAATTTTCTGTTCAAATCCCGCGGAGAGTCACTTCTCGCGGAGGTTTAATTCTTGTCCTTTTCATTTCGGTCATTTCTATTTATGTTAAATCCTGTGGAGAATCACTTCTCGCGGTGGTTTTAATTTTGTCATTTTTATTCTGTTATTTTTCACTTCAGTTCAAATCCCGTGGAGAACAGTTTCCCGCGGTGATTCCATATTTTACTATTTCCATTCCGTGTATTTCACCGCTCCAATCCCGTAAAGGTAACTCTCTTCGAATATCTTTCTCCTCATTGTTCCCGTTAATTTTTGTGTGTGTCGTGTTGTGTGTTCTCATATCACTCTCCAATACCCGTGGCGATTTCATCATCCACATCTCTTGGCGATCACGGTGGGACCTCTTTTTATTTTCTTTGGTTACCCGTATATTTTCGGCACCCACGTGTGCTCCTCCACTTGGCACCCGCGTGTGCCCCTCCTTATTGCGCCTGTGCGCACTACATTCGTGCTCCCAGTAGCACTCTTGCAATTTTAATTTCATCCCTCATGCACCACGTGCATTACCCCACAGTCCCTTGTGAGATCTTAAGAGGTTCACGCCGTTACGGAAAAGATCTTTGTGATATTTGTTCAGTCTCTGTTGTCTTATATATTTGTTGTGTGTTTACATACCTTTTGTTAAATTCAGCGCTGCATTGCATACCATCTTCCCCTTTATTTCACTTTTCTAGGGTTATCCTCTCTCGGTGAAGGAAGGACTCTCCATTGGAAATTCCTCTCAACGGACTAGGATTTTCTCCATCGGGACCTCCGTAAGTCTCCGGCACGAAGGATTCCCTCTTCGTTCACTGGACAGGCTGTACCATTGAAGTTCCCTGGAGTTAGTCGACCCATTCGTGGTGAGATGAGTGACCTTAGTTGGCACGGCGGTGGCCAAAAGAGTTTCTAGGAGGATCTCCTTGTATCCTCTCGACAGGTGGGCCCGGCCACCTACCATGTTGCTTCTTAGCGCGCTACATAACTCCTCTTGGGATGTCAGGCGACGTCACTGTCATCATGGAGTGGCCATTTTTTATCTATAAAAGCGGGCGCAAATGGTCGCCTGGGTTCTGCGGCCCGCCTTGGCGGTGATAGGCACCTTCTTCCCTCGCCTCACCTCGAAGCAAGCACTCTGCCTTCAAACGCTTATAAGTATTGGCGTAAGGACACTCAGAGAAGCTTCACTTGTCTCTTTCGTCTCTGGCGTAGGTGTCTGGCACTTCCTTGTCGTCTGTCCATCGCCTTGGTGAGGATTCTTCTGTCTTTCTTTGGTTCTGTAATCCATCGTGCCTCATAGAAGGATCCTCTGTGTCAACCCTGAGTCTTCTGCTGAGGAAGAGGCCAACCGTGTCGGCGTCCTGAGCACTTCAGGCATCGGTCCCAATAGTCCTCATTCACCATCATTGGTCACCTACCAGGTGTTCTATGGCCTTCGTGAGGCCTTCCAGATCCCTGCCGACTACAACATCATCTTTCCTACCTCTGACGAGTGTCTGGGGAGTTTTTATCCGAGCGATATTAGTATCCCCGTAGAGTCCTTCCGAGTAGGGTTCCATCTCCCTCTGCATCCTTTTATGGAGTCTGTCCTCCATTACTACGGTAGATATCCGGGGGACCTCTCCCCCAATTCTTGGCGCATTCTATGCGCTTTTGTATACATCTGTAACCAAGCATCGATTACAGCCATTGTCATCCTTTTCCAACAGTTTTACAGCCTTCAACGCTGCCCTGTTGCTAAATCTTCGTTCTACGACCTCTATGCTAGGAAGGATAGGACCGTCATCCATGTATCCTCCATTGTCTCCAACATCAAGCGCTGGTCCGAGCGTTTCATCTTCCTGATGAAGGCGGGGGGTAGCGGTCGGGCTAGTGACTGGAGTTTCATCCCAACCCTTCACCCTTCTAGGGCTGACAGACTGCCGGTTCCAACAAGTGAGGAGACAAGGGCAATCAAAGCCATTCTTCGCCACCCCCTCAGTGATGCCGACACGAGGCTGACCCCCGCTGTTCTTCGGGAATTGGGGTTAAGCCCCTGTGGATGCTTAAAAGTTGGCACTTGAAAAAGAATAAGACATTTAACTAGCATAAAACACAATCTTAGGATCGCTCGAGGCCCACAAAGCTGCCAGAGGCCCAATAGATTGCACCAAAGGACATACGCTCAAAGAAGTGAACCGACGACTCCCTGAACCGACGTGAGAATCAACTAGGGGCCTCCAGCACTCCTTGAATCGGCGTGCCCCCATGGGGCTCTGAATCGGCGGAAGCACCCCCTGAACTGGCGCGCCCCATGGCCCCTAGCACCTCTGAACCGGCGTGAGAATAGGGCACGGCCAGTGATCCGGTGCGCGCCTGTGCCCACCGGATCACTGGTCGCCCCACATTTTTTTTGCCTAAACAGGGCAGTTCTGGCCTCTAAAACCACGGATCAAAGAGTAATTAAAATCCCAGGAAAAGAAGAGGGAGATCCAAAAGGATTTGAAGGGTTTTTCACCCATCATCTCCCAACTCCAGCCTGCTCCAACAGATTTCCCAGAGAGCTCGAAATGAGGATCAGTGCATGCTATTTCCGATACTCTATTTTGGCGCAGCAACACCTATTCGGTAGTGACTTATCCGGTTGTGTCAAGCGCAGGCATTCACGTTCGAAGGATGGCGACCCCTCGACCTTATTCAGAAGGCCGTGCAACCCGTACGAGGACACGTGGACAAGTCACCTCCAATCACGGGAGCTTCCTCATCCATGCCTCGATCGAAACCCTCGTGCTGCTGCTATAAAAGATAGGCGATGCCGTGAAGAGAAGGCCCCCGGCCCCTTTGATGCTTCGAAGCTCTAGACGGTCGAATCCCAAGGTATTCTGCAAGCGCTCCTGAGTGAGGGAGAAGAAGAGAGGAAGAGAGAGGGAGAAGAGGTGCGGTCTTGGGGAGGGAATGGAGTCAATGCTCCTCCCTCCCCCCTCCCTTTTTTTTCTTCCCTATTCTGGTATGTATGTTGTTATTTCTTTCTCTTTCCTCTGCTTGATAGCCCCTAGACGAGTTCGTCATGGGATGATATATTGTTCTGTAGCATGAAATGAATGAGAGTGAGCTTCCCTTGTTCAAATAGATTCTTCTTCGTACATCTTACTTCAATCCCCATCCCCACAGCCTATTGTGATTCCGTTGTTTATGTTTTTCCTAAACGATGAAAACATGCTGCATCATGAAAAGGGAAAGGACCAGAGCCCGTCCAGTTATAGTGGGCTGGGTCTTTGGCCCTATCCCTCCTGGCCCATCAGATGGGAGCTCACTCTCAAACCCCATTCTACTCCCTGGCCTATGGAATCCGTTGCAATGTGCTGTCCTGATTTCATCCGATAGATGATGTAACACCCCGATTTTTTTTTCACATATTTTTCGGATCAGGATCCATGGGTTTCAGATCATTTTCGGGAGTCCCAGAGAGCGTTTTGCGGTTTACATGTGTTTTTCTTTGTCGAGCCTACGGAACCCCGTTAGGGTGAACAGTTGTGTTCTCCTACTCCGAGACGGTACCAACGCGTTGTGCTCTTTCCGAGGATCGCGGAGGTAATTTATCCGTATTTTTCTGATTTTATGAAATTTCGGACCAAAAATCAGATTTCTGAAATACTAATATATTTTCTTTTTATTTTAACCCCCCTTACCCTCTCTCTTTCTCTCCCTCACGTCTCTCACTCTCTCCCCCTCCGTTTTTCTCTTCCTCTCCCTCTCTTCTCCGTTGGCGACTGACCACGGTAGGCAGGGGCGAGGCAACAATGGCGTGGGGGCGAGGACGGCGAGAAGAGGTCGAGGATTGAGGGATGGTGGCGCGACGAAGCTTGGCCGCGAGTTCAGGGCGCAGGCGGCGGTTAGAACGACATTTTCTTAGCGGATCGACATCCTCGGCACCCAGAATCTTCGGTGGAGGTAGGGGGATGGATCCTTAACCCATGTACTTCTTTTCCTGCGAGTTTTTTAGGCCGTGGTGAGCCGAGCGAGGTTATTTCTGCATTTTGGGGGAAATGTGTGATTTTGGGGTGTGAGTCGGATCTTACGTTTTGATCACGTTTTTGGAGTTTAAATGGGTCCTCTCGGTGCTAGAGAGGTTGGGAACAAGCTTCCACTTGTTTTCCCGGTCACCTGGGGGTGATTGGGGCGTGGAATGGTTTTTTCCCGCAATTTCATCATTTTCGGGCGCAGACTGAGAACGCGACCATCATGGTGGTCGCGTTCTTCAAGAAGGTGCCGTATCGTGGGGTCACGTTCATCGAGGAAGATGAACAGTATGGCGGTTAGGGTCACGATGGTGAGACCAACCGCGATCGGGTTGCGCCAATCATCCCTGGCGCGTTCAGCGTGTTGACACGCCCAGGGGACCCGTCGCGTTATTTGGAGTCGTGGTACTTTTGGGGGTCACGTTCTGATTAGATCGCGACCAAGGTACTGGACACATTATGATTACGACCCTGGTGGAGGTCGTGTCAATGAGTTGACGTGACCCATGTGTCGGGCGGGTTCCGATCTGATTGTGACCTTTAGTGAGGGCGCGTTGATGATCGTGATGCCCGGAGTGGGCGCGTTCTCACTCCCCATTTTCCGTGTTTATCTCGAGCTGTTTTGGGCCCCGGTCGACCTGGTTGTGACCTAGTGGTCGACCATCGGTCCCGTGAGTGTCCCGAACACCTTGAGGGTTCCGTGACCGTGTTTTTGGGTGTCCGGAGGTATCGTGTTATCTCGATTAGCGTGTCCCCCGGGTGACCCTATGTGTGTGTTTCGGGCTTTCGTGTTCTCGCTAGATTGAGTCGTCGTGAATCGGCATGAGTGCGGTGGGCCTTCCCTGCACGGTGTGGGTTTCTTCTTAAGATGATTTATGAGCGGGCCATGCTTATGGCCTTGGACTGTAAGTCTAGTTAACCAGCTTGGGGCTGGAGGTTTTCTGTGTGTCCCTTAGATAGGGAATTATCTCGACGGATTGTGAGCTATCTCGGTATTCGTGCTACCGTGGTTTCAGACCTAGGGATTAGGCCAGATTGACGGCATTGTGATGTCGCATACGACGATCTTGACCCGAGTCTCGTGACTCAAGGACCGTTGAGTTAGGAAGGTCTAGTGTGTTGTCCAGAGTCTGGAGGCCTCGGGCCACCTGTTACTCCGCGTTACTCGCGATAGGTGAGTGCGTGGTTTTTAGTGTTCACGTTTAGTGAGCCCCCACTAGTCGTAGCTTTCTTGTGCACGCGTGTGCGGACCCACTTGGGAGTGGTGGAGAGCGTGACCCGAGAAAGACGATTTTTAGGCTGGTTACCATAGGGTCCCCACCCGCAGCCGAGTCCGGGCTTCGGGGGAAGGACTAGCTAGAGGGTCAGACCTAGGGCGCATGGTCTGTGTGTGCATACGTGGCTGGGAGCGTCGGACCCGCGCTGACGAGCGCGACCCCAGCTAGTCCTTATTTTGTGTTCTTGGCTACTGTACGGTGTCTCTGTCTCCGCCTAGGACATCACAGAGAGACACCTGAGGCTGTGGACTAAGTCATCAGTGGACGCATCCGGCCTTACTTCTTGTGGGCAGGTACTCCCGTCACGTGATGTGAGTTTCCCGTGAGTCGAGTTCCGCTTCACATCTACGAGACGTGGTTTTGTGTGGAGTTCCAGGTGTTTTCCCGATGCCAAGGTCTAGGGGTTCCGGTGAGCATCACCGAGGGCTTTCCCCTAGACAGCGTTGAGTTCCCGACGGCGTGGTCATTTTCCTAGTAGCGTGACTAGGGTGATTCATAGTCTGGTGGTCCCCCGATGGGAGATCGGGACGTGTTTTCTGGTACAGTAGGAGTAGCTGTAGAGCTGAGATTTCACTGGCCACTATGTTTACTATTCCTGATGTTACTGTTGTTCTTGCTGTTACTACTTTCCGTGACGCCGTTGTTTTCGGTTGGGGTTCCGCGGGACCCCTACTGAGCCAGTGGTAGGAGGCTCACCCCTGATTTTCAGGTGCTGAGGTTCTTCCTCGGGGTCCGAGGGTGTTGCGTGGAGGTTCTTAATCGCCGGCTCGTCGAGCCGAGTGTTAACTCGGTGTTGGGTAAGTTCTCTGCCTTAAACTGTACTTTTGTTGGATTGGACTCCATTGTAGTTGTTGTTTATATCAGTTGTCCTACTTTATTTCCTATTTCTATGTACACCACACCTATCCTTTTAGCCCTTCCAAGTCCTCCGGCTCGTGGGCGGTGGTCTCGAATGGTATCGGGTTATTCCCGGTATCCGGATCTTGGGTCGTTACAGATGATGCCCTCATGGGCGATATTAACCATTGTTGAACATGTGTGCAACATGATTAAATCATTTTAGTTGGTTTTGATGATGTCTGCCTCTTTAGTTGGTTTTGATGATGTCTTCCTCTTTAGTCATTAATGAACTATACCCGCATTTGATAATGTTAATATTCATACATTCAGGTCATTATACTTCCAGTGTAAAAGCTCAAGAATGGCACACCAATCTAGACAAAGCTCAAGAATGGCACACCAATCTAGACAACTGAATTGACAGATGTCAAGGCATATGACAATATTGGATGCACGAAAATATAGCATGTTTCAAGCACAGAAATCAAGCTGAATAGCATCACACATAAGCATGCTACAAGATAATCCAAGGAATGAAGTGGAATTGGCAAATGTGAAAGCTCATGGCAAATGTGAAAGCTCAAGGCAAACGTGAAAGCTCAATGCAAATGTCAAAGCTCAATGCAAACGCGAAAGCTCAATGCAAATGTCAAAGCTCAATGCAAACGTGAAAGCTCAATGCAAATGTCAAAGCTCAATGCAAATGTGAAAGCTCAATGTTGCGCCCTCGCACGTGGATCGACCTGCGCGGTCAGGTCGCGGGGATCGACCTGCCCGGTCAGGTCGCGGGGGTTAAGGGGGCAGCGCCCCTTGCGGGGGTTTCCGGGGGCGGAGCCCCCGGAACAAAAATTTGATTGAAGACTCAATAATAAAATCTTCAAGACAGTCAAGGAAGATGCCACGGACATGACCGGGCTGCTAAAGAAGTTGAACGACGGAGCTGACGTGGATAACGGACCGACCCGGGATGGGCCGGGTTCTGCCCAGCTGGCGGTCGACCGCCAGCACAGGGGAGGTCGACCGCCCCAGCCAGGGACCGCCCAGCTGCAGTTCTGGCAGCTGGCGGTCGACCGCCAGCCAGTGGCGGTCGACCGAAATTCCCAGGGATCACCCGAATGAAAGTTTTACAGTAGCGGTCGACCGCCAGGAACCTTAGGTCGACCGCCAGCCCCGAGCCAACCTTGTTTGACCTCGAAATCCACCTCGTGGCCAGCCCCTTTCCATGGTTTTGTTTAATCAAAACTCACCTAACTTCCCATGATTTGTGGATCTGGTCTGGGGCTTGTTTATAGACCATTCAAAGTCTATAAAACCATTACAAGAGGGTTAGAAACCCTAGTTGATGGAGTTGATGAAGTGAATCAAGGGAGGTCATTTCGAGAGCACTGTAGCACCTCCGTGAATAGTACTTCGGCTGGAGTTCTTCATCCTTCCAAGAGATTCAAGCCTAGATCTGAAGCTATCTCAATATCCAAGGAAGCAAGAAGCATTCAAGCCTCTCAAAGGTGATCAAAGCTGCATCCATAAACCGCTTCATCAACTCAAGAGGATCAAGAGAAGATCAAAGCTACATCCAATATCCTCTCCATCAACTCAAGGTGATTCAAGCTCATATCTCAATCCAGCATCCTCCAAGAAAGAGTAGAAGCCAGTAAGGCTAAGAGGGAAGATCAAAGGAGGCTTCAAAGGGGTGTTCAAAGCAAGAGGAGTTCGAGTTACTGTTCACGTGAACAGTACTCCGTGAAGAACATCTTCATCCAATCCAAGGTATTCAAAGTTCAAATCAAAGCAATCATCTTCCAAGATCTGTGAAGAAGGAAGCGAGGATCAAGGTAGCATCTATTCATTTCTTCATCCAATCAGAGAGATCAAAGAGAGAAGATCAAGAGAGGAGATTGGAAGAACAGTTACTATTCACATGAACAGTACTCCGTGAAGAACAATCATCCATTTAAGGGTGATTACAAGAAGATTGATTTGCAAGAAGAAGAGATCCCTGCTGCTGATCAACAAAGCATATCGATACAAGGGCCAATTACTTCTTACTCAATCTCTTGTTTTAATTCCTTCACATCTGTTTTACTTTCAATATTGTTAAACATTGAAGTTGTGATTCGTCCCTATCAGGTGGTTAGTAGGAAGGCAATTGGAGGGTGTTCCAATTTGCGGTTGACGTCCCTACCAGGTGGTTAGTAGGAAGGCAATCGGGAGTTCTCCGATCTGTGGTATAGCCGTCCCTACCGGCTTTGTGTGTAGGAAGACAGAAAGAGGGTTTTCTCTATTCTGTGATTTGGGACGTGTCCCCGGGTCAAGCTGTGAGTCAGCAAAGAAGCCTCATCGGGTTTTGGTGAGGGGTGGACGTAGCTTGCGGGGTTGCAACTGAACCACCTTAAAAATCCCTGTGTTGTGGGTTGTTTATTGTGTGTGATTGATCTATATCTTCTAACCCCATTCGCAGGTTCGTGTGCTTCCACACTTGGTTATATTGCTCACACACATATGCACTTTGAGTGATCAACACAGCATACACACACACACACGGTTGTTGCAAGCTATTGCATGTTC
The DNA here is from genome assembly GCA_022559845.1 of Amorphophallus konjac. Classification (NCBI taxonomy): domain Eukaryota; kingdom Viridiplantae; phylum Streptophyta; class Magnoliopsida; order Alismatales; family Araceae; genus Amorphophallus; species Amorphophallus konjac. The sequence continues at coordinate 77,696,968 of CM040121.1, read as the reverse complement.
ATCTATATGTTATGCTTTGTAATTCACTTAAAGAAGTGTGGACGTTTCATAGCTTGTAATTCAAGTCTTTTCATTTGAGCCACGCTATTGCATGTTCATCTATGTGTTATGCTTTGTAATTCACTTAAAGAAGTGTGGACGTTTCATAGCTTGTAATTCAAGTCTTTTCATTTGAGCCACTCTACTTAATTCCGCTGTGCATTGTGCCTAAGTGATTCATTCACTTTATAAGAGTGGTTTAAGCTTCCGCTAGCTAAGAGTTTTTAAATAGGCCAAAGTTTCTGATAGGATCTATTCAACCCCCCCTTCTAGATCCGTTTACACCTCACGGGACCCAACAACCATATGGGTCCCTTCCCCGTTATCCCACATGGGCTTTGACTATCCGTGATAGTTCATGATCGGTTTGACGCGCCCGAGCTGCACGTTCTCTTTCCCTAATATGCTTAAGACTTTAAGGAAACGGCCATTTGCCTCTTCATCCATGTCCATGGATTGTCAAGGCTCTGGCTCAATCCCAAATTTGCTACGGATCATATTCCCTCTGTCCTTTCTCTGTGTAATTTTACCTCATTATATGGAATCACTTCGGCTCCTGTGCCAATTACACACCGACATTATGTGAGGATCTAGGCCGGGATCAAAAAGAATGCAGCGAAAGTAGAAATTAGAATTTGATGGGAATCAACACCGGGCACTAACATTTTTATTTTACATTTGTGTCCTTTTATTTGTATTTATACCCTTGGCTAATTGGGTTTACAATTGTAAGGCATTATAAGCCTATTTGTTAGTCTTTAGGAATTTTGGGTTTCTATGTAAATTGCCAGTGGGTCCAGCAGGGTCCCCCACCCTCTTTCCCATTGGTCCACCTAGGTTCTAGGGCCCATGTGGGGCTGGTTCAAAGTTCAAGATTCGATTTAGACCAAGGGGGGGACAAGGTGGAAGAAAATTCAAACTTGGACCAAGTAAAGTCCAAGATGCTTCCCCCTTTATAATATAGTTTATTCCATGTTGTATTTTTATTTAATTTGGTCATTTGACCACATGGGGAAAGAAAATACTATCCCTAGTTTACCCCTCCCCTCTCTCCCACGAAATTCCCAACCCCCCACCCCTTGCCATTCTCTATATAAGCCTATGTATAGTGTCATTAGAGATTTTAATGAAGAATTAAGCATTTTTGCCAAGAGCAAGCCCAAGAGCACCCCTCTCTCTCTCCTCTCCTCTTGCAGCATGGATTTGCTGTGTTTCTAGGGTGGATTCCCTACAAAATTTGGTGGATTCCAAGTGATCTCTCCTCATCGGAGTGCGAAGCTCTGCCGCCGTCGCCATCGAGCCGCCGTCGCGCCGCCACCGCTAACCCGCCGGAGTTTTGTCCACATCAGGACAGAAGCCTAGTGCGTGATTTTTAGCTCTCAATCAGGAGGTCAGATTATGTTGAAATTTGGAGGGTGAGTTCCCCACGTCCACCCTAGCCTCCACAAAAAAATTCAGGTTATTTCCCCCTTATTTACCATTTTTCCCAATCTGTTCTTCCCACCCCTAGTAATCGGCCTCCTGAGCAGATCCACCAACCAGCAAGCCACCTCTTCGCCCTTTTCACCCCCTTTCCCATTTCAGAATGATCTGAAATTTTAACTAGGAGTTCTGTCCACCAAAGCCATCGTCTCTAATTTTTTTTGTGATTTTAGGAATTTTATTTCCCCTCCAAAAAATCACTATATTTTCCCAAATCTGTGCTGCCCCCTGCAGTCCAGATCCGACCCATCTTTGTTAGAAAATCCATTTCCTATATCAAACCTCCACCAAAATTTACAAAAAATTATCTCCGTCTTCTTTACTTCTTCCTCTAGTTTCCATAAAAATCTCATCACCCAGATCCGAAGTTTCAGTCGTGGTCAACACCCTTTCTCAGGCAGATCTCAGTCTGCCCGTCCAGATTTGAGACTGAGAACTTTCTCCTTTGAAATTCCACCATGGAAAGTACGACCCCAGCAAAATTACTCTGACACCGGAAGGTTGAAGCTCTCTGAGTCAACTCCGCAACGGCGCTAGTTTTGCGTCAATCTAACGTTCGTGTTGATCGTAGTAATTTTTCTCACCGAGTCACGCAGTGTTGACAACAGCAGAATCAGTTCGGGACAGCAAGCTGCCGCCCGAGTAACAGTGTGCCGGAACCGACGGAGCTGTCCAACACGCTGCCCGTCAACCCAAGATCGATCCTCTCGGGCCTACGTTGTAGCCCTTTACCTCCCTGCGTGGAGTGGGCAGTAGAATTCATTTCTGTAATTGTTGTAATTGTTTGTACCAGGAGTTACGGTCTTGGTCGGGATCGTCTTCCCCACGCCCGGAGCGTGGAGGTAAACTCGCCACTCTCTCTATCGCATTTGCTCAATTCGTATATTTTTGAATGCCGCAGCTAGAGTGATAGGAACGTAGCTCGATATATTTTTTATCACTGCTGTGAGAGAGTGAGCGTGACCCGTCCCGTGACTCAATCCGAGTACACGCAGAAGAGCCGAGTACCCTTGACTCATTGCCAGTTTCTCAATCGCGCATGATCCCGCGTTTCCCTCGCTAGGGACAAGTTGCGAGCTAGAGTCCCAGGTTCACTGTCCGTCCCGCATCAAATTGGTATCAAAGCGGAAGGTTGAGTCTAGGGCAGTCTTTGATTAAAAAAAATAAAAAAAAGAGTCATTTAAGTCGGTCCGAGGTTGCATTTGTATACCTTTATTCGGTATATCAAAAGGTGTTGCACGAACGTTTGGTTACGCCTATCGGGAAGGTGATTCACTTGCGTGAGTGCGATCTTCGGATCAAACCTCGCCTAGTACCGGATATGAGTTGAGCCTAGGTTTCTATTCAAGTCCTCATTTTACCCTTTTCACCATTTAGAGTCGTGTCTAGGTGCTTGCATTAGTCTTGCATAAAAGTTTTGTAAAAAAAATAATAAAAAGTGTTCCAATGCATGTCCACTCCTAGGGGAACCAATTCCCATCTTATGTGTAACTATGGCCAACCCATGCACCCCGAGTAGACCCGTCCAAGGTAATAAGTCCGTGTTTGAGTACATTCGGGAGTATGATAAGTACCGGTTGGAATATGGAGTTGGAGAGGAGAGCACCACGATCGCCTTTCAGTTCCAGAGAGGTTTGCAGCTTCACTTTCAGTTTGAATGTCTTTGCCGTGACGCGTTCACTCTGGCGTAGTCTTTTCTGGTCGCTCTAGAGGTTAAGCCTTTCGAGTCATGGTTTGATGCCGCCCTTCGGCGAGCATCTACCTCTTAGCCGAATCCCGAACCAGTCGTACAGCCTACCCCATGGCCTTCCCCACCCCAGCCGGGGAACCCTTCTCCTAGAGCTCTGTTGCCACCCACGTCCGATCCTCATCCGGAGCCACCTCATTCAAAGTTACCGCCTTTGGAGCCACCCGTGTTTCAAACAGGAAAGCTTTTCATCGCCGAGCCACTACTTAGTTGGCTCAAGATAGGCTTGGTCCATAGAGCATCATGCTATCCATCCATGGACCCCACACTACCTTTAGTGCCAGTCAACTCATTCCATACCACATTCCGATCTAGTCACCATGTTGATACATTGGATGACCTTCTTACGGGATTAGACCGACAGTTGCAGTTGACGCACTTATTGGCCCCAGGCTTCGACCGACCCACAGGTCGTAGCTTCACCCATCCTGCTTGGGGGTCCATTACCTCCGTGTGCACCGTGGGTCATGTCACCACGGAGGTCCTCTTATTCCTCCCCATGCCAGCCAAGCCCGACTTCATACCCTTTTGTCCGAGGGAGGAACCATACTTTCTACTTGAGACCACCATCCCATTTACCCTAGTGCACGAAGGTGACCATTTACACCTTCAAGAACTTCCGACTTGGGACCGTGTCATGAGGGAACCCATATCGAGGGGTTGCACTTTCTTTGATCCATTAGATCCCTTTCCTAGTGAACCCCTTGACCCACCATATCTACTCCCCCTTTTTACGGGAGTCCACTACCACACCTCTTCCCCACGGGCCAGTCCACTTACATTCAGCTAGGGGACCGTTCCACGGTCATCATATAGGGGTGACGAACAAGGTGCATTTGACTCCCCAGGCCTACTCAAACCTCCCACACCCAAGCCCAAGAGGACTTCAGTGCATGAATGGTGCCTCCTAGGATCTCCAGGATTCCATGATTCCACCAATATTTGGTTACGTCTTGTGTATGCATGGCACACATTCGGATGTCATGGTCCACCATTGCATAAGTATGGGTCGGACTAACAGTAGGTTTGTCTAGTGTCATGTGTGAGTCTGTGTTTCCTTTATTTGTACAGTTTTTTAGGAGTCTGCATGCGTCGAGTCGAGTCGGTCACATGTCAGCTCGCATTGTCAGTCCCTTTCGAGTGCGAGGTAAGTCGGGTCTAATGCGTACATTGTAGCCTTGCCGGAATTTGGGATCGGCTCTACCATTCTATGCCCCGAATATAGTCACATAAAGGGACCCAACGGTGATTCCTAGTGAGTCATTGAGCCATCTCCGTCCTTGAGAGTGACCCCACCCCGGAGTGTCCACCACTAGCCTCATTCCCACAGCAACATGTGCATATCGAATATATACGGGATGAGCAGGTGACGATTACTTGGAGTGGAAGCGTACTCCGCGCTATCTGGTTGGTGACAGATCCGCATGAGCCATTCGAGCAGTCGCACCCTTTACTCGACGAAGTCGAGTTCTTCCCACCCGGGGAGAATTGATGGGAATCAACATCGGGCACTAACATTTTTATTTTGCATGTGTCCTTTTTTTTGTATTTATACCCTTGGCTAATTGGGTTTACAATTGTAAGGCATTATAAGCCTATTTGTTAGACTTTAGGAATCTTTGGGTTTCTATGTAAATTGCTAGTGGGTCCAGCAGGGTCCCCCACCCTCTTTCCCATTGGTCCACCTAGGTTCTAGGGCCCATGTGGGGCTGGTTCAAAGTCCAAGATTGGACTTGGATCAAGGGGGGGACAAGGTGGAAGAAAATTCAAACTTGGACCAAGCAAAGTCCAAGATGCTTCCCCCTTATAATATAGTTTATTCCATGTTGTATTTTTATTTAATTTGGTCATTTGACCACATGGGGAAAGAAAATACTATCCCTAGTTTACCCCTCCCCTCTCTCCCACGAAATTCCCAACCCCCCACCCCTTGCCATTCTCTATATAAGCCTATGTATAGTGTCATTAGAGATTTTAATGAAGAATTAAGCATTTTTGCCAAGAGCAAGCCCAAGAGCACCCCTCTCTCCCTCCTCTCCTCTTGCAGCATGGATTTGCTGTGTTTCTAGGGTGGATTCCCTACAAAACTTGGTGGATTCCAAGTGATCTCTCCTCACCGGAGTGCGAAGCTCCGCCGCCGTCGCCATCGAGCCGCCGTCGCGCCGCCACCGCCAACCCGCCGGAGTTCTGTCCACATCAGGACAGAAGCCTAGTGCACGATTTTTAGCTCTCAATCAGAAGGTCAGATTATGTTAAAATTTGGAGGGTGAGTTCCCCACGTCCACCCCAGCCTCCACAAAAAAATTCAGGTTATTTCCCCCTTGTTTACCATTTTTCCCAATCTGTTCTTCCCACCCCTAGTAATCGGCCTCCTGAGCAGATCCACCAACCAGCAAGCCACCTCTTCGCCCTTTTCACCCCCTTTCTCATTTCAGAATGATCTGAAATTTTAACTAGGAGTTCTGTCCACCAAAGCCATCGTCTCTAATTTTTTTTGTGATTTTAGGAATTTTATTTCCTATCCAAAAAATCACTGTATTTTCCCAAATCTGTGATGCCCCGTGCAGTCCAGATCCGACCCATCTCTGTTAGAAAATCCATTTCCCATATCAAACCTCCACCAAAATTTACAAAACAATTATCTCCGCCTTCCTTACTTCTTCCTCTAGCTTCCATAAAAATCCCATCACCCAGATCCAAAGTTTCAATCACGGTCAACGCCCTTTCTCAGGCAGATCTCAATCTGCCCGGCCAGATTTGAGACTGAGAACTTTCTCCTTTGAAATTCCACCATGGAAACTACGGCCTCATCAAAATTACTGTGACACCAGAGGGTTGAAGCTCTCTAAGTCAGCTCCGTAACGGCGCTGGTTTTGCGTCAATCCGACGTCCGTGCTGATCGCATCAATTTTTCTCACCGAGTCGCGCAGTGCTGATAGCAACAGAATCAGTTCGGGATAGCAAGCTGTCGCCCGAGTAGCAGTGTGCTGGAACCGACGGAGCTGTCCAACACGCAGCCCGTCAACCCAAGATCGGTCCTTTCGGACCCACGTTGTAGCCCTTTACCTCCCTGCGTGGAGTGGGCAGTAGAATTCATTTCTGTAATTATTGTAATTGTTTGTACCGGGAGTTACAGTCTTGGCCGGGATCGTCTTCCCCACGCCCGGAGCGTGGAGGTAAACTCACCACTCTCTCTATCGCATTTGCTCAATTCGTATATTTTTGAATGCCACAGCTAGAGTGATAGGAACGTAGCTCGATATATTTTTTATCACCACTGTGAGAGAGTGAGCGTGACCCGTCCCGTGACTCAATCCGAGTACACGCGGAAGAGCCGAGTACCCTTGACTCAATGCCGGTTTCTCAACCGCGCACGATCCCGCGTTTCCCTCGCTAGGGACGAGTTGTGAGCTAGAGTCCCAGGTTCGCTGTCCGTCCCGCATCAAAATTTTAACCCGGCTGAGTTGATCGCTCCTGCATGATTCCCGATGATAATCTACAACTACAGGATTCGATTTTACCTCTGCGATACTCATATCGCAGCGAAGTGGAAACAATCCCTCGTGGCGGTAGCTAGCCGCGCAAGTGAATGGCCTCTAGCGATATCCACACTGGCACAAATAGTGGAATCTCGTCATCGCAACGCCCTACGAATGATCTCCTCCGCGGCATCTCCATGATCTCTACGCTAGAGACAAGAGGGAGAAGAGAGAGGAGAGAGATGGGGGCGCCCCTCCCTAGGAGGAGAGAGAGAGAGGAGACGGCCTAAGAAACCCTAGATGCTTGGCCAGGGTTCTCCCATCACAATTATTTATAGACTTCTCGGTCTTTCACAAAAACCCTTAATAGTCTAATATTGCGAATATACTTCCACCGTCCATAACCCTAATATGTGTGACCCTCTAGGCCCAGTGTCAGTCTGGTTTTAGGCCCAATAAGTTTAAGAACTCCTTCATAACTTTTTCACATTATTAATTAACATGGAATTAATTATTTAAGCATCTCATGGCTTAAATATGTAATTAATCATGTTATGATGAATAATCATCTCATGATTATTCCTATGATGGGCTTTCAGGCCATGGTAAACACCAAGTAACACTCTGTGACCCCAGAAGACAAAGGGGGTCTATTAAACCACTCTAGGACCTTTCCGTCAACAGTTACCACACAGCTATAGTCCTCCATTCATACCCAATGCCCCTGGTCATAATTAAGGGTATGGTCATAATGTCAAACCCTTCTTATCTATGACCTGATGAACGTACTCTAAGCCCCAATAAAAACTCATTTTCTATTGAACTATCTACCTTGACCAAGGATTTAATCGAGTACCATTCATAGGGCATTCTCTCTCATATTATATCTGAGAGTGAATGATCCACTATTGTCACTCAATTTCCTTCGCATGTATTCTGCTGTATCCGAATACCTGAGCATCCAGGACTTATGGATAAAGTCCCTTTGCCAAGAATCAAAATACAGAAGTTCTCATGCAAGGTATCTTTGGTGACTCGTGTCAAAGGACCAATTGTGCAACTGTGACTGAAGAATCTCTGGTTGACAGTTAGATATAATTACCATCCAGACATTCTTAATCGGATCAGTTCAGTGAACCTATTCTTGTAATGGGCACCTACACATATATCTTAGTGTCTCCACACCAGTGACTGTGAGATCAGTCACCCTCATCATATGAGAGGATATCATGTGCACTGGTCTATCCGGATTCTTTGATGTCCTATCTCAAAGATCTTATGACTAGGAACATTTAGAACACATGTATCTAGAAGGTTGATCTCACTATCATAATCTCATTATGATTCAACCTTCATAGTCTACGTTCAAGGACTTCATTACATCAAGCGATAATACGCATAAATAAGCAAGACATAATGAAGAAATTACCATAAATATGAATGAGAATATATAAGAAATGATGTCATCACTTCACAAGTGATGGGCTTGCAGGGCATACACTTCTTTCATTCTCCCACTTGCACCAAAGCCAATCACCTCCCGCTTGATCCCCATCAACTTTAGGTGATACTCAACTACACTTTGAGTCAATGACTTGGTTAGTGGATCTGTAATGTTATTAGCGGATGAAACTCTTTCTAGGGTACATCTCCCTTTTATTTATAATATCTCTAATTAGGTTGAACCATTACAGAAAGTACAACGACTTCTGATGAGACCACGGTTCCTTAGCAAGAGCTATATCCCTCTCATTATCAGATAACAAAGGTACCTGATCAGTGACACTAGGGACAACTCCCTACACTATGATGAACTATTTCATCTATATAACATCAAATCAATATTTGTTGTCTATTTGGAACTCTTCCAACTAACCGTCGAATCACCTTCTCCACTCACCAAGAACATATCCTTAATTCTTTCTCAAGAATGTAAGAATATATTTCACAGCACTCCAATCCTTCTCAACTGGATCCGTCTGATATATGCTCATAACAGTTAGAGCATTCGATATATCAGACCTCGTACATAGCACATTACACATGATAAACCCTTATGCTAATAGCATAACTACTCATGTACTACCTCTACACAGAAGAGTTAAAAAACATCTTCTTGGAGAGGTAAATCTTACGTCTCATCAGTATGAGACTTATCTGGATACTGTTCCTTGTCAAACCTTTTGACAATACCACCTATGTACGATAATAGAGTTAAGTTAAGCATCTGTCCTTGATCTATCTACATAGACCCAAGTTGTCAGTGCAAAGGATGCTTCTCCCAAGTATTTCATAGAGAAGTACTTAGACAACGTAACTTTATCTAAGATAACTTAACTACATCATTCCTAATGAGTAGTTTGTTATCTACACACAGAATCAAAATTGTGATCGTACTCCTACTTATCCTCTTGTACGCAGAAGACTCTCCTTCATTCCTAATGAAGCCATAAGATTTGATCACCATATCAAACCTCATGTTTTAGCTGCGGGAAGGTTTTCTTTAGTCCATGAATGGACCTTTGAACCTAGCATACCATATTTGGGTGTTCAATGAAGGTGAAATCTCTTTGGCTGTAACATGTACACTTTCTCATTTAGATCACTTATGAGAAACACCATTTCACGTCCATCTGTCAAATCTTATAACCATGGTATGCATCAATGGCAAGTAAAATCTCAATGGATTTAAACATGGCAACTGGATAGAATATTTCGTCATAGTCAACATTTTAACTTTGATGATATTTCTTCTACCACCAAGTTTACCATGTAGGTATCAACCTATCTATCTTCTCCAATTTTCTTCTCGAAAATCCACTTACATCCGATAGGTACAATACCTTCGAGTGAATTTACCAAGTTCATAACTTGGCTGGAGTACATGGAATCCATATTTAATTTTATGGCCTCTTGCCATTTTCCTGGAGTCAATAACAATAATTGTCTCCTCATAGGTCAGGGGATCACTATCTTCATTTATAGTACCTTATTATTCAAATCAGAGATATGTCTAACATATCTTCTTGATTCTATAGGTACTCGGCCAGACCTATGAACAACTTGTGTGTCAACTTGAATAGGTTCCTTAGTTGACATTATATTTTGTAGTTCTAGAACTCCTTCTAGATCTATGATTCTCCCACTGTTCCCACCAACTCATGATATTTGCAACATTTGCAATATCCGAACCAATTTTTCCCCTAAATCACCATGACCTTGTGGTAGCACAACAAATCAAAGTGACTTAGTCAAGTTGGTCCATCAAAAGGTAGAAAGTATATATTAGTGTTATAGCCCTTGTGGTAGCAAAACAAAGCTACAACATTTGTCTACCTTTCTTAAAGGCATCATTATGCCATAGACTTAGACTAACCCTTAAGTCAAATGGGCCTTGTGGTAGCACAACAAACCCGTTTGAAATAAGGATCACCCATAGGTCTATATTTATGATGGTGGGCAACATGGAGTGTTCTTAACAACACACGTTTAGTGGGACACCCCAAAACCTTAACCCACTTAAGGTCAATCATTCTCCCTTTCCATATCTCATATGGTATGGAAGACATTGATTTAAACGGAACCTTATTCAACATATAAGCAGTGGTCTTTAAGGGTTGATTCCGTAGAGAGACAAGGGTAACTCAGTAAAGCTTATTATGGACCATACCATGTCCTACATGGTACGATTCCTCCTTTCTTCTACACCCCCACAATTGAGATGAGAGGAAGGAAGCGTCCACCAGGATAATACACCATTATCCCTAAGGTATTGTGTGATCCATGTACTTGAGTATTTTCCTCCTCGATCCGATCGAAGAGTTTTAATACCATTTCCAATTTATTTCTCCACTTCACTTTTAAACTCTTTAGATTTCTCGAAAGCTTAATATTTATACTTCATCAAGCACTCATATCTAAGCATAGAGAAACCGTTAGTGAAAGTAGTGAAGTGAGAAAATCCTCCTCTGCCCTAGGTGGAAATAAATTCACATTCATCAGAATGAATGAGTTCAAATAACTCCATGGCTCTATCTCCATTTCTCCTAAATGGAGAATTGGTCATCTTACTCATGAGGTATAATTCACACGTTGTAAACGATTCACAATCAAATGGATTAAAACATCCATTTTATACAACATGTGAACCTTTCTTCACTAAGATGACCCAGCCCATAGTGCTAGAGATAAGTTTGATTTATATCAATCCACTTCCTATTTGGAAGCAAAACCGCACAAAACTCAGGAGCACCAGTGTTTAGAATGAATAGATCATTACATAAACTCCCACTGGCAAACTCTTTACCATTCAAGAACATTACACAACTATTGTTTCCAAAACTAACATCAAAACCACGAGGGTTTAAAGTAGAATTGGAATTAATGTTCTTGATAAAGGGAGAAACATAATGTAATCTATCAACTCTAATAAGCTCCTGAAGGCATCTTGAGATCGGTAGTCTCTATTAAAATGACAGCAAATTTTGCTCCACTTTCAATCTATAGAAAACCCTTGACCTTAATTAAGTGCCTTCTACTTTTCAGTATCTGAAGCTTCACCAAGATTCTACTTTGCCATCCCTACAAGATTCAACTTGCAGTTCTTCTTCCATTAGCCATCACTGTGGCAATGGAAGCACTAGCCTTAGTCTTTCATAGTCTATCTTTCTTGATGGCCTTAGCCAATAGTAACAATTTCTTAGCATTGTCTTTCTCAAAGAGTTGCTAAGCCCCCTTCTCTTTGTTGGTCTTACCAACAAATATTAATAAGGTGGAACATGCAATATCTCATCAAGAAAACAGACTATTTCCCTTTCGAGTCATGAGAACTATTCTCAACTTCATGAGCCATTCACAAAAAAAAATTGATTCAGTGAATACTAGTTGGCATCTAATATGCCACAACAATACGTGATTCGACATTATTAATCCAAAAGGAGATGCACAATGTAACATTACAGACATTCAAGTAAGATATGGTCTTTTATCTTAATTTAGAGCTCCCACTAATTTTTGGCGGCTTTACATAACCCCCATTATGTAAACACGGGAAACTCCGTTAGTTTTCTAGTGGGGACTAGAATCCCATTAACATTACAGTAGTGGTCTTGTGGTAGCACAACAAACCACCACATACTTAATGAGTAGGCAACTCTTGCCAATTGCAATGTCTTGCAATTTCTAGTCTTATTTGGCCTCCAGAATACTTGTGATCTTGTGGTAGCACAACAAACCACAAAGTTTGGTTAGGTTACACCCATTATTACGTGGTGAGCATAGATTTGTGATGCAGCCCTTGCGGTAGCACAACAAAGCTACACCAGTCCTCCACCCCACACATGGCATAAGCATGTCGTAGTTTAGGTCACTGACCCCTTACTGGGTCGGCCTTGTGGTAGCACAACAAACCTTCCCAGGTTTAAGACCAGCTCACCCAAACTATAATAATGGAAGGCCACGTGGGTCATTCTTAATGCCTCACGTTTGCAACCTAATATTGATCGAATGGGGATTTATAAATTTTATTTGGCCTCATCAAATAGTGGTATATAATATATATATCGCATATATATATTTATCGTACCTTATAGAATTAGATTTAAAATCTAATCTAAAACATGCAAATAATAAACACATGCTATGGGTGAGTATGGACAGCTTGTCGTGACCTGACTAGAGCTAGATAGTCAGTCACCAACACCTTAATATCATCACATGATAAAGCATACACATCACATGCATATCGGCACTTAGATGGATCTTGGCAGCGAACAACTTGTAGCCCGATCAAATGGCACCTCCTGTTGATGGATCATCCTCGTTGTCACGTACACGCCTCCGCTAAATTTTCAAATATATTAGCATGTACTAAAATAATGCCAACTGGCCAAATATTACATTTAATATAAAAGAATATGCCTTATGGCGAGTACATAATCGAGAGGGAGGTAGAATTTACAACATGAAATTTAGAGAGAGGAGGGAGGCACGCAGGTCCCAATAAATGCATCCATCAACATAAATAAATCATTCACCATTCATCACATGAATAAAACAATCACATCTAAGCGCTTTCCATGTTCACCCAATCATCGCACCCATGGCATGCTCAAACAAAATTTTATTTTCTCAAAATAAAATAATTTTGGCCTTAAAACATGGGTTTCAATCAAAATCATTATTTTGATTATTTTAAAAAATAGATTTAATCAAATTAAATCTAGCATCCAAGGTGGAATTTATTTCTGTAATTTTTGTATAATTTTTTGGGATTTTATGATTACTTAAATAGAAAATTTATATTTAAAATTACAATAATAGAACAATTCTATTATCAAATAAATTTTCTAAATTAATCATCACATGAAAATTAAGAAACTTATTAAAATTAGAATTTTTAAAATTTCCAATTTTAAGTCATGGCATCTCGGGCTCTCAATGGAGGCAACTGGATTTAAATCTTATTTAAATTTAACATAGAACAATTCTATTTTAAAATTATATAAATATAATAATAAATTTCCTATACTAATCATCACATGAAAATATAGGAAATTGTTATGATAGAAAATTTTCAAAATTTCCCACTGCGGCACATGGCATCCCGGGCTGATAAGGGTGGCAAAGGGCTTTAAGTCATATTTAAATCTTTTTAATGGGCTCGGAGGGCGCATTGCGCCAAGGTTCACAGTCCAATATATTGGTCCACCGCGCTGGCACACAGGCATCATAGATGGGCTGCTGTTGACCAAGGCGTAGTGCACCTTCATCGTCTTCCCCATGCACAAACCCTAGCCGCGAACGGGCATGCCACCGCGGCCGCCTGGTGCGGCCTCTCCCGGCCACCGCCAGCCACCGGACGGCACCGATGCCGCCGTGGGACCGCCAGCGACCAACCGGTGGGGTCGTCGGCGGCAGGCGCCGCCTCACAGCGACGGGAAAAGGGGTTTCCTAACCCCGCGAGCCCATCATTGCGGCCTCCAAGGGCGGCTCCCATCGACCATGGTCGGCCACCGAACGGTGCAGTGGGAGGGCCAGTAACCGACCGACGACGCCGCCATCGCCGGACTCTACCGGTCCACGCCATGAGGAGGGGCTTCTCAACCGCGGGAACCACCGCACGAAGAGGGGCTTGCCACCATGCTCCGCCGGATCTTGCAGGGGTCCCGGTAGCCGGCCAAGTAGGCGGGCCACCGTCAGCGACTATCGCGGAGGCACTACTGACTACTGAGCCCTCAAGGCCAGCCGCCCCTTCCTTCATCTCCGGCGAGGTGATCTCCATCCCCATGGAGATCGGATCCCATCCCATGGGATCATTATCCAACCTCAAAAATCCCAAAAATATTAACTGCGAAAAATACAGAAAAATTCCTAACACAAGTTGGAATCACGAGCGATCAACTTGACTTTGATACCGCTGTGAGGATCTAGGCCAGGATCGAAAAGAACGCAGCGGAAAGTAGATATTAACATTTTAACCCGGCCGAGTTGATCGCTCTTGCATGATTCCCGATGATAATAATCTACAACTACGGGATTCAATTTTACCTCTGAGATACTCAGATCGCAGCGAAGTGGAAACAATCCCTCGTGGTGGTAGTTAGCCGTGCAATTGAACGGCCTATAGCGGTATCCACACAGGCACAAACAGTGGAATCTCCTTATCACAATGCCCCACGAACGATCTCCTCCATGGCATCTCCATGATCTCTACGCTAGAGACAAGAGGGAGAAGAGAGAGGAGAGAGATGGGGCGCGCCTCCCTAGGAGGAGAGAGAGAGGAGATGATGCGGGATGAGACCACGGACACGACTCGAATGAGGAATGCAGTCCTCGGACTCTAGGTGAGCTCGTGATTGTCCCTTAACGAGGGAAGCGTCGGACGTTCACGGTTGAGAAACCGGCAAGAGCTAGGGTGGTCAATTCTCTTTTGTGCCCGGATCGGGTCACGGGACGGCTTCGCTCTCTCTCGAAGCAGCGGTGATATGAAAATATATAGCAAGCTAGGTCCTAAAACAGGCTCTCTAGTAGCGACATATAAAGCATATATGGAAATAAGCGAAATGCCAAGCAAGGAGCGAATACGATACCTCCACGCTCCCGGCGTGGGGACGACGGACCCGGCCGAAACCCGTACTCCCGGAACAATAATACACAATATTACAGCAATACAAGTCGCTGCCCACTCCACGCAGGGAGGTAAAGGGCGACACAATGGGGTCCGGGAGGACCGATTTCGGGCTGACGGGCGGCTTCTCTCGTAGCTTCGGCCGCACACGTACTCGCCCCTGTGGGGCCCACGTGCTGTCCGGAGGGGCCGTGTGGGACCCGGTGGCACCGCTGTAGTGGTGGATGCCTGGATGAGCGCTCCCTGGAGTGGAGGCACGCTGGTTCGCCGGCCGGAGGCCGGGCGGCTCCGATCGGCACCGGTCGGAATCACCGGCCACGGATCTGCCGGTTCTGTTTTCCAGCGCGCGCTCCGGCGAGAACGGACGCTGCGATCAGCCCCGATGTCGGATCGACACGAAGCTGGTGCCGTTGGAAAGCTAACTCAAAATAATTCAACCTAGGCTTAGAGATCGGACCTGGATCTGCACGGATCTGGACTTATTGAATTTTCAAGTTCCTATTGTACAGTACCCGAAATCTCAGATCTGCAGGTGAGTTGCCTGAGAGCTGCCATTGACCGTCTAGTAGACTTCCGACTCATCTCCCGGGCTCTTCATCAATGTTGTAGGAAATTGAACCAGGAAAATGGGAATATTTTTGGATCTAGATTTGGTGGAGGCTATGAATTGATATGATTTGTTTACTGGAAGGTGGTCGGATCTGGATTCTGGCTGACAGTACTGTAGCTGAAGAAGAGCACGATTTTTGAGAAATAGTTGAAGGGCTGATCAAAATTCAAGAAAATTTGTGGAAAGAGGGGTTGATGGATAGAACTCCCAGTAAAATTGGGAGCTCTCACAAAAATCAAAAGGATGGTCGGAGAGGGGAAACTCAGGGGTGCTATCACACAGATCTGAAACTGGACAGAATTGGGAGACAGAAATACACGAAATTTGAAAAATAGTAAATGATGGAATTTGGATGGGATTTTTTTTGTGGAGGTGGGGATTGAAGATAGGAACACACCATAAAATTTTTAGATCAAGAATATGTCGGGGTGCATAGCAGGAATTCCGGGAAGAAGCTTCTGCCCAGGGTGGACAGAACACCGAAATCGTCTTCACGGCGGCTCGAAGGCGGCACGAACGGCGGCGGCGGCACCGGAGATGAGTTCAGAGATTGAGGGGGAGGAGATAGAAGATATCCACTCTAGAATTGGGGGGTTGGAGAAGATGAACACCAGGGAGAGAGGAAGGGGGCGCAAGAAGCCTTCTTAGCTTACACAAATTTTCTCTTCATTTCATTGATTTCTAAATGAAAATACAACCTTATATATGATTCACATCAAATCAAATGTAGACCATTGGATCTAGGGATGGGGAATGGAGGGCTGGGATGAAATGTGAACAACACACCTAATATATTTTTTTAATCTAACTTGACCATTTCTATTCAAACTCTACCTAAATCACACCTACCAAGCCTAATAAGGCCAAAGAATCATGCGCCCCCCTTCATGGGCCAAAGGCCAATCATGGGCCAAGAGCCTTCCACAAGCCCATGCTAGTCATGGACCATTCCCACTTAGATGGCCCATGAGAGAGTGTAACCCAATTTGGGCCTTAAGTGACTTAAGGACCCATTTGAAACCTAATGACCCAATATGAAGTAACACCCTTAAGTGGACCTAATACATGATACCTAGTAATGGACTCTTCCTAGAAATGTGGCCCAATGGCTTAATTAAAGCCTTACAAAGAGAGCCCAAATGAAAGAAATCAAAAATTACACACTTTCAAGCCAATACAACCCATAATACACACCTATACAAGCCAATACACACTAATACACATCCCACAAGCCCTTGATGTCCTCATCAATTCTCCCCGGGTGGGAGGAACTCGACCCCGTCGAGTAGGGGTATGGGTGCTCGAGTATTCCGGCGGATCCGTCACTGTGCCAAGTAACGCGGGTATGCTCCACTCCAAGTGACCGTCACCTGCTCATTCCATATATACTCGATATGCACGAACTGCTATGGGCTAAAGGTGAACACTCCGAATGTGGCACTCTCAAAAGGGAAGGAGGCGGCTCGAAGACTCACTAGGAATCACCGCTGAGTCCCTATAGGTGACTAGATCCGGGTGTAGCTATAGAACCGATCCCATACTCATCGAGCGAGTCCACTCGCCTCTTACTCATAAGAGAACGATAATGAGCTTGCACAAGGCACATGCAGACTCTCAAACTACACACAAACCATGCAAACAAATCACATAAGACAAACCACACAAGGAAAACACACCGACTCATATATGACCCTAGACATACCTAATGTTAGTCCGACCCGTACATGGGTGACGGCGGAGCAGGACACCCGAATGTGTGCCATGCATGCATTTGACGTAACCGGAGGTTGACGTCATGGGGAACTCCTAGACATACTACGATGCACCAATCATGGACATTGGGCTTGGATGCGGGAAGTCCGGGAGGTGCGAGTGGTTTAGAGGGATCGGGAAAACCAAAGTCTTCCTTACCCCCGAATGATGGTTCGGACCTATGGCTATGTAGAGTTTGCTTGGCCCGACTAGAAAAGGTGGGATAGTGAACTCCGCGGAAGAAGGGTAGTGAGTATGAAAACTCAGGAGGTTCACTAGTGAAGGGGTCAAAAGGGTCAAAGAAGGTGTGACCCCATGAAGTGAGTTCCAACATGACATGGTCCCAAGTTTGGAATTCATAGTCACCGCCATACATTATGATCGGTGGGACGACGGACATGTGTAGAAAATAGGATTCCTCCCTTGGGCAAAAAGGAACGAAGTCGGACTCGGCCGGCATCGGGAGGAGTAGAAGAATCTCCGTGGTGACACACCCCACGGTGCACACGGAGGTAATGGATCCTAAGGCCGGATGGGTGAAGCTAAGACTAGCGGGTTGGTCAAAGTCTCGGGCCCAAAGATGCGTCAACTTCCATTGTGAATCTAATCCCATAATAAGGTCATCCAAAGTATCGACATGGTGACTAGACCGAAAAGTTGTGTGGTAGGAGTTGACGGGCACTAGAGATAGGATGGGGTCCATGGATGGGAAGGGAGGTGGGACCAAGCCATCCTTGAGCCAACGACGAAGCGGCTCGGCTATGAAAAGCGTACCCGTTAGAAATACGGGTGGCTCGGGCCTTGGTGGTTCCAAATGAGAGGATTCCGAATCAAATTCGGAAATAGAGGGGGATGACATTGGAACTCTCTCGAGTGGTGAAGGCCATGGTGTAGGCGGCTGGGAGGTGGATGCTTGTCGAAAGCCACCATACCGAGAAAAGTGTGACTCAAATGGCTCGACCACTAGAGCGACCGTATAGGATTCCGCTAGAGAGAATGCATTGCGGATAAGACATTCTAACTGGAAGTGAAGGCGCAAACCACTCCGGAACTGAAATGCGGCCGTGTTGCTCTCCTCTCCCAAGCCATGTTCCAACCAATACGTATGATATGCCCGAATGTACTCGGACACGGACCTATCGCCTTGGACAGGTCGACATGGGTTGGCCATAGTTGCCAAAATACGGGAATGGATCCCTAGGAATGGATATGCAAGGCCATTTGGACATGACACTAGACCGACTATGCAAGGTTGGAATGCATGCACACTAAGGACAAGACACCAAGACTCGGTACAGGGCGGAGTTAATCGATCCGAAGATCACTCGCGCAAGTGTTCCCGATAGGCGTAGCCTAACGTTCGGACAACACCTTTTTATATACCGACTAATGGTATGCAAATCCAACTCCTAAGACTGACTTAGACACTTAGACTTAAATGACACTCTTTTTTTTTGTTTTGGACACCCTAGACTCAAACTTGCTCTGATACCAAATTGATGCGGGATGAGACCACGGACACGACTCGAATGAGGAATGCAGTCCTCGGACTCTAGGTGAGCTCGTGATTGTCCCTTAACGAGGGAAGCGTCGGACGTGCACGGTTGAGAAACCGGCAAGAGCTAGGGTGGTCAATTCTCTTTTGTGCCCGGATCGGGTCACGGGACGGCTTCGCTCTCTCTCGCAGCAGCGGTGATATGAAAAAATATAGCAAGTTAGGTCCTAAAACATGCTCTCTAGTAGCGGCATATAAAGCATATATGGAAATAAGCGAAATGCCAAGCAAGGAGCGAATACGATACCTCCACGCTCCCGGCGTGGGGACGACGGACCCGGCCGAAACTCGTACTCCCGGAACAATAATACATAATATTACAGCAATACAAGTCACTGCCCACTCCACGCAGGGAGATAAAGGGCGACACAATGGGGTCCGAGAGGACCAATTTCGTGTTGACGGGCGGCTTCTCGCGTAGCTTCGGCCGCACACGTACTCGCGCCTGTGGGGCCCACGTGCTGTCCGGAGGGGCCGTGTGGGACCCGGTGGCACCGCTGTAGTGGTGGATGTCTGGATGAGCGCTCCCTGGAGTGGAGGCACGCTGGATCACCGGCCGGAGGCCGGGCGGCTCCGATCGGCACCGGTCGGAATCACCGGCCACGGATCTGCCGGTTCTATTTTTCGGCGCGCGCTCCGGCGAGAACGGACGCTGCGATCAGCCCTGATGTCGGATCGACACGAAACTGGCGCCGTTGGAAAGCTAACTCAAAATACTTCAACCTAGGCTTGGAGATCGGAACTGGATCTACACGGATCTAGACTTATTGAATTTTTAAGTTCCTATTGTATAGTACCAGAAATCTCAGATCTGCAGGTGAGTTATCGGAGAACTACCGTTGACCGTCTAGTAGACTTCCGACTCATCTCCGGGGCTCTTCATCAATGTTGTAGGAAATTGAACCAGGAAATGGGCATATTTTTGGATCTGGATTTGGTGGAGGCTACGAATTGATATGATGTGTTTACTGGAAGGTGGTCGGATCTGGATTCTGGCTGACAGTACTGTAGCTGAAGAAGAACACGATTTTTGAAAAATAGTTGAAGGGCTGATAAAAATTAAAGAAAATTCGTGGAAGGAGGGGTTGATGGACAAAACTCCCAGTAAAATTGGGAGCTCTAACAAAAATCAAAAAGATGGTCGGAGAGGGGAAACTCAGGGGTGCTGTCACACAGATTTGAAACTGGACAGAACTGGGAGACAAAAATGCACGAAATTTGAAAAATAGTAAATGATAGAATTTGGATGGGATTTTTTTTGTGGAGGTGGGGATTGAAGATAGGAACACACCATAAAATTTTCAGATCAAGAAGATGTCGGGGTGGATAGCAGAAATTCCAGGAAGAAGCTTCTGCCCAGGGTGGACAGAACACCGAAATCGTCTTCGCGGCGGCTCGAAGGCGGTACGAACTGCGGCGGCGGCACCGGAGATGAGTTTAGAGATTGAGGGGGAGGAGATAGAAGATATCCACTCTAGAATTGGGGGGTTGGAGGAGATGAACACCAGGGAGAGAGGAAGGGGGCGCAAGAAGCCTTCTTGGCTTACACAAATTTTCTCTTCATTTCATTGATTTCTAAATGAAAATACAACCTTATATATGATTCACATCAAATCAAATGTAGACCCTTGGATCTAGGGATGGGGAATGGAGGGCTGGGATGAAATGTGAACAACACACCTAATACATTTTTTTAATCTAACTTGATCATTTCTATTCAAACCCTACCTAAATCACACCTACCAAGCCTAATAAGGCCAAAGAACCATGCGCCCCCCTTCATGGGCCAAAGGCCAATCATGGGCCAAGAGCCTTCCACAAGCCCATGCTAGTCATGGACCATTCCCACTTAGATGGCCCATGAGAGAGTGTAACCCAATTTGGGCCTTAAGTGACTTAAAGACCCATTTGAAACCTAATGACCCAATATGAAGTAACACCCTTAAGTGGACCTAATACATGATACTTAGTAATGGACTCTTCCTAGAAATGTGGCCCAATGGCTTAATTAAAGCCTTACAAAGAGAGCCCAAATGAAAGAAATCAAAAATTACACACTTTCAAGCCAATACAACCCATAATACACACCTATACAAGCCAATACACACTAATACACATCCCACAAGCCCTTGATGTCCTCATCAGGAGACGGCCCGAGAAACCCTAGATGCTTGGCCCAGGGTTCTCCCATCGCATTTATTTATAGACTTCTCGGTCTTTCACAAAAACCCTTAACAGTCTAATATTACGAATATACTTCCACTGTCCATAACCCTAATGTGTGTGACCCTCTAGGCCCAGTGTCAGTCTGGTTTTAGGCCCAATAAGCTTAAGAACTTCTTCTTAACTTTTCCACATTATTAATTAACATGAAATCAATTATTTAATCATCTCATGATTTATTATTAATTAATCATGTTATGATGAATAATCATCTCATGATTATTCCTATGATGGGTTTTCAGGCCTCGGTAAACACCAAGCAACACTCCGTGACCCCAGAAGACAAAGGGGGTCTATTAAACCACTCTGGAACCTTTCCGTCAATAGTTACCACACAGCTATAGTCCTCCATTGATACCCAATGCCCCTGGTCATAATTAAGGGTATGGTCATAATGTCAAACCCTTCTTATCTATGACCTGATGAACGTACTCCAAGTCCCAATGGAAAACTCCTTTTCCATTGAACTATCTACCTTGGCCAAGGATTTAACCGAGTACCATTCATAGGGCATTCTCTCTCATGTTATATCTGAGAGTGAATGATCCACTATTGTCACTCAATTTCCTTCGCATGTATTCCATTGTATCTGAATACCTGAGCATCCAGGACTTATGGATAAAGTCCCTTTGCCATGAATCAAAATACAGAAGTTCTCATGCAAGGTATCTTTGGTGACTTGTGTCAAAGGACCAATTGTGCAACTGTGACTGAAGAATCTCCTGGTTGACAGTTAGATATAATTACCATAAAGACATTCTTGATCGGATCAGTTCAGTGAACCCTATTCTTGTAATGGGTACCTACACATATATCTTAGTGTCTTCACACCAGTGACTGTGAGATCAGTCACCCTCATCATATGAGAGGATATCATGTGCACTAGTCTATCCAGATTCTTTGATGTCCTATCTCAAAGATCCTATGACCAGAACATTTAGAACACATGCAACTATAAGATTAATCTCACTATCATAATCTCATTATGATTCAACCTTCATAGCCTGCGTTCAAGGACTTCATTACATCAAGCGATAATACGCATAAATAAACAAGACATAATGAAGAAATTGCCATAAATATGAATGAGAATATATAAGAAATGATGCCATCACTTCACAAGTGATTGGCTTGTATGGCATACACTTCTTTCACATTATGCTGTCTGTGTGAATGTCTAGCAAAGTTATGCCTGAAGATCCTCACGTCCAAAACGGCGCTATCGTAGTTATGTAAGGGAATGTTAGCAAGTTCTTTTCACGCTTCCTGCATCTCATGTGCATCTCACCTCGGTCCTAGTGGTGCATTCTATGGTCTGCAGCTTACTGGCACTTCAAGTATCGATGTTTCACACCTCCATGTGGGGCACAGGCTCACTAGTTCCTCAAGCGTGGTTTGTGACCTCAACCATCGGAGCAACACTATACCCTCGCTGATTTAATCAAACGTTTACATAATAGATGACATGTTAACGGGAAGGGACACATCTTGCTGTCGAGAGTTGTGTACCGAATGGATTTATGAAACCACCCTTGTATCCCCGGAAGCCTACCTTATTGTGGCATGACCTCTGGCGGACCTCTCTCAAAGGACTGGACATTAATAGCCCCAAGGTTGGCAGTAATGCAACGCAATGCACAATATGGAGCTGAAAATGCAGTAATCTCTAGGCAGATGGAACTGCTTGTAGGTCGGTCCTCGGGGTTGTCCCTGCCCAAAGCGGGATCTTAGAGTAAACGTTCATGGCTTACTCTAAATTTTAGGGGCCATCTCGGAATATCCGTGGGTGTGCTTCCATTTTTCATCCCCCAAGTGCCCTGGTCTACGGGAGATGCTGCCAAAATTTACCAGCGGTTCACCTTGGCTCTTCTGGTTAACATTAAAAAAATCAGCATTAAATCCTAATAAACCTTTCTATGTGATCGGCGCTATGGCATGGCGTGTGTGTGAGTGCCCGCCCTAGACTACACCGAGACCGTGCTTGAGTATGAACCTCGCACGGAGACTGAACAATTGATTTCGTCTCACTTGAACATACGAGTTCAAGGCTGATACATGGGCTATAAGGACCCCGGCATGATAGTCACTTCAACCTATAAGAGAATCACCAATCTTTCATGTTAATTGAGAGTTTGAACAAGCTAATTTTTAATAAACCTAATGACATTCTGCATCTGGGAGGTCGGGGGGCCAACTTGGGCCTTTAAATTTCCTGCACCAAACTCACTTTGAGTCGACCTCAAGCCTACTTTGCGTCAATTCCGGCATCAGCCTATCTTAGGCTAGCATCTTTGGGGTTACGCAATTCGAATCGGTGGCACCCTATCCCCTTATCTCCCCCACTTGATGATCAGGTGCCCCCACGAGATGATGCGACGGGGGCGGGTGATCCGGTGCGCAGGTGGATCCCCGCCGGATCAACCCGCGCCGATTCACCTATTCCCTCCACTCTTCCCACTACGTCGGTTTACTTCACAGCCACGCCGGTTCATCCCGTTTCCTTCTCATCCCCCTCTCTCCTCTTTACTCCCACTGATACATAGCTTCCTCTCGCCCATGTGCGCTGATACAGCCACCCGCTTCCTCAATCAACCCACTGACTCCCCTCGGTCGACCTCTGTAGTTCCAGTCGACTCGTTAGCCCTTCAAGCAACTATCTCCTCTTTTGGTAGATGACTGCTCATCTAATTTCTTATCCCATTGGCATCTCCTCCCATTTGTCTTTCACTATATGGCTCTGTTCTGCCCATGGTCACTCCATAATAACAGAACAAAAATAATAATACCAACTTGGGCATACTTGACTGTGTGCATAAGTGTATACGTACACGCATGAATATATGCATATATCCACCTTGTTGTGTGCTTGTTTGTAGCAACTTCTCGGTATATCGAATGGTGATTTGCGGAAGGTCAGGTCCGGCCTGACTGGAAACTTTCACTATGCACGAGTGTAAAACTCCGTCTCATACCGAGAATCGGCTAAATAAAAAAAGAAAAATGAATATAACTATATTGTGTGCCTGCATGCGCTATTAAATTATGTATCTGCATTATAAAGCGAGCATCCCTTTCATATATTCCTTTAGCTCGGGGGCTTCTCTATCTTGTCGAGTAATCAAGGGTTGTCCTTCTTTTGGAAGGACGTAATTAACACCATAGTCTTTATGGTATGGCGGACCTAGGGTCCCAGCACGATCACCCACTATCATCTGATTAGTCAGACAGCGCGCATAATATAAATGTCACTTCGGTGATGGGCACGCCCACGCACTTAATAAAATCAAATAAACCCAGAAAAGATAGAATAAATAATTAATAAAAGTATTCTCATAGCCCCCCATTACCTCATGGTATAGCCCTTGTTATTTTCTTCAACTCCTCGGTCTTCGATTGGTGATTCTCTTTGTGTCATGTTGCAGGGGTGCAGGCGTCGCCAGAATTGTTGTTCGAGACGGTCGAGTTGCCGCTGAACATTCCACGATCATGCGACCACATAGAGCATGGTGCCAACCAGGTGACCGTCGCAGCCCCCCAGCAGGCAGTTGCCTTCGAGCCGGGGCATCTGTCGTATCCTCTATCAGTGGCGATCCCGGTGGAGTGCTCGCACCTTCCCCCAACATCACCCTCTGTTGCTCCTGCGCCCAGCGCCAACTCGGGCACTCGCGCGGCTAGTCCGAGGGCTGCTTCTAGGAGTTCGTTAAGCTCACCCGTCAAAGTTCCTCCAATGGTTTGGGAGAAGTGTCGTCGAGTCAATCTTGGCGATGTGGCTGTAGATTGGATTTAAAATCCACACTTAAACAAAAAAATGATAAGAATAAGTAATAAAAATAATAATAAAATAGCACGAGGTGCTAAAAGGAGGTTGTGATCGCCAAAGACACGAGGGTCTCAAGAGGAGATTGATATGGGGAGATGATCGCAAAATACCTCAAAAGAAGCGGGGGATGTGAGTACTCCTTTTCTCTTCAAGATCGGCCGGCCGACGAAGAGAGTTCTTCCTTTTGATTACCCTTGCAAAAAAAAGACACAAACACCAAAAGAATATGGATTAGAAATATGGTGAGTGTAGCATCAAATTCTTAAAAGATATGAGCATGAAAATTGTGCAAGAACACACCTTAAGGGTGGTTGCCCTTAAACCCCTATGCAAAGAAGGGTATGGAGAAATATGATGAATGAAGATGCAAAATATGAATAAGGGGAAAAGAGTGCAAGAGTTGCACTAAGGGGAGATGCTCAACATGGTTGAGAAGAAGAATTAACAGAAGAAAGATGATGTAACATGCATGAACTAATGCAAAGATAATAAAAGAAGAATCAAAAGAACAGGAGCCTGTGCTTGTGTTGGCTTTGATGATCGATGGGGAGGAAGCCTCGATGGATGAAGAGTGCATGCAGGAGAACTTCCTCCTGAGCCAGCAGCAGCAACGGCAGCACCCTGCGAGAAGAGAAGAAAAAAACCAAAAAGAAAAAGGAAACACGGATGGGAAGGAAGGGCGTCGAATCCACCCAACAGAGCTGCAGAAGCAAACCTAAATAGGTCGAATTAAAAAGATAGAAGGATAAGAATGGGCAAGAGCCCAAGGGGGAAAGGATTAAGCTGGGTAAGAGCCCAAACGAAGCAGGGACTCTCTGGGGAAAGGCTGCGCTCGTTCGGAACATAAAAGTGAAACACGACCTGGACAAAGACGTCAATTCAAGAATTGACGACCTTCCAGAGGGCGTCTTTTAAAAACACGACTTAGATTAGGGCGTTAATTCAAAAATCAAATTTTAGAATTTATTTAAAAATTGTGAAACACGTCTGAGTCAAAGGCGTGTTTAAAAACGCGCCCTACCAAAGGACGTTAATTCAAAATATTCAAAATATGGCCATTTTTCATTTCTCAATATTATTTTCTCATTTTTTAGGTGGAGGTGCATCTCGTTGTACTGATTCCAACGACTATTTTTGTGAATTTTTCTGACACCCGGAAGGTCACCAAATCGCCTCTGGAAGGGGGTTGAAAATAATATAAAAAAATCAATTTAAAAAAGTGACGCCCTCAACAACGTCGTTATTTAATTTTTTTGATTTTTATTCTTTTCAAATTCAAAGTAACGTCTTATGCTAAGTCGTTAATTCTCGAAAAATTCTGAAAAATTCCCAGAAAAATCCAGAAAAATAGGAATTTGAAAGAATGGACGCCCTCCACTGTAGTCGTTAATTTTTTAAGAAACGCCCAAGGAAAAGTCGTTATTTAAAAGACGCCCCAAGTCAAGTCGTTATTTCTGAAAAATTCATAAAAATAGAGAAAAATGCCCAGAAAAACTAAAAAAATCCAGAAAAATAGGGGAAAATAGGAAAAGAGAGGAAAAATGGAGAAATCTAAGAAAAGTGAGAAAAACCACTCAAACAGAGCTAATTTGAGGGTCAAATTGGGGCATTGCAGGGCAATATGAGATGTACTCACAGTAACGTCAATTTTGGCGTGTCTACAGCTGCCCCGCCTTGGCGTCTGCTTTGCAAGGGAGCGTAGCAAACTGAAAAGTAGATGCCAAGGTGTGATGAGACACACAATCAACATCACTTGATGAGAATGAAATCAAAAGCTCGAGATGAAACAATCTCGGGAAATCCAACGAAATCAACAATGTTTGGATAAAATGGGGAGATGTGCACGAGGTGCACGAAGGAGATAAAAAATGATCAACTTCCAGCGCGGTGGAAGTACCCCAGGTCACAAACCTGTAAGTTTCACCATTGGGGAGCAGTTACCAGCTAATGTGGACGTGCTGCAACCAAGGTGGATCAAAGGGAAAAGGATTAAAATAAGATGATAGAAATCCAAACAAGGAACTTCCGGAAAATAACCCAAAACAGCGACAAAACAAACTGAGGATTCAATTCGGCAATGAAAATCTCATATCTTGGAAATTAGTGATCAATTCGACTCCCAAACAGCTCATCAGAATGATTTTTCAACAGTTGATTCAAAGTCCTACATGAATGCATGCTGGATTTAAAGGGAAAATAACAAATAAAGATATAATATAATCAAGGATAATATTGTT
This sequence comes from Amorphophallus konjac, assembly GCA_022559845.1. NCBI lineage: Eukaryota > Viridiplantae > Streptophyta > Magnoliopsida > Alismatales > Araceae > Amorphophallus > Amorphophallus konjac. The sequence continues at coordinate 77,669,896 of CM040121.1, read as the reverse complement.
AAACTGCCCAGACTGGGTCAAGAAACCAAGTTCACGAGCTGATACTAAGCCGAAGCCCGTTTATCCACGCACCAATTCACAAAAAAGGAACCATCGTCCCCAGTCTTGGACGGCTCAACGGCCTATCCGCGTGACTAAGACTTCTCTGGAATCATCATTATTTTTGATGAAGGGGAACTCAAATCCCAGATTTACCAAAGCCACAAGGTCCTTGATATAATCTAGTAGCGTATGTAACATATAGTAAAAATGTATACAGGGAGAGATGGTGGAGCAATAAGTATGGGGGAACTGAGAGATGAGATGCGGGCACTGTGGGGCTTGGATGATGATGCCCGGACGGTGGGACCAAGAGCTTCTTATCCTGCGCTCAAAATTTCATTAGCCAAGATATAATGAAGATAACAAGCAATGAATGAGGCATTTAAGCATAACAAGCATAGCATGAATGGAAGCATCAATAAGCAATGACAACATAGACATCAAAGCACTCAAAGCTTAGTGTGAATAGCATTCAAGCATGTATTGGCATGAATAGCATGAGTTAAATTATAGCATTGCAAAGCATCATTGTTTGTTGTTTGTCATAAGGATGACAACCTTGGCATGTGAGATTGAGATTGAATGATTGGAATCAAGTAATGTCCAGTGGCAAAGTGATCAAGTGAAATCAGCAGGAGTTGATTGAATGATTTGTAGATGAATAATCAGAATGATATAGTAATCAGAATGATATAGGGAGATGATAATCAAAATGCCCTAGTATGGCATATCACGAGAATATCGGGAGGAATCAAGAGGTTGATAACAATAAGTGAAGATAGGACTCATCCCGTGCTCTTGGTCCTTGCAAAGCTGTTCCTGCAAAACACCATCAGACAATACAATGTAATTTTTTTTGTTTTTGGAATATGCAAATTTTTATGAGTTTTGAAAATATTTGAATTTTTATGAACTTTGAAAAATTATTTGAATTTTTATTATGAATTTTGAAAGTATTCAATTTTTTGTTTGATTTTGCTCAGGAAATATTCAATTTTTTGTGGATTTTGGTTTAGACATTGTTAATGCAGCATCAAATGGTGTTTTAAACCACTGGCTAGGGGCCCTCGTTCCTTCCCCTTTCGCTAAAAATTACCCAAAGTGGGCGTGCATTGAAAGGTGGCGCCCTATAACCGACCGTCTTTGATCAACGGTGCCCCTACCAAGGCCATACCCGAGAAACATTCGGTCTTAGCGGGAGAAGAGAAGAATAATTGTGACAAGCTTTGTGCAGGATGGGAGATATCGGGACTTGAATTCTTTCCAAGGTGTTCCCTTCAAAGAGGTAGTCTGTTGTGCCGGGGCTTTGTGCCTTTGATTTTTAGACCCTTGACATGCATACGACCAGTGTTTTCCCTGCGGGGACTTTGCCCTCTTGACATGCCATAATTCATACTTTTGCTTTTATCGAAATTCTGACTTGATGTTCATAATACCCCTTTTGGCGAGATGTATATCATGAAAACTCATATTTCGTTTGGGTCAAGACTGCCCCTATTTGAGACTCCTCTCGTATTGGAGATTACCAAGGTTGGTCATCTCATCTGTCAACCTCTTGCCCCTGCATGTGGCCGAGTAAAGAAGAGAAAAGACTTTCAGATATTCTCATGGCATGGCCAAGATAGCAACGGTGTTTTTATCAAAGGAGCCAGCTAAGGACGTCGTGAAGTGTGTGAGGTGCCCAGCTAAAGGTTGCTCTTAACAAGCGGGGAGAGAATGTTGAATTCCCAGCGCGGGGTTCTTATTAACCAACGGTGCTGCAGAAGCAAGTCTAAAGACTCTTTTGAGAATGATTTCAATTAAACAAAAGCTTAAGATAAAGGTTTAAAACACCACTCTTAATCTCGTTAAGAAGCACTTGATTTTAAAAATCATGCGTGAAGTAATGAGAAAATGATATCATTAAAATGCATACTTACGCCAATATGTTACCTTGCAACCTTTGTTAAAGCAGCTGCCGCGAGAGGTTGATCATCGTGGGATAGTCCTCTTTCGTAGTCAAAAGGATTGGAAGCAAAGGGTTTGAAAGTGGCTTAACAAGAAGGAGTGGTGCCAAGACCAGACTCAGACGAATAAGGAAAAAAAGGAAGAGAGGCGAGGGCTAGAACTCCCTCACTAAGGCGCGGAGACCCTGATCACATGGAACAGTCTACAGAAGAAGCGGAAAATCAAGAAGAGGGGTGAGGACTAAAGCCTCGGAAGCAATGGGAGAAAGGGCAGATGCCCAAGGCAGTGGATGTGGAAGAAGTTGGGTCGGACCCATGATTAGGGGGAATTAGAAGAAGAAATTGGTAGATGGAAAGAGGCGGATCTGGAGGGTCCGGAGGTGGTGGAGGAGAATCATGAGCAGAAGAAGAATCTGGAGGCTCCGGAGGGATAACGAAAGAAGGGACGCGATGCCCTGGGAAGAAATAGAGAAAAAGATGATGAAAAAGGAGGAAGAAAATGAAGGATGTGATATCCCGGAGGAGCAGAAAGATGAATCGGAAGAAAGATGGATGGTCCGGAGGTTCCGGAGGAATGAGATGGAAAGGGGCGTGATGCCCTGGAAAATGATAGAGAGAATAAGACGGAGAATCCGGAGGTTCCGGAGGAATGATGGAAGGAGGGACGCGATGCCCAAGAAGGTCCGGAGGTTCCGGAGAAATGAGGTGGAAAGGGGCGCGATGCCCAAAGGACAAAGAGAGGGGTGAAAGATCCGGAGGTTCCGGAGGAAGAGGATGGAAAGGGGCGCGATGCCCAAGGAAAAGACTGAGACAATCAGATGGGGAATCCGGAGGTTCCGGGGGAATAAGATGGAAAGGGGCGCGATGCCCGAGGAACAGAGAAAGGAATGAAGGAGGATTAGGAGGAAAATCCGGAGGTTCCGGAGGAATAAGATGGAAAGGGGCGCGTTGCCCGAGGGAAAGGTACGAAAGATCCGGAGACTCCGGAAGAATAAAGTGGAAAGGGGCGTGATGCCCTGGGGGAAAATCCGAAGGTTCCGGAGGAATGAAATCGGGAAGGAGAAGGTGGAAAGGGGCGTCGTGCCCGAGGAAAAGTTCGGAGGTTCCGGAGGAATGAGATAGAAAGGGGCGTCATGCCCGGGAAGAGAATAGAGAGAATAAAACGGAGAATCCGGAGGTTCTGGAGGAAGGAGATGAAAAAGGTGGAAAGGGGCGTCGTGCCCGAGGGGCAAGTCCGGAGGTTCCGGGGGAATAGAATCAGAAAGGGCGAGATGCCCAAAGAAGAGGGATAAAATTCCTGGAGGTTCCAGGGAGATAGCAGGAAAAGGGACGCGATGCCCTAGGGATAGTGGATAAAAAGATGAAGATGAATAAGATGGGAAGTGCGGAATATCCGGAGGTGCCGGAAGGCGGGGAAGATACGGGTTTGGAAACCCGGGAAGCAGGAGGTGCAAATGCATGCAATGGGATGGATGCGATGAATGCATGAAATGCAAAGAATATGAAGAATGTGAAGGGCGAGAGGATGAGATCCTCCTCCTAACCCTGGGAATGGCCCATGAAGAAAAAGTGATAGAGATGGATGAATAGAAAGTGGAACAAATAAGGGATGGCCCCTTAGCATTAAGATAACTGCCCCTCCACGGCAGTGAAAGTGTATGAGAAATAGCCCCTGCCGAACCTTCAATGGTGAATGTCAACTCCCTTGGAGAGTGCAAAGTAATGGTGTGAGGGAGTTGGAAAGTTGGGCTCGGAAGCATTATGTTGCCCAAAGATTCAAAATTTGGGAATTGGAACAAAGGGTGCCCTGCCCGGCCCTTACACAGCATCAATGCTTGGCATGTCGGCGACTTAGCTTCTTCGACCGTGCTTGGCACAATAACCCAGATTGGCATCCGGCAAATGAATTCTTGAATCTTGAATGGCGCGGCCAAATCCTTGCTGCCCGGCTCTTGATCGTCCTCGGCACCTGTGCTTGTAGAAGGCCCCCCATTCCGAGTAGTAAGGGGAGGTGAAGCGGAGGCGGAAGGCTCCATGAATGGTGGAGGCATGATGGAAAGCGTTGGCAAATGGGTGAGCGTAAGCGGGGGTTCAAACACGTCGAGTTTCTCCCTTTGCTCGGAAGCAGTTGGGATTGGCTCGGGTGCAAAAAGGTGCGGATCCTGCTCAGGATTAGCCATGGGAAAGGGTGAAGGGTTAAGTGGTGGAATAGGCAAAGTGGGTTTTAAAGGGATAATGGAAGGCCGAGGTGGCGGTAATGGGAGGTTAATTGGGGAAGGTTCAATGGTGGACTTAATGGAGACCGATGGTATGGAGGTAAATGATTTAATGGGTGGCGGTGTTATAGTGGAAGGCTTGGGGGAGGTTGATGTTGTGAAGGTTGACATAACTGGGGGAGGTATAATTGGTGGAGGTTTGGTGCGGGGAAAACGTCGGATGGGGCGAGCGGTGTTAGGAGTGGTAGGAGACTCAAGATGCGCCGGCGCGGGTGATTGGAATATCGACCCATCGTCGTAACACCAATTAGTCTCGTAAACGGGGGTTGGATCAGGGATGGTGGCTTCGTCCTGAGCAGGGGGTTCATCAAATGATAATGGAGGGAGTGGAAAGCGAAGGAAACTCGGAAGGGGTGCCTGCGGAGCTTCATCATCATCGTACACTACCTCAGATTCTTCAAATGTCGGCTCCTGCTTGCTTGAAATGCCGAAGTCATAATCATCTCTCCTATCTTTCCATTCATTCTCCATCTTGGTAATATCATCCAGGAAAGCGTGAAGAGGATTGACTGGAGTAGGAGGAGCGGGCCGCAGGCTCGTAACCCTCTTTAATTGTTCCTCCATCAAAGTGATTTTATCGAGGAGAGTTTGCTGGAGGGGTGTGACCTGAACAACAGAGGGTTGGCAGGGCCTTGAAGGAGAAGGGGCCGCATAAAAAGGCCGTGGAGGTGGATTAATGGGCCGACCCGTAGAAGAACCCGGATGGGCCGGATTGCAATGAATAAATGGGCCTTGGGGCCGTGAGGGAGGAGGAATAGAAGGAGGCGGGTGATGGGCCACCCGAGTAGAATGAACAGGAGGAGATGGGTAATGGGCTACCCGATCAGGATTGGAAGGAGGAGGTGGGTGATGGGCCACCCGTGTAGAATTGGAGGGAGATGGGTGATGGGCCACCCGAATAGAATTGGAAGGAGGTGGGTGATGGGCTACCCATATAGAATTGGAAGGAGGGAGAGATGCATGAGATGTACCCTCAACGGCAGCCTTAAGGGCTTGGATCTGTTGAGGGGTAAGATGATCTAACGCATGAATGATCTGGGAGACTTTCTCATCATTGGGACGAGAGGATCCCGAGGGAGTAGTGGCTCGAAATTGAGTTGAAGGACCATTAGATTGGACATTGCCCATGGGTCAGGCATGACCATAAGAATGAGGGCGTGGCCCTTTGAAAGAATGGTGAGAATTTTGATGAACATGTTGAAATTGAGGGGGATAGGATGTGCTAGGTTGATCACCCTCATGAATTGAATTAAACATGTTATTTTTCTTATCATGGTAAGCCATTATACAACCCAAATAATGTGCAAACAATTTGTAAAGAAACACACAATTTGGAATGGTTACCTTGATTTTTATTTGTTTAAACCTTGGTGAATTAATGAATTTTTATCAAAGTTTTGAATGATTCACACAGGGGGAAACCTAGTTTCAAATGTGATTTAACTCCAATGCCAACTAGGAACACTTTCTCACCACGTATAGGCCAACTAACTCGGGACTTCACAAGGGTACAACCGGCCCGACGTCCGTGAGGGAATCCACGGGTGCGGGGACTTACGGAGGCTTGGAAAAGGGATTTCCAGTCCAAAGAGACGGAATGCTCAATGGAGGGTCGTCCCGATTCCAAGAGGGTGTGTGGATCCTAATGAAGAGGAGGGGGGCCCCTCAAACCAAAATGCAAATATGAATGCAGCAGGGTAAACAGGCCAACCACAACAATATAATCAATAAAGATAAGCAGGAAATATCATGAAAAACCACAGCCGCGGGGTTCTGGAAACCCACAGTAAAAACACGCCCTGGCAGGGGGCGCTACTAAACAAAGACACGACGGTGTGACTGTCGTGAATCAACGTGAGGGGCCCAGGGGCAAGGTAAAACGCGCCTTAGGGTGAGGCGCTATCAATAAAAGGACGCCCTGTCCAGCGGGCGTCAAATTAAAAGACACGCCCTGATGTAGGGCGCTAATCAAATAAAAGACGCCCTGTGGCAGGGCGTGAATTCACAGGGCAGCATAATAAAACAGGGAAAATCAGGAAATATGCTGGAAAACGCCCTGTCAGAGGGCGTAAAATATGAAGAAGACGCCCTGGGTCAGGGCGTGAAATCAAAACGCGCCTCTGACAGAGGCGTTAATTCACTCCTCCAGAAAAGCTTCCCCGGCCAGAAGCAACAAACACCCACAGTCAGCAAAATGGGGGCAATCAATAACAGGATAACATGCTCATCAAAAGGTTTGGATAAATGGAATTTCTAAAGAAAAACCTATCAAACTAACAAATCACAAGTGGGAGAGTGCAAAGCCAATGGAGGGTGCCCGAGGGGCACAAAAGGGAGACGCACCGAGGGTGCAAATAGGGGAGATGGCACGCGCGGGTGCCTAAGGGGAAAGGGGTAATGAAAGAAGAACACAAAGGGTCCCACCGTGATCGCCAATTTGTAGATTGGATTTAAAATCCACACTTAAACAAAAAAATGATAAGAATAAGCAATAAAAATAACAATAAAATAGCACGAGGTGCTAAAAGGAGGTTGTGATCGCCAGAGACACGAGGGTCTCAAGAGGAGATTGATATGGGGAGATGATCGCAAAATACCTCAAAAGAAGCGGGGGATGTGAGTACTCCTTTTCTCTTCAAGATCGGCCGGCCGACGAAGAGAGTTCTTCCTTTTGATTACCCTTGCAAAAAAAAAGACACAAACACCAAAAGAATATGGATTAGAAATATGGTGAGTGTAGCATCAAATTCTTAAAAGATATGAGCATGAAAATTGTGCAAGAACACACCTTAAGGGTGGTTGCCCTTAAACCCCTATGCAAAGAAGGGTATGGAGAAATATGATGAATGAAGATGCAAAATATGAATAAGGGGAAAAGAGTGCAAGAGTTGCACTAAGGGGAGATGCTCAACATGGTTGAGAAGAAGAATTAACAGAAGAAAGATGATGTAACATGCATGAACTAATGCAAAGATAATAAAAGAAGAATCAAAAGAACAGGAGCCTGTGCTTGTGTTGGCTTTGATGATCGATGGGGAGGAAGCCTCGATGGATGAAGAGTGCACGCAGGAGAACTTCCTCCTGAGCCAGCAGCAGCAACGGCAGCACCCTGCGAGAAGAGAAGAAAAAAACCAAAAAGAAAAAGGAAACGCGGATGGGAAGGAAGGGGGTCGAATCCACCCAACAGAGCTGCAGAAGCAAACCTAAATAGGTCGAATTAAAAAGATAGAAGGATAAGAATGGGCAAGAGCCCAAGGGGGAAAGGATTAAGCTGGGCAAGAGCCCAAACGAAGCAGGGACTCTCTGGGGAAAGGCTGCGCTCGTTCGGAACACAAAAGTGAAACACGACCTGGACAAAGGCGTCAATTCAAGAATTGACGACCTTCCAGAGGGCGTCTTTTAAAAACACGACTTAGATCAGGGCGTTAATTCAAAAATCAAATTTTAGAATTTATTTAAAAATTATGAAACACGTCTGAGTCAAAGGCGTGTTTAAAAACGCGCCCTACCAAAGGATGTTAATTCAAAATATTCAAAATAGCGCCATTTTTCATTTCTTAATATTATTTTCTCATTTTTTAGGTGGAGGTGCATCTCGTTGTGCTGATTCCAACGACTATTTTTGCGAATTTTTCTGACACTCGGAAGGTCACCAAATCGCCTCTGAAAGGGGGTTGAAAATAATATAAAAAATCAATTTGAAAAAGTGACGCCCTCAACAACGTCGTTATTTAAATTTTTTAATTTTTATTCTTTTCAAATTCAAAGTAACGTCTTATGCTAAGTCGTTAATTCCCGAAAAATTCCCAAAAAAATCCAGAAAAATAGGAATTTGAAAGAATGGACGCCCTCCACTATAGTCGTTAATTTTTTAAGAAACGCCCAAGGAAAAGTCGTTATTTAAAAGACGCCCCAAGTCAAGTCGTTATTTCTGAAATATTCATAAAAATAGAGAAAAATGCCCAGAAAAACCAGAAAAATCCAGAAAAATAGGGGAAAATAGGAAAAGAGAGGAAAAATGGAGAAATCCAAGAAAAGTGAGAAAAACCACTAAAACAGAGCTAATTTGAGGGTCAAATTGGGGCATTGCTGGGCAATATGAGATGTACTCACAGTAACGTCAATTTTGGCGGGTCTACAGTGGCGGTGATGGACCGCCAACGTTGCCAGGAGAAGAGGAAGAAGGCCGTCGTTGAAGCTTCGCGCGGTCAGATGCCTCCTCCTCCACAAGCTATGCCTCCTTCGGCCACCAGGTCTGAACCGGGGGAGACGTCACTACCAGCTCCATCTCCCCCCGTTGGCTCGCCGCGGACAGGGGCTAGCCCATCGGCCCCCGCTAAGGGGCCAACTGGAAGGGGCAAGGTGGCCTGCCCCGATGTCACTCCCGGCTCCCCCTCATTTGAAGATGCCCCGGGAGTTCGCACCCACTAGATTGTGGCCTACACCCTGATGGACAAGGCCTTACAACCGAGAGACTGCACGAACTCCTTTTCCCCAGAGATCGATAAGGAGCTGCCTAACTTGTCAGCCAGGAACCTATGTTCAGTGGCCAAGGCCTTCAGCCTGTGGGGGAATCACTTCCGGGAGACTGCTTGACAGCTGACTGACAGTCTCACCGAGTGGTCGTCGCTAGAGGCCCAACTCCAGAAGCTGACTATCGAGCACGTCGGGCTTCAGGAGCTCTTGGAGTCCCAGGGACGGTCGTTGACGAAGGCCGAATGTGACCGAGATGCCTTCCGGGTCCAGATCCAGAAGCTCGAGGATTTCTTGCATGAGGCGACCAGGTGAGCAGAGGTAGTTGAGGCTCGGGCGACAAAGCTGGGGGCCATAGTGACCTAAGCCGAGGAGAGGTCCAGGGTGGCGACAGCTCGGGTCATGGAGCTAGAGTCGGCGGTAGCTACGGCTGGCGAGGAGGTCGTGGAGCACTTTTGGGAGTCCTCGGAGTACGAGGCCGAGCTGAACGGGCCATTGTCGAGGTCTACGGCCCAGCGAAGGACCTTAGCTTCAATGAGGGAGGGATGGCCGTCCTTCAGGGTACGGCCAACGACATGGGGGTCCAAGTCCCGTTCCTGCAACCTCCAGCTACACCGTTCGAACTCACGGGCGGCCAGGATGAGGAGGAGCAGGGCGAGGATGAGCCGAGCATGGCGTAGCAGGGTGCCGGAGGCGAGCGCCCGGGAGACCAGGAGCTGGTCGACTCGTCTGCTGGCGGATTGTTATTAACTGGACCCACATTTACAAGTGAAGTCCTGCGATCAATGACACCCAAGAGGGGGGTGAATTGGGTGTTCACCAATTTTAAGGAAAACTTTTAGCTTTTTACAAAATATATGGTAAACAATAATTAGCAATTGAAAACTAATTAACCAATTCTCTCAAACTCACCGTTCCCACACGACCATACAACGAAAGCAATCAAGCCACACAAATAACACACAAATGCACAGTGGTTTTTAAGGTGGTTCGGATGCAACGACGGCAATCCTACGTCCACCCCTCACCAAACCCGGTGAGGCTTCACTCGGGGATAAATCCCCAAACGGAGACGACGCTCCAACCACACACGCAGGACGACACCTGCCCACACACATGCGGACGCACCCCAAAGCACACACACACACGGAGATGAAGTCTCCAACACTATCCAACAAGCGGATCAACAAGACACACACGCTGCGACAAGTGCAGCACTCCACACACACAAACACTAAGATCTGGATAAATCCACACATACACGCAGATCTAAGAAGACCTACGCACACATGAATCAAGTATGACACACACACATACGACCACGGATCCAACAACGATCCACACACACACAAGTTATAGCGGTTTATGATGAAACACAAATATGAAACTTAAAGCACAAGACACCAAAATAAATAGACCACAGTTTAGAATGCTCCTGATTTAGGCTCCCCCTGAGTGTATGCTCCGGATGTTCGCGTTGATTCCTTCTTCATATGAATGGCTTGAGACTCAGCTTGAATGACCTTGTATTGGATGTAGGTTTCCTTGCACGGAGTACTGTTCACTGCTACAGTACTTCTTCTTCTCTTCACTTGGACAGCCTTCCCTTAAGCTCTTTTTGAGATCCTTGCTTGATTGGAACTCCCTGGCTTTGGAAGATGACTGAATGGCTTCAGTTGATGCTTGAATGGCTTCGATCGGATGAAGAACTTGGTGGAAGGAATGTTGTTCACGATCGTTGCAGCAACCTTCCCTTGATAGCTACTATCTTGATCTCTCTAGGTTGATTTGTTGTTGCTTCAGTTCATGGGAAGATGAAGGCTTCAAAATGGATCTTGGATCTTCAACTATGATGAGGCTTTGATCTTCGAATCACTGTTCACTGCTACAGTGATATTCCTCCTCTTCCTTGAGCCAGTTTGATCCCTCTTGTTCTCTTGGAGCCTCTTGGGGTTCATGACCTCAAAGAGAGGTTTTATAACCCTTGGAAGGTTAGGAGACAAGGCCCAGACCCAGATCCACAATTTATGGGGTGATTAGGAGCATTGGGATTAAAGAAATGGGGAAGGGAATCTCTCCACGGATTGGAAACAAAAAGTCAAAGTTGGAGGCTTCGAGGCTGGCGGTCGACCGGAGGTGGGCTGGCGGTCGACTGCTAGGGGCCATCCTGTAGCTGTGTGGCTGCTGGGAAAACCGGTCGACCGCTAGGGTCCTGGCGGTCGACCGCCAGATTTACAGGTTGCCAATCTTCAATTCTGTCATTTCAGGTCGACCGCCAAGGGTCCACAGGTCGACCGCCAATCTTCAAACCTGCAAAAATGAAATGTTAGACCAATGAAACATGTCCAAAAGTCAAGAGCTTCAAGTCCATATCAAGTCCATGCATTTTGGGATTGAATTCAACTTAGAATATGCTTTGAGCATTTCTAAATTTTGTTCCAGGGGCTCCGCCCCCGGAAACCCCCGCAAGGGGCGCTGCCCCCTTGACCCCCGCGACCTGACCGGGCAGGTCGATCCGCGGGCGAGGGCGCACGATGGCCAGAAGGGTTTCATGTTTAAGGTGCATGAATGAGGTGTATTAATGAAACATATATGAAATATCTATGGTGAAATTGATGCTTTAACAGGGTAAGTATCTTACTAATGACTCTTGACAGTAAATGACATATATCACCTGTCTTGTATTGCAGAGGAGCAGGGTGCTTATCCACACGTTTGGTTTACCATGTGACTACCATGAGTTTGATCCTGCATACAAGATAGTCAGGGTTAATTGCATGCTTGTTAACATTAAAGAGGTTATGAAACCTCTTGCCTCTTGTAAAACCAGCATATGCAACCAGCATAAACAACAAGATGAATGAACACAAACATCAAGAACATGTGTAATCAACCAAGTTTAGTTATCATCACGTGAACACACATTAAGTTTAGTTATCATCAAAACCATAACTTAACAATTACAACAATCATCAAAATCATAACTTAACAACAAGGGTGTCACGGTCCTTGACTGGCACTTCTTCAGGGTGTTTTAATGCCTGGGTCCCGGTAGAAGTGTCGACGTGGCATGGTGGCACCGGAGGCTAAGCTTGTGAGCGAGGCCTCCTGAGCTGGGATAATGGCTAGTTCAAAATATTGTCAGACTGCGTTTCAGGTTGCTGACCGATGGCATAGAACACGAACACCCGAACAACGTCCTTGATGAACCGTAACGTCTGCTTCTTCTTAGGGTGTTTCTCAGAGTGGACTGGTGCCCCAAACCTATCGAAGACTGAGACCCTCTGGGGTGGATCTTCTGCCATGTGACTGGTGCTTGTCCAAGAAGAACTTGGAACCACCTACCGGTGGGGTTCAATACGAACCCCTTTCCATTTCGGCTTGTCTAGGCGAGGAGGACTGGCTGGCTGGATGTTGCCAGACTGGGCCGATGATGACTCGACATCATCTCGAGTGATGTGACGCTTAGGCGTGTGGAGGGGCTTCTTGGCACGTGCCCTCTGGATAGCTTGAGCTTCCTCTGGGGTGACCCAAATTCTTCTCAAGCAAAGTTATCGATCCACCTTGTCGCTGCTTCTTCAATTAGACTTGGGTGCTATGGTGCTGGAATGATGTGACTGCCCCCAGTGTGCTACCGAAGTATCAGTCTCTTTCAATTTTGCTTTATCCTCCCGCGTACGCTGCAAGAGGTTGAAAGGGTTGGAGTGTGGGGACCGTAGACACGTTCCGGTCCTAAGGGGTGATTGGCTCACCTCCATTGAGCTAAATCCTTAGATCACCGACAAGAATAGTCTCGTCGGAGTTTCTGGTTGTGACAGTGGGTCGCCTATTCTGCGGCTACTACGATGTTTCTTTTTGGGAGCTGAGGAGGACTCCACTTCGAGGTGGTAAACTGAGAAGACCTGACGTACAATTACCATAGGCGCGACACTTTTGGCAAAAATTGCTAGAATCGACTCTCGAGGCATGGCGTCCGTATTGAGAGCCAGAATCTGAGTGACCCGTGTGTTGAAGTCTACACGAGCCGAGAGAAGTGTTGTTGGCATTAGGGATAATATACCCACATTGAGAGCCGATGTTATAGGGATATAGCGCAAGATGCCCCTTTCGAGTGCTGAAACATCAAGAACTTGGGGCTGGAACCCCATGTAAGGAGTCGGTGTGGCTGGGATCCGGAATGGAAGGCACATGCTAGATATTGGAATTGCCATCGCGTGGCAAAAAGCCCATATTAGGGGTTGGCATGGCTGGAGCTAGAGGTCGTGAGCCCTGTCGAAGTGCTGGGGTGCCGGGAACCCGGGGCGAAATGCTCATGTTGGTAATTGGCCTTGTTGGGGCCCGAGGTTGTGAGCCCGGGTTGAGTCCGAGCCCAAAACTTGAGGATGGAAGCTCGCACTGGGTGTCAGTTCGGCTCGGACTCACAGTTGGAAGCCCGAGTGAGTTGTGAAGTCTCGCGATCAATGACACCTAAGAGGGGGGTGAATTGGGTGTTTACAAATTTTAAGGAAACTTTTGGCTTTTTGAAATATTTGATAAACACTAATTAGGAAGTTGAAAGTTGTTAAACAAATTCTCTCAATCTCTTCGTTCCCGCACGAGCAAGTAACGAAATAAAACAATCAAACCACACACATGCACAACCCAAACCATAATGCACAGTGATTTTAAGGTGGTTCGGATGCAACGATGGCAATCCTACGTCCACCCCTCACCAAACCCGGTGAGGCTTCACTCGGGGACAAATCCCCAAATGGAGATGACGCTCCAAACACACATGCAGGATGACGCCTGCACACACACGCGGGGACGCGCCCCAACACACACACACACACGGAGACGAGGTCTCCAACACGATCTAACAACCGGATCAACAACACACACACTTGCTGCTATAAGTGCAGTAATCCACACACACAAACACTAAGATCTGGATAAAACCACATAACACACATAGATCTAAGAAGACCTACGCACACACGAATCAAATACGACACACACACACACGACCACAGATCCAACAACGATCCACACACACACGAGTTTGTAGTTTATGATGAACACAATTACAACACCCAAAACATAAAGACGATGAGGCTTAGTTTAGAAAACTCCTGTTTTGGGTTCCCCTTGAATGCATGTTGCGGATCGTGAACGTATCTTCACTTGATCGGAGCTTCAATCCGTGCTTGCTTGGCTTTTCTCCTTTCTTGCTTGCTTGGCTTCTCTTCTTTCTCCCTTAGGCACTCTTCTTGGAATCCTTGCTTGCTTCCTTGGCTCTTCTCTTCCTTGGAGGTTGCTAGCTTCAGATTTGGCTTGAAACACCTTGGAGATGGATGAAGATCTTGCTGCACGAAGTGCTGTTCACGGAGCTACAGTACCCTCTCCTTCCTCCTTGGATAGTCTCCTCTTGATCTCACTTGAAGCCCTCTTGGATCCTTAGGGTTTATGACTCCAAATGATAGTTTTATAACCCCTTGAATGGTCTTAGACAAGCTCCAGACCAGATCCACAAATCATGGTGTAATTGGGGTCATTTAGATTAAATAAATGGGTGGAAAGACCTCTCATCGAGCTTGAAACAAAAGTCAACAAGAGGGGGCGTCGAGGCTGGCGGTCGATCGGAAGGCTTGGGGCGGTCGACCAGAATTTTACAGTCGGTTGATTTTTCATCTCTGGCAAAACTGGTCGACCGGACGACTAGGGGCGGTCGACCGAAACCTGTAAAAATGTCATCTTTTCGGTTCTGGCAATTCTAGTCGACCGGCCCTATGGTCTTGGTCAACCGGAATAACCCATACCTGCAAAAATGAAGTGTTAGGCCACAGAAACATATCCATAAGTCAAGATATTCATGTCCTCATCTATTCCATGCATTTTGGGATTGGGTTCAACTTGGTTTATGCATTAGACCATTTGAGCATTTCTAAATTTTGTTTCGGGGGCTCCGCCCCCGGAAACCCCCGCAAGGGACGCTGCCCCCTTGACCCCCGCGACCTGACCGGGCAGGTCGATCCTCGCGACCTGACCGCGCAGGTCGATCCGTGGGCGAGGGCGCACGATGGCCAGAAGGGTTTCATGTTTAATATGCATGAATGAGGTGTATTAAGGAGAGGTATATGAGATACACATGGTGAGATCGATGCTAAGACAAGGTAATCCTGCAAGCAAGATAGTCAGGGTTAATACCATGCTTGTTCATATTAAAGAGATTATGAAACCTCTTGCCTCTTGTAAAACCAACATATGCAAACCAAGGATCAAGACCATGTAACAGTTGCCATTTGCCATCTCAGCCATACATAAATAACAGGAGCATGAGCAATCAACCACAACTTTAGTTATCATCACTTAATCACACATTAAGTTTAGTTATCATCAAAACCATAACTTAACAATCACAACAATCATCAAAATCATAACTTAACAAGTTGCTGGAAAGACGACCGGGACCCGGGGAGCGATGCATGCTTGCATGCCCCTTGGAATTCCTTAGGGGGGGAATTTATAGGAGAAGGTGAATGGTCGGGGGGTTTACGCGTACCAGGGTGGTAGGGGCAGCTTGATCTACATAAAGCCCCCCTTTATGTGAACTGGGTTGGCTGGGAGAAGGAAAAAGTTTTTTTTTTATTTTGAAGGGTTCACACAGGCCAGGCTGAGGGGGTCAGCCTGGTCCACGTAAAGCCCCCCTTTACACGGACTGGGGGTTGAAAACCTTTTTTATTTTTTGAGAGAGAAAAGAGGAGTTTACGCAGACCAGGCTGGGGGGGCATGCCGGTTTGAGAGGGTAAAAAAGGTTTTTTTATTTTTATTTTGAGAAAATAGGAGTTTATGTGGACCAGCTTGGTCCGCGTAAACTCCCTCAGGACCAGGCTGGGGGTGCCAGGCTAGTCTGCATAAACCCCCCAGGGGGGTTTACGTGGACCCACATGGGGGTCCATGAGAGAGAAGGGGGAAAAGGTATAAATTCCCCATTTTTGCGATTGTAGGTCCCACTTTGACCTAGTGTGAACACAACGTGTGGATGATACAGACTGGCTGATTGGAGCACACATAACGAGGTTGACCCAACTTGTTCTTCAAGCGGGGTTGCTTGCTCCGAGCTTCGAGCTTCCTCTTCGCAAACATTGCTTGGACTGGTATGTAGACTGGAACCGAGGCAGGATTGGGTTGGGAAAGGGACGGGCATGGCTGGGCGAAAGAGGTCAGGGGAGTGCGTCTCCCCTTGGGCGCGGTCGCGCCTGGGGCGAACTCCCCCCCCCCCCCCCCCCCGGGGGGGGGGGGTGGGCTGCCGCTGAGGGGGTGCCCTGGGGGCTGCTTCTTGTTGTTTGGTGATGTCGTTTGGCACAATTATCCTCCTGGGATGCTAATGTTGACCCGTGGGGGCCAATTACGAGGTGGTACTATTGCCGCCCGCATGGTGTTCGGGGATGGTCCCCACCTACACCGTGTTGTCGAACGGCTTGGCTAGTAGGCCTCTTGGCTTGTATTTGGCCCTACAGTCAGTCTTAGTAGCTCGTAGACACTAAGTGAGGGTGTTTTGGGTGTAAGAGTCCGGCCTTAGTGCGATTGGTCGTGCTACACGGCTAGCTAGTGCGTGGTCCCAGGTTGGCCCGCTAGAGGAAGCGGCCCGTTGTCACGTGTCTGGGGGTTAGAGATGGCCCCAACTTCTTGTAGAGTCACCACATGATGCGGCAAGTGTGTCCAAGCTGTGAGTTGGCCCCAGCTTATTGTAGATTTACCAGAAAAATGGGCACTCGTAAGGTGTTTGGGAAAATTCCTGACGCATAACTAAGGGCCGTATGAGTTGGCTAACGGCTCCTGGAGCCCAAGGTTGACTGAGGGAGGTGATCATCCTTTAGCATTAGAATACCGGATGGAGACATTTTGGGGGTGATTTCACGCCTCGTTGTTGGGTGCCGCATGGCGCGGCCTGTTGCTAGGGTGCCCTCGGGTTGGCCCGAGTGGCCGAGGTAAAGGCGGGCAATGTCGCATACTGGGTGGTCGGGGGTGGTCCTCGCTGGTTGTAGGTGTTGCCATAAGTCATAGTAAGCTGGTCAGGGCCCTCGGTTGGACCCAAAATGCCGTAGAGATGCCGAATAAATAATGCCTGGAAGGTGTTTGGGAAAATTCCCTGACCTTTATTTCTTGCTTTATCCTATGAAGAATATCTGGATCTAATACCTCGAGCCTCTCCAAGGTTGACATCGAAGAGTTGATGCTGATCTTGACATCCCCTGTCTAGTTCAAGCAAACAAGAAATATGCCCTCACTTGTGCTTTTCGATGTAATATTGTGGCATATGCTCGACACTACAACAAATGGCTTCATCCTTAGTTGTTGCCAAGTTAGGGAGGTGGCGGCGACTAGGGCAGATTATGAGAAGGCCTTAGCCGACCTTGATAAGGCTATGAAGTGGGCCCAAGGGCCCATATCTAGAACTCAATGAAGAAGACTCTTGATTTGGTCGTAGAGCTGGAGGGGCAGCTAAAGGAGGCCAATCGGAATGCTGGGCAGGCTTACGAGCTCGCTAGCAAAGAGATGATCTCAGAGTACAAGAAGACACCTGAGTTTCATTTGGATGTTATGTAGACTTCAGCCAAGGCATGCAAAGAAATGTGGAAGAGGGCGCTCACCGCGATCCAGCATAAACATCTGAAGGTGAAGTAGGAGGACTTCAAGTGTCCTCTAGACTAGGGGAGCTCACCCAACCTTTTTCATTTCTATTTGTACTCAGCCTCTTGGCTCTTCTCTTGTATGCCTTTTTTTTAATATATCAAAACACATTTTTGTCTTGGGGCTAAAACATTAATTGAATGTTGTAATTTGGCTAAGGCCATTGCTCGGATGAACTTAAGGATGCAATGTTGAGAGATAACCGGGGCTTAGGCCATCAATCAACGGAGCCTAAGTTTATAGATTGAGAGATAATCGGGCCTAAGGTCATCGATTGACGCGACTAAGGTTATACATTGAGGGCCTTTTTGATAACAAAATAAGAGTTGAATAAGGGACCTTAACCTAGAGAATAAGCAAAAATACAAATTGATAAGGCGGGTAGATTATCCTACCCCTAACTTGGGTTTTCCTGGAATAACTTATTCTAGCCAAAAGGTAGAATGAGTTATTCCACCTTAACCTGGATACATTTCAAAGTGAAAAAGTAGGAATAACTTACCTAAGTTTAAGCTAACCCAGTTTTTCCTATTATGTTATTGAAGAGGGCCTGAGAGATAACGGAGGCTAAGGCCATCGATTGGCCTTGCTTAAGGTTATACATTGAGAGATAACCAAGGCTAAGGTTGTAAGTTGGCCGCGCCTAAGGTTAAACATTGAGAGATAACCGGGGCTAAGGCTATCGATTGGTCACGCCTAAGGTTATATATTGACACAATTAGAAGAATTGATATTTTTTGTAATAATTTCAAAACATGAGCACAAGGCACTATGAATGGTAAGCACGGAGGTTATTCGTGTTCCAAGTTCGAGGGATGATCATATCTCCAAGCATCTTAAGATGGTACACTCCTCGGTAGAGGGATTCCATGACTTAGTAGGGACCTTCCCAATTCAGGACGAGTTTGCTAGAGGTGACATCAAGCACTGAAGCTTCAGCCTTTAGAAGGACAAAGTCATTAGGACAACACTGCCTCGGGTGAGCGTGTCGGTTGTAGAGCTAGGCCATCTTCTGTTGATAAACAGCAAGACGGAGGCGCACGTCCTTAGGAAGTTTTTCTAGTAGATCAAGGTTCACCCTTTGGTCGTTGTGTGCTTCTTTGAATGCGAAGACTCAGAGCAAATGTAGTCTGACCTCCACTAGGATGACAGCCTCGATCAGTTCCAAAGGACAAGTGGAAGGGTGAGTGTTATACACAGATAGTTTCCCAGCCAAAATATTAAGAAATAAGGGTTCGGGAATTTCCCTGAATACCTTTAAGGCGTGGGCTACCCATCCCTTCCTATGGCTCACCGGGCCCAACCAAGGGTCCCAACTAGCTAGCTGTGACCCACGGCAACATCAACAATCGATTGGGGCCACCCCCGATCACTCGGTTTGCGGGTTCACCCGCCTTCAACCCAGCCACCAGGGCCAACCCAGGGGCACCCAGACTACAAACCACGACATGTGGCATCCAGCAATGAGGCCGGGATCTACCCCCAAGACGCCTCCCTCCAACACCCTAAAGTCAAGGGAAGACTCATCTTGGTCAACCGTAGGCTTTAGGAGCCCATAGCACCTTTATGCAGCCTACACACGTGTGTCAAGAATTTCCCCGAACACCTGGGGGCGTGCATATTCCAGCCATTCTACAACAAGCCGAGGGCCAACCCATGACTCCGACACTCCAGCTATGTTCTATGACAACCATAGTCGGGGTCACCCCCGACCCTCAGATACGTAGCAACGAGCCATTTATCTCCAGCTCTCGGGCCGGCCTGGGGCTGCCTGCCAACTCGCCTTACAATGCGGCATACGCCACGAAGGCCGGGCCTACACACCCAAAATGCCTTCTCTCAACTCCTGCAAGCTCCTACTGTAGCGACCCGGATTCCGGATACCAGATGTACCCGGTAGAACTACCGAATACACGTGATACCACTTGGAACCCGCGAGGCCTCCCAAGAGCGGGAAAGCTCTGAAGGGAAAAAGGTATGTGTAGAGTACATTGAAGCCACAGAGATATAACAGAAGTAATTAAATTTCATTAGATCGGTTTGCTAAAGTAGCAGAAAATAAAATTACTTTTTAATTAACAGTTCAATGTTAACAATTATACACCAGAGTCAAGTCCAAAGCTAAAGACAACAAGTCTAGCACAGTACAGTCGACAGAAAGGAAAGACGTACCAAGAAGTTGGGGGAAGCCCGACGCAGGTACCAGCTGGCAGCAACGGCACGCACGAGCACGCGCACCAGGAATCACGCGGAAGCAGAACGAACAACGTCACCCCACCTGAAAAGCAGGGGTGAGCCACGTGTCACTGGCTCAGTAGGGGCCACGCGGATCCCCACTGAAAAACACACAGTAACACGGAACAACAAAAAAAACAACAAAACAGCAGGTGTAGTAAAGCATGAACTACACTACAACGCTGTAAAACTACGCTACAGGCAGTAGTAAGCAGACGGGAAGTAGGAGTAGGGAACAAGTACGGAAGGGGAAGAACCCGTGCCAGACAAGCGGCGGCCGAACTAACCTCGGCACCCCAAACTACTCCAAGCAACAACAGAAGGGCGACTCTGATCCAGCAAAGTTAGAAGTTACCGATCTGTCGACCCGACACCAAGTCCAAAACGAAGACCTGCAAGGACGGATAAAACAACCACAACGGCCTACACAATTGGAACATCGTGTACGCAACCCCAGGCTCATCTTGGACACAGCCAAGAACAGACCACACAGCCAAGGAAGCAAATCTTGGGCGAGGCCAAGACTAGCCGACAGGGAAAGGAGAACACCGGCTCCGAGAAACGCGAGAGTCGCCGGTCAAATGATAGGAGTACCCTCACACTAGAAGAACAGCCAGATGAATCCACTGACGTCTTACACTGAGCCACAAGTGTCACGTCTACCAGACTGTGTGCAGCACGGAGGAGACTAGACACACCAAGAACCAGGTCCAAGGAACAACGAGGTTCCAAGGAAAAACGGCACCTCACGGACACAAGACCGCAGTACCACGCTGTGAGTGACTAGTCAGGGTCACGCCCATCGACGCAAGTCCTCAGTCCCTGACCACGTGTGCACACACTGACCACTACCTAGGCCAGACCTCTAGCTAGTATTCCCCTCGGTAGGACGCTACCGTTGGCCGGGGCCCACGGAACTAGCTTAAAAAACCGTGTAACGGGAAACTGCCCATCCACCACTCCCGGTGGGTGACGTACTAAAAAAGAAGCCTATGTCACAGGCTACGACTAGTGGAGGTTCACAAGGCACGGACTCCAAAACACAAGTGCTAGAGTACAGACAGTCTACGGAAGCCCTGTCACACGTACTACGAAGCACCACTGGCAGTACAACCACTGCCAACTGACTCAGGACCAGGCAACTAGACCTACCACGTAACGATCCCGAGTCGAACGACTCAAAGGCAAGATCGTCACAAACAGCGGAACAAGCCGCCAATCGGTCTAATCCTAAGCCACAAGAAACGACACTCCATAGAAAATAACTCACGGAGACCTGAGGGAACACTAAAGACCCTCAGACACGCCTGGATACGCAAACCAAGGTAAGACGATATCTCGAGGCATCCAGAACCAGTGTCTCGGACTGGACGAAAACCGCCAAGACACCCACACGCAAGGTCACCCGTCAACCGCTGGGTCACCCCGGGTTGACCGGAACCCAACCAAAGACACACACAAGAGTAGGATAGAGAATCCTACCACAAGCAAGAATACTCCTGGCTACCGTACAACGTAGTCCTAGCCCTCATAGGACGTCAGGAGACATCCACGGGACAACGGGCAGACCACAAGGCCAAGCCAAGACAAGCAGAAATCAGAATCACGGAAATCGGAGCACAAGGCATGTAACGCACCACCCTTAGACCGCTACATGAACCTGACGGTCTAAGCCTAGGCCGTTACACTCCACGCGACGGTCGGGGAACAAGCCGTCACACACACCGCCCTAACAAACTCCAGAAACACAAAGGCATGTAACGGCCAGCATCGGGAGCGTTACACCAGCCTGGCGCGCCCGACCGGGACCGTCAGGGCCAACAACCCTCAAACTCAAAACACACTCGGGACATGTAACGCGCTAGACCAGGTGCGTTACAGCCACCTAACGCGCTAGGACAAGCGCGTCAGGGCCAATAAAACCCAGAACAACAACTGGCGGAGAGGCAAGTAACGGTCCCACCCGGACGCGTTACAATCACCTAACGCACGGGGACGAGACCGTTAGAGATAACGACGGAACCACCCCAACTCAGCCAAAATAGCATGTAACAGCCTGGGGCAGGCGCGTTACACACACCTAACGCACGGGAGCACGACCGTTAGGCGAACCGACTCACTCGGTCAAACACGGTCAAACAGAACGTAACGGCCTGGGCCAGGCGCGTTACGCACACCTGACGCGCTAGGGCTGGTGCGCCAGGGGAACCGCCTCAAAAGGTCAACGTCAGTCAACCAGAATGTAACGGCCTGGGACAGGCGCGTTACACTCACCTGACGCACAGGGGCAAGCGCGTCAGAGGAACCGACTTAACCGAAACATAAAACGACAAAATAGACGTAACGCGTCTCACGAGACGCGTCAGAGAGATGTGACTCGCCACCCCTGGGCCGTCACACTCTCAAAACCCCGAAGAACTCAAATCAATCCAGACGCTGTAACGGTCAGTCGTGGGGCCGTCAGGGCATGTAACGGTCCCTGGAACGACCGCCACACCAGCTACGGCAGGAAAACGGAGGGTTGGCCAAATCGGCCCGTTCCACGCCCCATTCACGCCGAAGCGCAGGGGAAACAACCCTCGACGATGAAAAATAACATAAGAAGGCTAAAAAGCCCACATGCAAGTACAAAAACACAAGATCGGGGCGATTCCAACGAATCCACCCTAAATGAGTCAACGAGGTTCCCGGACTCCTACCGGCCTCAAATGACCACCGATCAACACAAAACTAGCATGGATGGGATCCTAACATCCCAACGGTCAGTTCAACACTAACCGAGCTACAAATGATTGCCATTTTCCGGCGAACCCTACAAAACCCAAAAATCACGGTTTAGGCTAAACAAGCACAAACTCGGCCGTTTCCGCGCCAAACGAAGTGCAATGGCAGGGAAAACGGAGAGGAGGAAGTGAGGAACCATCACCCTACCTCCACCGAAGAAACCGTGCCCCGAAGGGACTAAACCGCGCCGAAAATCACGCCGCGAGCTCAAACGTCGGCTTTGAATCCACCGTTCGGGATCGCGCCATAACCATTCCGATCCTCGCTCCATCACGCACCTCAACAGCTTCCCGACGTCGCCACCTCACCAACGGACCCCTCTGTCTGCAGCCGGAGGCGAGAAGGTGGGAGAACGAGAGAGAACGGGAGAGAGAGAGGCGAATGTGCGAATGAGGAGAGAGAAAGATGAAAGGAAAAGAAAAAGAAAAGAAATTAGGAAATTTTCCTAATTTCTGAAAATTCCGAAAATGCGCCGAAAATGCACAAATTTAGAAAAATACGTAAAAATAGTCGAAACGACCGGCTCGAAGAGTACATCGTCACTATAGCATCCGCGAGTCGATGAACTGACAAACAAACTCACCGTAGGGTTCTGTAACTAGTACGAGAGAAAAACCCACACGGCTCGTAAAGCTCAACTCGGAAGCCACAAAAGCGAACCGAAACTCACCTAAACCAATCCAAAAGATCCAATGAAGATCCAGCAAGACCTACCAAGGATCCAGGGCATTACATCCTCCCCTCCTTTAAAGAATTTCACCCTCAAAATTTAGGACTAACAAAGGAGAAGCATGGAAGAACAACCCAACAACACAAAACAACACAAATCTCGAGAGAACACAATTCAGAGGAACACTGTCAGACCACAATCACGAGCACATGCTCTGGATCGAGCACGACACAAGTGGACACAAGTCCAACACCTCTGAAACAGGGCAACGTCGTTTACGTCTCACCAGAGAAGGAGACACGACTGCCACAACAACAGACAACCAACCGAGAAACACAGCGACAACACGGCAAGCGACAGCTTACACGAGGAGACACAATCCTGTGAGCTCACAGCTCGACCACATCATCGGCTCCAGTGCCAAAGGCGACAGGGAACACCTGGCACACAGGACACCAATGACAATAGCAGCACCGGACCACAAACACAATCAAGTCAGTCCTCACTCAGATATTACATATGATCGAGTCGCAAGCTAACTCTAGGAAAAGAGCACAGCAAGGCTAACCGACAAGACTTGGCCCACACAGAGACACAAAATCATAGAGAAACATTACTTACAGAAACAACACAACGGCAGCACCCGCAGGATTCCGGCTCCGCACAACACGCAGGGCCATAGAATACCACTGCAAGCAGGGTCACAACAAGGCACAAGAACAGCTGAGCACACGACCACAAAAAACGGGTCACGCATCAGACTGCTCACCAAGAGAAGACCCACAATAACAAGAAACGACAACAATCTCGGGGAACGTAACTCAAGGACCACCAACACGCCTCGAGAGCACAACACCCAAGAAAAGGAATGCAGAGCAAAGGGTACTCAATCAGCAGGAATGCCGACAAATTCCCCAATACTCGCAAATGCCAATGCCAACACCAGAAAACCACCAACAATGGCATGGCAACAGACGACATCAAGGCACAAGAAGCCAAGATGAAGTCACATCGAGGAGAAACAGATCTCTCGACCAGTGGGTAGCCAACCCACACGCTTCCGCTGCACTCTCAACAACGCACGTAGGCATCAGAAGAGACCTCGGTATCCACATCTCAGTACACACCAGACGCCTTCGCAACCAATGAAGATCGCAAACAACACGCCACGAGTACCGATCTAGCGAACAACCGATCACAAGGAGCCTAAGTGCAACAGGAGAAGAGCACCAGCTTCAGCACAAAGCACAAGGAAAACATCAATCTCAGCTTACCTTCACGTCCCGAAAACGATAAATGAGCCTTCACCATACATCGGCCGCTGGACACGGCACGACAAACACGTTACGCGACACCTCTTAACACCATCATGGAGTCCAAAGCCAAGCAACCGTATAGCAGAGAGCAGATCAGGCTCAAAATAAAGCTGTCTACACTTAAGCAGACACAGGACAAAGGCATCACTAAGATAGCAATTCCAAGGCAAACCTCGAAAAAGATTCCACTAGAAGGGACAAGAAGCAATTAGCTCAACCACAAAAGCTCACCAGGAAGAGAAAATCCTAGCTTGCCTGAGCAACTTCTCCAACATGGAATCTAATCGAGCACTTCAACAGAAGCGAAACACATCAGGAGCTGAACAGACTCAAGCCGGGACGACCAAGACAAGGTAAGAATGTGTACGGTCATCAAACCAAGGCTAGAGGTCAACAGCAACCTGAACAGCACACGGAGAAAACCTCGAACAACGTATTGTAGATTCAAGCCTTCCGGCGAACACTGCCAAGTACAACATGATCGAAACAAACACAACGACGAAAAAGGAAACACCTCGTCACAACCTGACGAGAGCAGAACCATCTCGTACAGTGCCAGAGCAGCACGCACAAGACAACACATAGAAAACACAAGGCGATAAAGGATCGCAAACCGAAGCCAGCTAAAGACTGTACTGGACCTTCACGACTCTGGATACTGTATATCTCGGATTCCCATGTACTTCACACAACAACGCTCTGACAGCTCAGAAAAGAACTCCGAACATCTCAGAACACTGCTCTGATACCAAGCTGTAGCGACCCGGATTCCGGATACCAGATGTAACCGGTAGAACTACCGAATACACGTGATACCACTTGGAACCCGCGAGGCCTCCCAAGAGCGGGAAAGCTCCGAAGGGAAAAAGGCATGTGTAGAGTACATTGATGCCACAGAGATATAACAGAAGCAATTAAATTTCATTAGATCGGTTTGCTAAAGTAGCAGAAAATAAAATTACTTTTTAATTAATAGTTCAATGTTAACAATTATACACCAGAGTCAAGTCCAAAGCTAAAGACAACAAGTCTAGCACAGTATAGTCGACAGAAAGGAAAGACGTACCAAGAAGTCGGGGGAAGCCCGACGCAGGTACCAGCTGGCAGCAACGGCACGCACGAGCACGCGCACCAGGAACTACGCGGAAGCAGAACGAACAACGCCACCCCACCTGAAAAGCAAAGGTGAGCCACGTGTCACTGGCTCAGTAGGGGTCACGCGGATCCCCACTGAAAAACACACAGTAACACGGAACAACAAAAAAAACAACAAAACAGCAGGTGTAGTAAAGCAGGAACTACACTACAAAGCTGTAAAACTACGCTACAAGCAGTAGTAAGCAGACGGGAAGTAGGAGTAGGGAACAAGTACGGAAGGGGAAGAACCCGCGCCAGATAAGCGGCGGCCGAACTAACCTCGGCACCCCAAACTACTCCAAGCAACAACAGAAGGGCGACTCTGATCCAGCAAAGTTAGAAGTTACCGATCTGTCTACCCGACACCAGGTCCAAAACGAAGACCTGCAAGGACGGATAAAACAACCACAACGGCCTACACGATTGGAACATCATGTACGCAACCCCAGGCTCATCTTGGACACAGCCAAGAACAGACCACACAGCCAGGGAAGCAAATCTTGGGCGAGGCCAAGACTAGCCGACACGGAAAGGAGAACACCGGCTCCGAGAAACGTGAGAGTCGCCGGTCAAATGATAGGAGTACCCTCACACTAGAAGAACATCCAGATACGTCCACTGACGTCTTACACTGCGCCACAAGTGTCACGTCTACCAGACCGTGTGCAGCACGGAGGAGACTAGACACACCAAGAACCAGGTCCAAGGAACAACGAGGTTCCAAGGAAAAACGGCACCTCACGGACACAAGACCGCAGAACCACGCTGCGAGTGACTAGTCAGGGTCACGCCCGTCGACGCAAGTCCTCAGTCCCTGACCACGTGTGCAAACACTGACCACTACCTAGCCCAGGCCTCTAGCTAGTATTCCCCTCGGTAGGACGCTACCGTTGGCCAGGGCCCACGGAACTAGCTTAAAAAACCGTGTAACGGGAAACTGCCCGTCCACCACTCCCGGTGGGTGATGTACTAAAAAAGAAGCCTACGTCACAGGCTACGACTAGTGGAGGTTCACAAGGCACGGACTCCAAAACACAAGTGCTAGAGTACAGATAGTCTACGGAAGCCCTGTCATACGTACTACGAAGCACCACTGGCAGTACAACCACTGCCAACTGACTCAGGACCAGGCAACTAGACCTACCATGTAACGATCCTGAGTCGAACGACTCAAAGGCAAGATCGTCACAAACAGCGGAACAAGCCGCCAATTGGTCTAATCCTAAGCCACAAGAAACGACACTCCGCAGAAAACAACTCACGGAGACCTGAGGGAACACTAAAGACCCTCAGACACGCCTGGATACGCAAACCAAGGTAAGACGATACCTCGAGGCATCCAGAACCAGTGTCTCGGACTGGACGAAAACCGCCAAGACACCCACACGCAAGGTCGCCCGTCAACCGCTGGGTCACCCCGGGTTGACCGGAACCCAACCAAAGACACACACAAGAGTAGGATAGAGAATCCTACCACAAACAAGAAGACTCCTGGCTACCGTACAACGTAGTCCTAGCCCTCATAGGACGTCAGGAGATATCCACGGGACAACGGGCAGACCACAAGGCCAAGCCAAGACAACCAGAAACTGGAATCACAGAAATCAGAGCACAAGGCATGTAACGCACCACCCTTAGACCGCTACATGAACCTGACGGTCTAAGCCTAGGCCGTTACACTCCACGCGACGGTCGGGGAACAGGCCGTCACACACACCGCCCTAACCAACTCCAGAAACACAAAGGCATGTAACAGTCAGCACCGGGCGCGTTACACCAGCCTGACGCGCCCGACCGGGGCCGTCAGGGCCAACAACCCTCAAACTCAAAACACACTCAGGGCATGTAACGCGCTAGACCAGGCGCGTTACAGCCACCTAACGCGCTAGGACAAGCGCGTCAGGGCCAACAAAACCCAGAACAACAATTGGCTGAGAGGCATGTAACGGTCCCACCCGGACGCGTTACAATCACCTAACGCACGGGGATGAGGCCGTTAGAGATAACGACGCAACCACCCCAACTCAGCCAAAACAGCATGTAACGGCCTGGGGCAGGCGCGTTACACACACCTAACGCACAGGAGCACGGCCGTTAGGTGAACCGACTCACTCGGTCAAACACGGTCAAACAGAACGTAACGGCCTGGGGCAGGCGCGTTACGCACACCTGACGCGCTAGGGCTGGCGCGCCAGGGGAACCGCCTCAAAAGGTCAACGTCAGTCAATCAGAATGTAACGGCCTGGGACAGGCGCGTTACACTCACCTGACGCACAGGGGCAAGCGCGTCAGAGGAACCGACTTAACCCAAACATAAAACGACAAAATAGACATAACGCGTCTCACGGGACGCGTCAGAGAGATGTGACGCGCCACCCCTGGGCCGTCACACTCTCATAACCCCGAAGAACTCGAATCAACCCAGACGTTGTAACGGTCAGTCGTGGGGCCATCAGGGCATGTAACGGTCCCTGGAACGACCGCCACACCAGCTACGGCGGGAAAATGGAGGGTTGGCCAAATCGGCCCGTTCCACACCCCATTCACGCCGAAGCGCAGGGGAAACAACCCTCGACGATGAAAAACAACATAAGAAGGCTAAAAAGCCCACATGCAAGCACAAAAACACAAGATCGGGGCGATTCCAACGAATCCACCCTAAATGAGTCAACGAGGTTCCCAGACTCCTACCGGCCTCGAATGACTACCGATCAACATAAAACTAGCATGGATGGGATCCTAACATCCCAATGGTCAGTTCAACACTAACCGAGCTACAAATGGTTGCCGTTTTCCGGTGAACCCTACAAAACCCGAAAATCACAGTTTAGGCTAAACAAGCCCAAACTCGGCCGTTTCCGCGCCAAACGAAGTGCAATGGCAGGGAAAACGGAGAGGAGGAAGTGAGGAACCATCACCCTACCTCCACCGAAGAAACCGTACCCCGAAGGGGCTAAACCGCGCCGAAAACCACGCCGTGAGCTCAAACGTCGGCTTTGAATCCACCGTTCGGGATCGCGCCAGAACCATTCCGATCCTCGCTCCATCACGCACCTCAACACTTCCCGACGTCGCCACCTCACCAACGGACCCCTCCGTCTACAGCCGGAGGCGAGAAGGTGGGAGAACGAGAGAGAACGGGAGAGAGAGAGGCGAACGTGCGAATGAGGAGAGAGAAAGAGGAAAGGAAAAGAAAAAGAAAAGAAATTAGGAAATTTTCCTAATTTTTGAAAATTTTGAAAATGCGCCGAAAATGCACAAATTCAGAAAAATACGTAAAAATAGTCGAAACGACCGGCTCGAAGAGTACATCGTCGCTGTAGCATCCGCGAGTCGATGAACTAACAAACAAACTCATCATAGGGTTCCGTAACTAGTACGAGAGAAAAATCCACACGGCTCGTAAAGTTCAACTCGGAAGCCACAAAAGCGAACCGAAACTCACCGAAACCAATCCAAAAGATCCAATGAAGATCTAGCAAGACCTACCAAGGATCCAGGGCATTACACCTACCCTCAGCCCAAGGCCAAATCTAAGGCCCGCCAGTCAGCTACCCAAGCCGTTCGACAACCCGAGGTGTGTCGGAAATTTCCCCGAACACCTTGCGAACGGTAGCAACAACATGACAACGACAGGCCCCCACGGGCCAATTCCAGCATCCCAGAGCACCCCGTCCTTCAAAGGACAACTCCAAACAACATCGAAAGGCCCTCGGGACCACACCTCGTGACCGCGGCTCGCCCGGGGGGAGTTCGCCCCCGGCGCGGCCGCGCCCCAGCGAGGGTGAACTCCCTTGGGGGCCGCACCCTCCTCCCAGTCCCGTGGTCCCCGCGGCCACTCCCAGTCCTAGTCTCGTGCAAAGGTGATCGGCGTACGCGTGCGTGAAAGGATTCGCAAAGACGGAGCCTCGGGATCACACGGAGTCACGTGAGTCAACCTTCTCGAGCCACACGCGCAAGTGACCAGCCCACTAGTCAAAGCTCGTATCCTTCATCTTCTACAGTCACACTGAGTCAAAGTGGGGCCAAAAGAAGTAAAAAATAGGATTTTATACGGTGGGGACCCCCCCTCTCTCTGACCCACGTAAACCCCCCCTTGGGGGGGTTTAGGCAGACCAGACTGAGCCCCCAGTCTGGTCCGCCTAAACACCATGGGGGAGGGGTTTAGGCAGACCAGACCCAGCCCCCAAGCTAGTCCGCCTAAATCCCAACTATAATAAAAAAGTTTTTTTTATGATGAAAAAATAGCAGCCAAACCAGTCCGCCTTAACCCCCCCTAGGAGGGGGTTTAGGCAGACCAGACTGGACATCTAGTCTGGTCAGCCTAAACCCCAGCCAATAACCAAAAAAAAAGTTTTTTCTAAGAAAAGAACCCCAGTCCGCGTAAACCCCCCTCCCCCACTCTGAAAACAAATATATATATATATATATATATTAATATATATATATTCAAGGGTTTACGCGGACCAGGTTCTACCCTCAACCTGGTCCGCCTAAACCCCCCTGACCCTTCGTATTCTCCTATAAAAACCCCCTTAGAAGCTCAAGGGGCATAAGAGGCAACAACATATGGACTTCTGCAGGCACCTGGCAAGGAGCAAGGACACAAGGAGCTAAGTGCGCGTGTGGTTGGCTTGTTGATTGGCTTGTAGACGTTGAAGGTATGTCACACGTACTCCCCTCACGCGGCATCAAGCCATCGCACACAAGTCCACCCCCGTCGTGTATAAGGCATCATGATGACGGCGAACACACCCGCATCCCGAGTCCGCTCACGTATGGCACCCTACGACGGATATGCATACGTCATGATGACGTACTTGTCTCTGCCACAGAACCGCGTGCCCACCGCTCACCCTGAGCTGGCCACTGACCATCCTGACCACGTAATCGAGTTAGCCGGACCCTAGCCCGGAAGTAATATTCCTGAGACAGTCCCCGACTCCCTAGCATGATGACACTCGCCTTCCAAGGCCCGGACCTGACCGCTCATCTCGAGCCGCGTCCGGCCTCCCTCATTCGCCAGCCCACAACCGCCCCTGCTATCTAGGCAGTCGAGCCCATCTCGATCTCCTCATAGATAGCCTCTGTAAAACATGCGGATATCCGCCTTCTTCCGTATTGACTCGGGGACCGACCCACGTGTCGGAATTGTCCCGCGGCTTGCGCCAGTTGTACTTTGGCCTCCTCGGCCCATTTGTGAAGCCCATGTGGCTCTTATAATGAAACCAGTTGAATACACATACCCATACCCGGGTCTCAGCCTCACCTCCACACCACCTAGTGTGTGTCCGGTGCCTCCGACTCCAATTAATTACTCCCCCAGTCAAATGTGATGGTCCCCCTATAGCTGCAGGGTACCCCCAGTCCACTATCCATGGCTTCAGACATATCCAGACTCTTTTTCAACACAAAACAAAGGTGTTTGGATTCAATCTGATGAAAATAAACACCTACTGCTTACGGTGGGTGGGGAAAGATGTCCCGTACACTAATCCCCACAATCGCCAGCACACTCGCACCCATGGAACCTCCTCCCTCCACGTGTCGCCCGATCTCCCGAGCCCACGTGCTGCGTCCTGGTGATGCTCCCCCACTCAACCTTCGGTTCCATAGGTGATTTTCGAAAAATCGACTGGCACGCCCGCACCCTGGTCTGGTCACCATAGCCCCGAAAAACTCCTCGTGCCATTCGACCCCTCTCGACCTTCCATAAAAGGCGAGTGCCCAGTGCCACCATGAGAGGTATACGGCTATGAAGGAGGATACCCGAGATATATCAAACTCCCGTATTTTCCTTTCCCACTTTATCTCTTCCCTCATCTCGGTCACCGATACCCCGCCGACCCGACAAGGATGGCACACCTGGTGGGATGTCTCCCACCTTCTTCTTTCTGCTGAAGAGAAGCTTGTGCCAGCCCTAAAGCTGTGGTGGTCTTTTTCCTGTCCTTGAGGGAGAGGTAGAAGAGGGGCACACGCGCGCACTTCCTGGCAGCTTCCAGTTCGCGTTCCGATAGCCGAACCGCGCCTGGCGACCATCTCCGACCGTCGCCCCAATCCAGCATCCAGCACTCCAGCGACCATGGCGGTCGTGACCTATGGCCCCATCATCATCGCCACCCATGCACGGGTGGGCTACTTGGCGACGTCGATCGCTTTCAGCAGTTTCACCCCTATCATCGGATCACCCTACTTCTTGGGTGTGGTCCCCGTGGCTATTCCACAGTCGCTCCCAGTGCATGTGCTCGTTCATGCAGTCGACGCACCGCGCCCTTCTCCAGCATCGGAGGACCACACGAGCGTTAGGCTCGGGGCCTCCACCACCTGTCCCCGCAGAAGCCCTACATCATCTCTCGCCCGGACAATCGTCAGCTCTTGTGTCATCCCCCGAACCGATAGCAGCATAACGTGTCGTTTGCTCGGAACGTGACAGTTAAACAGTCATGTCAATCAGAGCATAGTCATTTCCACATAACACAATTTGGATAAATAACAAATTTCATTTCAAATATAAGTTCTTTACATATTTGGGCCCATAATAAACGAAAAGACTCAATAAAGAAAAATTACAATGAGACTCTTGACTCGACTTAACATAAGACACGGGATGGCAAGACTAGATGGTTCGTCTAGATGTCAGAGTACTCATCACTCTTGCCCTTGCCCATCATGTTCGGTCTCGTCGTCACTAAGGTCATTACCTGAAAAATATTGGAAAACTCAGGGTGAGCGAACGCTCAGTAGGACTTAATATCTCATGCTCCAAGCTAGCTTTAAGTCAATTACAGTTTAACATGCTCATGCAGGTCATGTAAGATATAGAAATCGAGAACTATAATGACACGAGTGATAAAGCGATGACCAATTAAAACCATAAAAGCGAGTAAGTAAGATGCTAGATATATTCATGAAGAGTAAGGACAATGACAATCAAGAGAGTATAGCAAGATCTTAACAAGTACTTTCTCAAGCTAGGTCAAGGGCATTCATGAGGAAATATAACATTCATCTCTCTATGACGAACACTATCACGAGAGCTTCAATGTATCCAGTATTATGAAGGATCTTCAAGACAAGATAACGAGTACTATCAATGGGATAATTCAAGAACATTTATGATGATCGATATAGAAGTAGAACAATTACTTCTACAAGCACTATATAGCATTTGCCAAGACACTAAGGGAATATCACGACGATATGATAACCCCTCCAATAAGGCAAATTCAAGATCTTTTCATGACGAACAATTAGTTGTAGAAAGGTGTACTATGATGGCAATTACTCCCGATCATCACTATCACGAGAGCGTTTGCACATCTAGCACTACATAGGATTGGCCAATGCACTAAGGGAAAAATCATGACGATATGACCGCCCCTCATGAAAATAGCACTAGGTAGTATTTGGTCGCACACTTAGGAGTTCTCACGACTGTATGATTGCCCCTAAATGCCAATAACCGAGTTGGTGAATGCCAGCACCCGATCATCGTATACCGGTAACGTTTGGACTTTGCCTCGCCCAATAGGATCAGATCAGGACCCGTAGCATTTAAAATGTCATTTTAGTGTGACCCATAGCCCCTGACATTTAGTCTAGACTAATTCCATTTAATGGCCAAGAATTTCAAGGATCAAGCATGTAAGAACATTAAGATAGATTTCATGTAACATAGAGTTCAAGGATAGAACTTGTAATAAGGATGATATATCAATAAATCATATGAAAACCATGACATTCTGGAAATCTGGGTGATTCGGTACAACCAGCTCAGTTGGCCTTGAGGGAATCCAAGGCTGCAAGGAGACTTACGGAGGTCCCAATGACTAATTTGCTAGTACGAAAGAATGGAATATCTAACGGAGGGCTCGTATGTCACCGAGAGTTGAGGTATATAACGTGAACCAATCATGAAACAGGGACTCCATCTACGGACGTGAGATGAGAGTGCCAAAAGACCCAAGGTATGGGTCATAACCGGAAGAAAACGGCGAGAACATGAATGCGTTAATTATAGAATTTATGTCCATCCAATTCTATAATTAACTATAATTAAATAAATTTATATTAATTGACGTCTGTGAGTAGTGTCATTTATTAATTAGCATCCACTTGGAGGGACGTTAATTCTATGATTTTTAACTTAATTTATTTAATAAGAATTCACGTCAATATCTATTTAATTGAATAATTTTAAAACATACATTCAAAGACACATTTATTTATATAAATGAATTTAGAGAAATAGAATATATGATAATTAGGAGAAAAATTCAAGGATTCCAAATATATAATTTTTATAATTTTCTGTTACATATCTTAATAGATATGAATTTTCAAAGATATAGTTACAAATATATACATATATTTATATATATATATATATTAAAGATATGACGACATTGCAAAATGTCGTCAAAATGAATCAACGACATTCTCAATGTCGTCATTTCAAAAATATAAATTTTAACTCCTTCAAACCTCCGATTCTCGACGTACAAACGTCGGAATCATGCGTTCTATATATCGAAATGACGCGCTCGAAAAACTCTACCTAACCGGGTGTTCAAAATAATTTTTCGTTGAGTGATGGGGGATCTTGAGATAGGAGACATGAAAAATAGTGTAACCACTCTTACTACTGTTGATCGTTTGTTTACCTATCTCTTCTTATCTTCTTTCTTTTTTTGTTGATTGTGAGGGTTTTGAAAAAAAATATGGCGAGATGATAAATAAACTACCAAAGATCAGCTCAACCTATGCACATGTGAACATGAACCTAGGCAATCAAATCTAACTCTAGCATGGGCATGCTATCTCAATCAAATTACGCTAAGGGAAAAACGAAAACACACGCCGGGGCGTGGAGCAAAGATAAATAAAAACACATCGCTAGGGGTGGAACAATCAAGGGGAATAAAGAGATTTGATGAAAAAGACAGCTAGTGCCCAACACTAAGGAAAGTCGTGATCGCCACCAAAGTAAACACAAGTCAAAGACTCGAATATACCTTGGAAATAGGTGGATGAAACACCCGCCCCACGGGAGAGAAAACCAAGGAAAGCCTGCAGATCAACTTGCAAATAACGGTCCAATCCCTGTGCGTCGCTTGGAAGTAACGGTCGTGTGATAGACCGCCAGAAAGAAATAACGCTCCTGCACCTGACCGTCAGATAACCTGCAGTGAAAAGATGTGAAATCTTTGAACTCCAACCCTTCCAGCTGGCTAGAAGGCTTGGGCCTCGTGCTAGTGATCCTGTAAAACCTGCCAAGGATGTAGAAAGCAAAACAACACAACCTCAATTAGCCCTCAACATAAGTATAGCATCAATCCCTAAAAAGCTTGAGAACATCAAAAGGAGAGGGGATTACCGGGGAGTTGTTGGTTTTTAACCCCTCTGGGCGTTTTTTAAGTTTAGGAGGATATGTGTATGCTTAGCAACAGCGAAAAACGTGGAGGAAGAGGAGGGACAATGCTTTTGATTAATAAAACCAAGGGAAACTTGAGCATGCAATGATGATGATCTTGACAAACTAAAACCCAAAATTACTCCCTTGACTTGGAAGATGGACGTGGGAAGCAGCTCCTCCTGGATGTAGATGACTTCTGAATTTGGCAGCACTTCGTCGTGAATCAAATCTTCCTCCTCCTGGGTTATGAAATCAAGAGTTCTATTTATAGACTCCCTCAAACCCTCAGGTCGAGTTGAAGATAAATCAGCCAAGAAAGGAGGACAATCCTTAGCAAATCCTTGAGGATAAAATCAACAAGAGTCCAAAGAAACAAACGAGAGGTCCTGAGGATTAGAATTGAAGGAGATAATGCCAATCCAAAACCCTATCTCGTCCACGGAGTAGCAGAAAAAAGGCCTGAACTGTCAGGACTCTCTGAAGGAAGTAACGGTCGCACGATAGACCGCCACTTGGAAATAACGCTCCAAGTCATTACCGTCATTTTAATCTTATCCAAAGGATAAGATCAACGGGAAGAAGATCTAAACAATAGGACTCTGCAAGTAAGTAACGGCCAGGGCATAGGGCGTCATAAGAAAACAACGGCTAGGGAGTAGACCGTTATTATCAAAGGACAACGAGGCCCTAAGTCTTGGGACTCTTCAAAGGTTAACGGCCAGGGCTTCATGCGTTATTATGAAATGACGCGCCTAGTACAGACCGTTATTATCATTGATTTTCAAGAAAATAGAATGGAGGGATTGCCAAGCTTTTGAACGAAGTGCCACCAGGAACCAGGTCTAATCCAGGAATTTAGACCCAGAAAACAGGCTTCAACTGAGTAAAAGGAATTCAATGAAGAGTGAACAACTCGGAGCATCATATTGAATAAATAAGGAGATGACCCGACTTATTGGGTATAAAACGGGTGTCAACAGATGCCCCTCCTTAACGTCCTCTTTGCAGGGGAACGAGCGGAAGTGAAGCGAAAGTGAAATGGAACATGGAGATGAAGCGGAAAATGAAGCGGAGTGGATCAAAAAGAGGGCGTTAAGGTAAACGACACCCGTTTTTCACCAACAAGCGATAAGAATTTCTTGGAAAAACTTCAAAACTGATCACAAGGAAATAGCTAACCAAAGGATGCAAGTCTGGAGGATTTAATTAACTAAGGAAAGGAAACACGGCTGGCCGCCGGAGGCAACGGAAAGGAAAGAGACTAAACTCCAGACAGGGATCTTCAGTCAACCAGATCAAGCGAGCAAATCGAAGGAAACCTTCAAATTCAGAGTGGAATAATTCTCCTTATCCAGGATCAAGAACACAGCTGTTCACCGTCAATGAGACCTCTTGAACAAATGAAGCTCATGAATGCTCAAAGAATGCGTATGATGCATGCTGGGCTAAAGAAAAACAAATCTTCAAAGCAAATGCAAAGAAAGATAAAATAACAAATACTCGAGAATAATATTGCTAGATTGGGGAAACCAGAGTCAAGACACTATCTGCAACCACGGCGTGCAAGATAGAACCATCATCCCTAAATTTTCCAACCTAACGGCCTGTCCAACGATTATTCATGTGAACTTAGATCATCATCATTTTTGTTTAAGGGGAACATCAGATCCCAGGACACCTGAATGACCAGCCGGTTCTCGAGGTAATATATCATAGATAACATATAGTAAATGCATTAAGGGATAGGGGAACGAGATACAATACCTGACTTACCTGCTTGACGGACGGCGAAGCGTGCCTTCTATTCCTAGTTCCTTTCATGAAAGATAGGTTAGCCAACAAGATAGTTATGATAATAGTTAAGGCATAACCATTGTCTATGATGAACTCATCAAATGTTTTTATGATGGAGATAAGCTTAAACATTAATTTTGACCATTCATTCATCAAGAAACTTGCAAGTATATAACGGCCTGACTCAGGAGCGTCACACTAAAATAACGGATCAAGCCTAGTCCGTCAACACCAAGTCGGTTCAAATTCTTCAATAAAACAGTTCGTCACAAGCGACGGCCTTAGAGAGGGGCGTCAGAACGATGTGACGGTCTAACGATAGACCGTCGCTTCTCCCGAGTCTTCAAAAAAAACAAACCGAACGGCCGTTCGGTCTCATTCCATGTTCAAACACCCAAAACACCAAACCAGAAAAACCCACCGGCGATCTCCACCTCCACCTTCCAACGGCCGGCGACGAGGCACCGCAGCCACCACCTCAGAAGAGAGGGAGAGGAAAGAAGATGGCTATAAGGCGGTTCCACCGCCGGCTCGAACGAGAGACCACCCCGCCATTCGTGGAGGAAGAACCGAGGGGAAGGGAGCCAAGGGAAGAAGAGGAGGTCCCCACGGTCGTGGAAGAACCAACCGAAGCTTCCTTGGGTGCAGAGGAGCCCAAGGAACCAGAGAAGAAGAAGAGGAAGGCCCTCGACCATGAGGTAGGCCCTCCGCCCTAAATTTTAAATTTTTGATTTTTATGTTTTTATTTATGAATGCATGTGGGGGATAAGGGTAGAAATGGGTCTATGAACCCACTAGGAACACTTGTAGGCCATTTGGCCAAAGTGGGAAATCATGGGGATGCAGGGGAGAAATTCCCCACTGGCAGACTAAGTGACGGTCCCGCCAGCGACCGTCACTTCTCTGACGCTCCAGGCTAAGGCCGTCAGAGACAAGTAACGCCCCATCCCAGGGCCGTTACTTCTGCCAGGGTTCCAAACTCTTTTTAGGGTTTTCAATTTTCAAATTTTTGTTTTCCTTTTTGATATTTAATGTTTATGCAATGTCTATATGATGCAAATGGACTAATTAGTGCTCTAATGTGCAATGCAGGGAAAGAGGAGATCGAGGATCTCATGGCTGCAGATTCGGGCGGTGTACCAGGCACTGCCCGACTACCAGAGAGACAGACTCGCAGAGATGGGTTTCGCCGAGATGCTCAGCATCGAGGTGATCCGGATGGATACGCCATTGCTGTACGCATTGCACGAGAGGTGGGACCCGGTTAGCAGGGCATTCATCTTCCCGTGGGGCCACATGATCCCCACGCTAGAGGACATGGCGAGGATTACAGGCTTGAGAGTCCACGGCGCCGCAGTGACAGGATGGACGTACGACGACTATCGGGAGATAGCGCAGCAGCTACTGGGGTTGGACCTGATCCGGCCGGGCCAGTCCTCATCCCAGCTCTCGAGATCGGTGCTGCAGGAGAGTTTGGGGCTGAGAGGGGCAGCGATTGCCGTGGGAGAACTGCCCGAGGAGCATCTAAGCAGAGTGATAGACCGGGTGCGCCCTCGCGTGGCGGCAGAGGCAGGAGAGGAAGGGGATCGAGTGATGAGGCGCTTCTTGATGCTACTGTTCGGGAAGCTCCTGTTCGCGACCAGAGCGGATGTCATCAGCTGCAGACTGCTGCCGCTGATAGAGGATTTAAGCAGAGTGAGGAAATACGCCTGGGGAGCAGCGGTCTTGGCCTTCCTGATCAACTCGTTGAGCACCACGGACCGACTGACGATGCTGGGAGGCTTCTCGCCCTTCCTACAGGTAAAAAATACGTTTAAGTGCTTTCTGCTATGCCATGATGTATGCTATGATTGATGATTTATGTAACTGACTTGATTCCCAAATGCAGATCTGGAGCTATTTGCACCTCCCGGGCATTGGGAGAGGCGCATTACTTCATCCGGGCCTGATACCGATCGCGAGGCGATGGTCGGTGGCAAGGGATACGGGGTCGGTCTTGAGACAGACCCGGATGATCCAGGAGGACCTGGACTCCTACCCACACACATCGGTGAGCCCAGAACTTAAATGCTTTAAATGCTTTATATGCCTATATGTGCTCATGCCATGCGAATGCTAATGGATCTAAATGCCTGCAGGTGAGGTGGACCCCTTACCGCGGTGAGGGCTACACAGGACAGCCATGGGTGGAGGCGTCTCTATCGTATCGGGGACGAGACGTCTGGCTGCACTGCCTCCACATCATCGAGCCTCTGCACTACCGGCTGATCTTGCGGACTCGGGGACTTCACCAGCCCGAGGTGGCCTTTCCACATCGCAACGATGACCGCCCAGGCAAGTCGGCGAGGGGCATCAGTGGGAGTGTGGATTGGCGCGCCCGGAAAGCGAAGTATGTCCTCGACTGGAGGCAGCGAGGCAGGGCTGTGAAAGAGCGGGCAGAGAGCGACGAGGCCTACCTGAAGGCCTTTGCTCGACACTACGGCGACCGGGTATACCGAGGTACCCGACGACCGGCATGCAATTCTAAACTAAGAAACTCTTTCTATATGATGAAATGCGGATATGACATGCTGGCTCATGCTTTTTATAAGCAGCTCGATCCTGAGGGGCGGATAGCTGAGCTAGAGGGACTACTCCACTCTACCATCCTGCAGCGGGATGAGTACCGGACTGCTCTGGAGCTCCTGGTGAGATTCTAAATGCTCATGATATGACTATGATTACGCATGATGCTAATGCTTCGGCTATGACAATGCAGCGGGCAGAGGGAGCTCAACGAGCAGGACCGGATGCCCCATCGTCGTCCTCGCAGCCCGCGGGAGACAGGGCTGGGCGAGATGCCGACTTTGCTCGGGCGATTGCCCGGGCCGAGGAGGCGGAGGCCACCCTCGCGGAGCGGGTAAGATACTTACATGCTTTATGATTATGCTTATGCTAATTACATTTATATGACTAACCTATATGCAATGCAATGCAATCTACAGGCGATAGAGCTGGCAGCGGCAGTGGCGGAGGCCACCCAGGCGAGGGCAGAGGTAGAGAGGATCCGGGCCGAGACTGATCGAGCTCGAGCAGAGACAGAGCTCGTGCGGGCAGAGATAGCCCGACTGAGAGCGGAGACCCCTCGTCATGCGGACGACGTGGAGATGGAGCGACTTTCGGCAGATTTAGCACGGGCGCAGGCCTAGGTGAAGGACCTTCGCCTTGGGACCGCGGATCTTGATCGCTACCGGACCGAGGCACGGGAGACGCGACGCCAGATCTTCACACTGAAGATCAGGCTGCAGACCATGGAGCAGACGGTCCGGATGCTAGGCCGGGCGCCAGAGCGGAGTTCTTCCCGGAGCGGGGCTCATAGGAGTGCTGCCCCTAGTGGCTCGGTTGGGGATTTCCTAGTTAGTTCCGCCGGCCAACAGAGAAACGAGAGGGCAGAGAGAGGACAGCAGGAGGAGAGTGCTTCCATAGCACCGCCACCCAGGAAACCCGAGGGTGGAGAGGATGAGGGCGGCCCGACGGATAAGCTGGCCGAATGATGTATTTTTATGCTTTTCTTACCACTTGTACATGCCTTTTTATGAAAATGAAATTTTTGTTAACTTTTCTTTATGTGGATGTATCAATGGATATGCACGAATGAGTGATTGAGAGTATGTATGATGGATGTGTATGTGAAATGAATGCTTGTGTGGAGAAGGTGTGGTGTACAGATGTGAAAGACCGCCAGGTCTAGGCAAAGGATAGGCAAACTGCCTGAATTTAGTAGCAGAGGAAATGACGGTCTGGTCTTGGACCGTCATAATCAAACGACGCGCCTACCTTAGGCCGTCATTCATGAAGTATCTTATTCTGATAGCTGGGCTGCAGAGGAAATAGCGGCCCATGGTAGGAGCGTTAAAAGTAAACAACGGTCCTAGACCAGACCGTTATTCATGGCAGAACATGGTTTTTAGAACTACTCGCAGAAAATGCGACGGCCTGAAGGAGACGCGTCATAAATAAACGACGGTCCTAACCTGACCGTTACATGGCGTTCAGCCCAGAAGAGAGAGACTTGAGCGATTTGAAGGATATAACGGATTAGGGTTCGTCCGTTGGAATGCGACGGTCTGAGACCAGACCGTAAACAGCCACAGAACAAGTTCTTAGGCAAACCCAACCCACAGAAAGAGTGACGGCCCAGGGTAGGCGCGCCAGAGTGAAGTAACGGTCCTACGACAGACCGTCAGAGTCTGGGTCGCTTCCAAAACGGATTCGGCCGTGAGA
Source organism: Amorphophallus konjac (assembly GCA_022559845.1). Classification (NCBI taxonomy): domain Eukaryota; kingdom Viridiplantae; phylum Streptophyta; class Magnoliopsida; order Alismatales; family Araceae; genus Amorphophallus; species Amorphophallus konjac. The sequence goes on along the minus strand of CM040121.1, from coordinate 77,628,872 downwards.
GCTTAGAGTCCGAGGTTCAGCCACTTAATCTCTTGCTAGAACTTATCAAATTTCAGATAAAGCCTCCCAACTCCAATCTTATCCTTAAAAAGCCCCAACAACTTGGGAAACTTATCCAAAATCGCAGCTTACAAAAACCTCTGTTCTAGGGTTGAAGAATTCTCCCTAACAAGCAGAAATCAAGATGAAGAGGTGCTTCGAGATGGCGGCTATGGAAGAGAAGATCTACACCGGCCCTAAGGCTGCAAGGAGGGAACATGGGGAGCTTCAACGGCTGTCCTCGATCCCCAAGCATCTAAGCTCTAATGTCCAAAGGGTGGTAAGCTTGCATGACTTCATCCAAAGTTCAGATTTTTTTGCTGCACTTTAATTTTCTTCATAACCTTCCTTCTTCTTTTCTTCTTCAAGCCTCTTCCTGGCCCAAGGTGTTACTCCAACCTGAAGTGGGTGGCTCCCATGGTAAAGGCACTCCCTTTAGAGGTGGTATCAATCCTCAAAGCATGGCACCTCCAACCCCTCTTGGTTCTAGGCAAAAACTTCTAGAAATTATCTTTGGATTGGCCATGCCTTTCAGCCCTTGTGGAACTATGGCATCCATAAACTCATACCTTCATCTTCCCTTCCTTCGAAGCAACCGTCCTATTGGAGGAGGTAGAGACCTACCTAGCCCTTCCTAAGACTAAGGTGGGGGATGAGGATCGGGTTTGCTATACAATAGAACCTATTGATCGTCCTTGATCTTAAGCGACTTCATTCATAACCCAAAGGACGTGCGGACCATGATCAGCCCACGCCACATTCACTTGATCCCTATGGCACAATGGATAGTGTCTCACTGTAAAAACAAGTGGGAGAGACACGAAGCAATAGCCAAGGCGGTGGCGGTTTGCTTGTGCGGGGTCTTCCTTTTCTCCACAACCGACCACCTCTTAGATATCCAAAATCTTAGCATTATTAGCGGACTGTGACGGGGTATGTCTATTTCTCAAGCGGTCCTCTCATACCTCTATGAAGGACTAAGCTCGGCTTGCCTTGGAGGGCCTTTGTTCGGTTCCATGATACTCCTTGAGTGTTGGATAGGAGTGAGAATCAAATTCCTTCCCAAGGAAGATATAACTTCGGCGAGCCGGATCTTCGGGGGCCACCCCCTCTTCTTCATTGGAGGGTCTTTTGGATATTCTTCTCATGTTGAATGCAGGACGGCGGATAAGAAAACGCGAGATGAATGGCGCCTCTTCTTCAATGCTTTGCCTCTCGAAAAGTTCATTATGCGACCAAGCGTTCTTCGAAGCATTCTTCTTAAACTACCGCGGCGTCAAGGCCTGGACCTCCAGCTGGTTGGAAACACTACCGTGGCGATCTACAACCCACACCGGTGCCATCTTCAGATCGGATTACCTCGAATCAGCGTTTCTGCACTATCACACTACCCTCCCCTTCTACCTAGGAAGATGGGGACCGAGGAAGATGAAAGAGCGATCCGGAACGCGCTGACCATGTGGGAGATCAGCAAGGTGCGTCCGTGGCAAGCAGAAGTTGAAGAGAATGACGAAACACGCCGAGATTACTTGAAAGAGTTGAGAAGAATCCGCCCTCTTGCGGATAAGAAGTTGAATGTACCTTGATTTTCTTTTGCTTATGAAAGATGTTATGAGATTGCCACTCAGAACTTGGTTTATCATGAATTATATTTTATTAAGCTTGCTTGAATGAGATGAGATTGCCTCAATTGAAAGAACTTGAGTTGTGTGCTTTGGAAGATTAGATTGATGTGAATAATCAGAGTTTCTGGGGGGAGTAACGGATGTACTCTGGGCCGTTATTTGGAAACGACGGTCTGAAGTAGGCCGTCATAATGGAAGTAACAAGAACTAAATCTCTGAAGGAAGTGACGGATGGATCTTGGGCCGTTATTTCAAAGTAACGGTATGTTCCCAAACCATCATGATGATGGTTTCATTGAAAGGAAGAAGGCCCACGCCTGAAGGAAGTGACGGTCCGAGATGGGCCCGTTACATGACTTTAACGGTCTCATGCTGGCGCGTTACACACCTGAACCTGCATAGTTGTGAGCTTTTACCTTTGGGCTTGCCCCTGTACTCTGCACACACTTAGACATGAAACAAGTTAGATCTGTTCTTAGACTCAACCCCTTGCCTCGAAGCAAGTTAGATAATGACCGTTTCTTGATATTTGGTCAAGGGGTGGAGCCTTATTAAATAGGCGAAAAAAAACATAATGAAAATGCGATGTATGTTATGCAGATGATGGAAGTATTGAATGCTTTTGATTTTTGAAAAGATTTGATTTGTTTGGATTTTCTGAAATATTTGATGTTTTTGGATTTTGAAAATATTTGATTATTTTTAGATTTTGAAACATATTTGATGTTTTTGGATTTTGAAACATATTTGATGTTTTTGGATTTTGAAACATATTCGATGTTTTTGGATTTTGAAACATATTTGATGTTTTTGGATTTTGAAACACCAGTGCCTCTCTAGCAACACGAGACCTCCCTTGTTTTTAGCTTGAGTCTCGAGATCGGCGTGCAAATAATGTGACATCCCTTGGCCGAGACCTGGTCATCGTGACGGTGTTTTTACCAAAGCCATACCTAGGGTACTCGTCTCAGTCCTAAAAAGAAAAAGGAATATGGGGGTAAGCTTAGGCCAGATATGGAAGTTTTTAGAACTTGATTCCCTCACCAAACAACCTTATTAGAGATTTGGTCTGTTGTGCCGGGGCTTTTTTATGTCCGTCATCGAACCTTTATCCACTTAGGTATGCATGCGACCGGGCTCATAACGTCCCGCGGGGAACTGTACTGCCACTCTTGTCATGCCTAATTTCTTTTCCTTTTGGAGCTTTTGAGAATTCACTCACAGACCTTGAGATGATGCTTTTGATTTCATGGTAAAGAGCACTCCTTTGCTTTTCTTTTCTTTACTTTTTTGTGGAGTCAGGTCATAACGGACTTGCCCCTATTTGAGACCTCTTCTCGTTAGGGAGTTTGGATCGGTTGTCTCCTTCTTATTTACTCCTTGCCCCTGGATGCAGCCGAAGAATGAAACGTACAGGGACTTTGACTTTCCCCCAAAGCATGGCCGAGGAAAAACCGTGTCTTTTTAAGCAAGGAACCCGACCAGGGGCGTCGTGTAGTGTGTGTTTGCCTTACTCAAGACTCTCTTTTGAAGATAGGGAGGCAGTTCTTATTGCCGGAAAAGCACATGGTTTAGATTTTTAAGGAAAGAAACGCTTAAGATACAACCTATTCCACGGGTGAGAGAGCTCTTCACCTTCCGCGTTTACTAAACGATAAGCATTCCCTGAATAAGCTTCTTTTATTACGAACGGCCCTTCCCAGTTAGGTTGCAATTTAGACCTAGGACCTGCAGACCGAATGAATTTGCGTTTCAAAACCATTTCACCCTTGCAAAATTTTCGTTCAATTACCTTCTTTTGAAAATAACGTGAAACTCTCTTTTGATAAACAGATACGTGATCGGCCGCATTCATCCTCTTCTCATCTAGGAGTTCCAGTTGGACCAGCAACGCCTCTCGACGTTCATCGAGATTAAGTTCCTTATCGAGCTGTACTCTGAGCGAAGGGATTAAGATCTCATATGGGAGCACCGCCTCCATCCCGTAGGTTAGAGAATAGGGAGTTTGTCCCGTAGGAGTACGGACGGAGGTGCGGTAAGCCCACAGAGCTTCCACCAATCTTTCAGGCCAATCAGAAAATTTATGTGCTTCGCATGTTTTCTTAATGATTTTAAGAAGAGTTTTATTAGTGGCTTCGGCTTGACCGTTGCCTTGAGGGTAATATGGTGATGAATGATGCAATGTAATTTTGAACTTCTTACAGAGGTCTTTAAGCTCCTGGGAAACGAACTGGAGTCCGTTGTCGGTGATGATGCTGCTTGGCACTCCGAATCGCGAGATGATATTCTTCATGATAAAGCGGCACACCGTTGTAGCTTTGATCTCTGCGTACGCCTCGGCTTCGGCCCATTTGGTGAAGTACTCAGTTGCTGTGAGAATGAAGGATTTCTGCTTGATCTGAGAATTAGGATCACCGAGTGGGCCGACGACGTCGAAAGCCCACATAGAGAATGGCCAAGGAGCAGTCATAGGATGGAGGGATGAAGCTGGAGAGTGAATTTTATCAGCATGGAGTTGGCATTTAAGACACCTCCGGACATAGAGGGAGCAATCTTCCTCTAGAGTGGGCCAATAGTAGCCCTGCCTAAGGATCTTCTTTGCTAGAGCCTGGCCATTGACATGACCTCCACACTAGCTAGAATGTGCTGCTTCTGCTACTTTCCAAGCTTCCACATCATCTAGCATCTCATGAGCATTCCATTAGTAGCGCGCCTGTACAGTTCTCCTGCAATGATAGTGTACCTTGCGGCGGCTCTTCTTATTGCTTTGCGCTGCTCAGCTCTTGCCCCTTCTGGGAATGCCCCTTCTTTGCAAAACAACTCGATTTCGTGGTACCAAGGTAATTCTTCTTCATCCAACATCTCCTCTAGTTCTACCAATGATACCTCCTCGAGATCTTCCTTTTCAGCTCTCACTTCTGCAGACTTCCTAAGGTTGGTGAACCAAGGATCCTGGAGAGAGGGTGCGTCCATCCTCTGGACGACGACGGTCTCAGTACTACGACTGAGAGGGAAGGATAAGGAGGAGGCCAGAGATGCCAATGCATCCGCCAGAATGTTCAGAGAACGGGGAGTATGGATATATATTAGCTTGCGAATCGCTTAGCGATGAGCGTGACCAAATCTTGATAGGGCTTGAGCTTGGGGTCACGGGTACGGTAAGTGGACAGAACTTGCCGTAAGACGAGCTGAGAGTCTCCTATGATGTTTAAATAATGCGCGCCTAAGAGGTAGGCGTGCTTCAAGCCGGCCAGGAGAGCCTCATACTCAGCGATGTTGTTGGTAGCAGGGAATCAAAGTTGATAAGCGAAGGGGATGGTTACTCCCTCAGGAGTAAGCAGGACAGCCCCGATCCCTTGGCCCTGTGAGTTAAGCGCACCGTCAAAGTGCAGAGACCAGAAGGGATGCTGAGAAAGGACAGAGAGATGCTCATCAGGGAAATCGTCCTGAATAGAGTCGGTGTGAGGAATAGGGAGATGTGCAAGAACGCTCAGCAATGGCATATCCTTTGACTGCCTTCTGAACGACAAAGGTGATATTGAATTGAGAGAGGAAGCTCTGCCAGCGAGCTAACCTACTAGAAAGAACGGGCTTTTCTAAGAGATAACGGATCGGGTCCATTCTAGAGATCAGCCTAACTGGGTGGGCGAGAAAGTAATGTTTAAGCTTCTGAACTGCCCACACTAAGGCGGCACAAGTCTTCTCCATAGCGGTGTACCTAGATTCAGCTGGATTAAACAACCGAGAAAGATAGTACGCAGCCCGCTCTTTTCCTTCGTCATCCACTTGTGCTAAAACCGCCCCTAGGGAGTCCTCAATGACCGAGATGTATAGGATCAGGGGTTTCCCAGGGACAGGAGGTTGCAAAACCGGGGGATTGGATAGATATTCCTTGAGGTCCTCATAGGCCTTTTGACAATCTTGATTCCATTCGAACTTGACCCCCGCCTTGAGCAATTCATAAAACGGACGGCACCTTTGAGAATGCTGGGATATGAATCTTCTAATGAATTGCAATCTACCAATCAGTCCTCGAAGTTCCGTAATGTTCTTTGGCGGAGGCATATCCATGACGGCCTGTGCTTTGTTAGGATCAATCTGGATCCCCCGTTTGCTCACTATGAAACCTAGCAGCTTCCCCGAGGAGACTCCGAATACGCACTTCTTCGGATTCATCTTTAGCTTGTACTCCCTGGCTCTCTGCAGCACTTTAGCCAAAATAGAGGGGTGTTCTTCTTTTGATTTTGACTTCACCAGAATGTCATCCACGTAAGCTTCCATATAGACGTGCATCATGTCGTGGAAGATAGCCATCATCGCCCTTTGATAGGTGGCGCCTGCGTTCTTTAATCCAAAAGGCATAACTACATAGCAGTATGTGCCCCAGGGCGTGGTGAAGGAAGTTTTCTCTTGATCTTCAGGAGCGAGACGGATCTGATTATAGCCTGAGTACCCATCCATGAACGATAGAGCTTCGTACCCGGCAGTGTTATCAACAAGGACGGTCTATATGAGGCAGCGGGAAATCATCTTAGGACATGCTTTGTTAAGGTCCCTGAAATCAATGCATATGCGCACTTTCCCGTCCTTCTTGAGAACAGGGACTATGTTTGCCACCCACTGAGGATATAAAACTACTCTGACGAACTTGGCCTTGTAAAGTTTGTCGACCTCTTCTTTAATCCGCAAGGCCATGTGGGGGTGAAATCTTCTCGACCTTTGTTTAACAGGTGTTGCCCCTGGTTTAAGCACGAGTCGGTGTTCCACTAAGGAGGGGTCAAGACCTGGCATGTCCTCATAAGACCAGGCGAAAGAATCGCTATACTCCCTTAGTACCTTAATTAGATCCTCTTCTACCTGTGGAGGGAGATTAGCTGAAATATTGATGGGCCTTGGATCTTCTTCTGTTCCCAAGTTGATTTCCTTGGTAGGTTCATCCACTGCCGTCGACGGCTGGTCGAATCTCTTCAGTCCCTTTGCATATAAGTCGGCAGTGTCCTCTACATCGCTGTCTTCATCAATTGGGTCTTTCTCATCCAGCACTTCATAGACGCCTAATCCGGCATCGCTCCACACCCCTTCTATTTCTTCTTCATCTTCAATTGCAATCGCCGTGGCGACGAATTCTGGGCACTTCAAAAGAGCATGACACCGCTGAGCTAATCTTGCAAGAACCTATCAGGAATAGATCGGGAGGATGCGCAAGCGAGCGCGGCTCAGGAGGGGAAGGGTTGAACGACCTAGAACAAGACCCTACTTCTTAGACCTAACAGACTCTACTTCTCAGACTCGCTAGACCCTAACTCTGACCTAGGAGAGAGGAAGCTAATGGAAGGGAAGGAGCAGGGGACCGTGCCCCTGGGACGAGGAGGATGGAGACAGGATAGCATAATCTTCCACTGAAATCTCCGTTTAAATTTGACGTTTTTTTTTTGGAGATCAGTGGAGACCACGCAGCAGACGGAGGAGGCGGGAGCTGCATAGGGAACAGCTCAGGAAAGATGCAATAAAGAAAAGATCACAAGAGGAGGAACCCCACATCTCGTGGATTTGAAGTTAAAACGGAGGGATGGGGAAAGCAGGCAGATTAATGGGGCAGCGAGGCCATAAGCAGGAGGATTGATTAATCTGAATGGATCACTGAAGGATGGATTGATCATAATCGGAGGAGGACGGGGTAAACCCCTTTAACTGGATCATGCACTGAAAATGAGAGGGAGATAGAGAAAGAGCAATCAGCGAGTTCCCTTCTTTCTTTGAATTATCACAGGCGCTTCTTGGCCTCCACTGCATAAGCTGACCCTTCTGTGGCTTCTGGCTGCCTCTTTCACAAAACAGCCCCTGGAGGGCCCAGCTGTAGTCGATCACATCGTCATTTAGCCCCCTTGGCAACGGGGGTGGACTGGTGACTGGACAAACCGTGTCGGTTTCTGACTGGACTGGCTTCGCAGCTAACGTGCCCGGCTGTGGGGGCCTCTGACAAAATGCTGACGGTAATCCCAGGTAAGCGGCCCAGAGTCACCCATCATTGATAATGCTGTCTCCTTGTAACCGAGACCTCGTCTGCCCATTTTTCTTCCTTTTGGTATGGGCTTGGTCATCCCTTGCAGCTGTGCACCGAGCCTCTCCCCGGTTGATAGCCCAGTTTCAATATAATGTTCCACCCCTTTGAATCTCGAATCTGCGGCTTTGCCTTGATTGACCGGGGTAGTGACGGGCTTAGGAGTGGTGTACGCCCAAGGAAAGTTTAGGTCTAGCACTGATAGCACGGGCCTGCTGCTTGGCCAGAGAGTAGGAAGAATCTGTTCAGAGATGGCCTTCACTGACTGTACCGTGGATAAACTTTTAACTTTGACGACCCTCCCTTGAAAAGGGAATTTGATGCATTGGTGCGCGGTGGAGGGCACGGCGCCAAGTGTGTCGATCCAGGGACGACCCAAGATGGCTTGAACATAGGGTCGATGTCAAGTACATAGAATTCTATAGCCATGGAAGAGGCCCGAGCTCAGCCTGAATAGTGACTACCCCGTGACATGCCCGCCTTGAGTTGTCGTATGCTGCTATAGTGGTGGGGGTAGACCGTAGTAACTCCTCAGATATATTGCAGGCTCGGAGAGTGCTGAGGGGCAGACATTAATTGAGGCCCCAGTGTCGACCAGTGCTGCTTCAACGTCGACTTTGTTCAAAGTAATTGTTATGCAGAGTGGCATTTGACGAGCCCCCGGAGGTGCAAGCTCGGTCTCAGAGAATGTGATTGCCGGCCCTTTAGAGATAGTTGCTAGTGCCGTTGGTAGACTGTCGACTGCCATGTCTTCACTAACCATGACCTTCTGTCAAAAAATCCCTCAGTGCATCTTGATGGAGAGTGGACCTCTTGATTAACTCCAGCACAGATATCTTGGCGGGTACCCGATCTAGATGATGCAGTAAATCATATTGAGTCCCGGTAATGGTTCAGCTTCTTGTGCTCGGCCACGGTTGGGAAGCTGGGGATTGCTAGTAGTGCGTAGTTCCGATGGAACATCTTCCCACTCCTAGAGCACAATTTGCCGCGGCATCGGGGGATAGTATGATGGGCCCTGCGGGGCGAATGAGTGGAATAGGTGGCGTGGGGGAGGCAGTTTGGTAAAGCGGAGGGTTGGTGAAGTTAATGGGGGATGCGCGGATGATAGGTGAAGGATTGGTGGGTGGTAGGGTGGTGATGGATGTGGATGCTGGTGAAGGCAGGGTGAATGGATGGGTAAGGATAGGTGCGGGATTGGATGGTGGTGTGATGACGGTGATGGGGTTGGCGAAGGATACGACGGGTGGTGAGCGGATTTGGTGGAGCGGGTGTGAATGGTGGGATGAGCGGAGAGGGTGTTGGTTGTGTAGGGAGGATGAAGGAAGGTTTGTGGTGGAAGGCCATGACCTGTGGTGCGGCGCCATCATCATCAAATGACCACCCGCGTTGGAGGCCGGTGGTTGGACTACATTAACTGTGCGGTGCTGGCGGCTGTTGCGGAGGAGCGGGTTGTGGTTCGGCATCGGATTCTGATGGATGCCCAGATCTTGCACTTGCTGCGGTGGCTGCTGTTGTGGCGGCTGCTGCGGCTGCGGTGCTGGATGTTGCTGCACTTGCTGCCCCTGCGGCTGCCTTCTCTTCTCTTTGATCTCCATAATGGCCCTATGCATCTCGGCCCAGTCTATTCTCTGTGCTTCGTGTAAGTCGTACACGAGATCTCGGAAGTGAAAACATCCTTCTATAGTGTGACCGGCTGCCGGTGGAACATGCAATACTTGGTTTGTCACAGCTGGTTCCAGACAGTCTTTTCTGGAGGAAGTTGAATTGCATTTACTGCCATGAGCGCTGAGAATATGTCTGTAAGTGTCTCTGGCAATGGAGGATACTGGGCTCTTCTGGGAGCCGGGCGCTTGCTGTTGGGATTATTATTGTTGTAGCCGCCGGGTGGAGGGACGTTATGGTATTGCGGTGATGGTGGTGGTTGTTGTGGTGCGGTGAAGGTGTTTTGCGGGATGGTGAAGGTAGGCGGAGGGTTTTGTGGAGTGTTTTGAAAGTGTTGCGGAGCGGAGTTTTGCGGATTGCGGGGGCTTTGGTTGTAGCGGAATGGTGCGGCTTGGTAGGGAAAAGCAACAGCTTGTACTTGCTCATTTGTCTGGACTCCTTCGGTAACCGGCCCCTGTGGTTTCTTATGGTACTTGGGCTTTTGGTTTTCGAAAAGAGAATGGATAGGGGAGTCCTTAAACTGAGTTTGTATAAATCGCGCCCGGCTATACAGTTGATGCATATTGGCTATATCGTTCATTGCCAGGATGTTCTTGAAGGTGGGCGTAGCATTTGAAATAGCAGCTTAACTTTTTCTTCCTCTGGAATATGGCCGGGCACCCTGGCGGCCATCTGCCTCCATCTATCTGCATAAGTTGCGAATTCCTCATCCGACTTCATTTTCTCGGCCACCAGATCTGTGAATGAATATTCCGGGCCGACCCGGTCTTGAAACCGCTGAATAAACTTGTCCTTGACCATTTGAAGCTCTCGGCCTCTTCTAGGGGCAGAGAATAAAACCATTCCAGAGCAACGCCATCCAATGATCGGCGGAATAGGTACGCCATAAGGCGATCATCATATTGGAACTGCGCCGATTCATACAGAAAATCCCTCACATGGATGAAGGGATTGCTGTTCCCATCATACTTACGGTAGTTGGGGAGCTCAGACTGCGGAGGGAAACGGATGTTCTGGAAGCTTGGGACGGGAATATCAGCCAAGGATTGTGGGCCCACCTTCTTCTGAGAAAATCAAGTTGTTGCTGCATGGTGGCCCACTTATTAAGCAAATCCTGCTCTCGAGAGGGAGCAGGGCAGTGAAGGGAGTTGATTATTGGTGAGCAGGAGGAATGGCGGTTGCCGAGGGCGGGAGCCCATAGGAAGGAGCTGAAGGATAACTAGTGGAATTAGGGGGGCCGTAAGAAGAATACTGGGCTGAGATAGACCCGGATTGGAGTGAAATTGGGCCACCCCGTGCTGTTGGGGCAAGAAATCGGATGGGCCACAAGGACCTGTGGAGCCGCCGGAGCAGAGGTGATAATCCATCGGAAGAGAGGGGATAGGCGATTTCCCCTTATCAAAAGATTGATGGGTCGAATTGGAGGATTGACCCATCTCCATGCCAGCAAAGGTGATGGTCCGGGGCTGGACCGGGGTGAGCTCAATCGGGTGGGCTGAACAGACGGCCCAATAATGGAAGAATTAGAGTGCCCCTGGACGGTAGCGGAGGGAGGAGGATTGGACCCTTGCATGGCCTGATAGAGGACCTGGAGTTGGGTCGGATCCAACTGGGCCATCATATGGAGACAGAGCCCGCGGAAGGAGTGGATAAAGAAGGGATGACCTGACCACCTTCATGGGAGTGGAGGATGAGAGGGGGTCCCCTCTCCGGCGGAGAAAGAAATAACCCTCGGGGGGTTCTCAAGGAGCCCTTGAGGAAGGGAATCCTCTTGGGAGCGAGGAGGATTGCAGATGCCATGGTAGAGTCGAAGAGGGGATTGGAATAGAATGTGAAGGAGGAAGCGACTCGAGGATGATTCGGACGAACGAAAACAACTCCACATGCAACGGACAACCTTGATAAATGCAAAACAACAAACACAAAACACAATGAGCAATCGCCCTAGGTGATTCAAACAAGATATAAGTGAAGGGAATGAAGACACTCAAAACCAACCAAGTTGCTTAAGATGATGCAAACAAATTTCTTTATGGTTTCTCCTTTGGAACTTTAGTGAATTGATTGATATGTGCTTCTCCAAATGGGTTCCTAATAGGAGGTGGATATGGACTTGGCTTAACTTAAGTGTGACCACTCCTTCACTTATGCAACCCTAGACAAAGGGGGGAAAAGGTACAACCGGCCCGGCGTCCGTGTGGGAATCCACGGCTCGCGGGGACTTATGGAGGTCCCTGCTGTGATTTCCTAGTCGGCCCCAAGGAATATGGAGCGAGAGGTCTCACAACAAGGTAGGAAAATGCAGTCTAATATATGAAAAGATGGATGACCCTATGTGCACCGGAGTGCATGCAAAGTCTAGCCTAGAATCTAGCAAACAAGAGTGCACATAATGATATGAAGATATGAAGAATATGGCAGAAATCAACAGCACCCAAGCAACAAATCACAGCCAAAAACTGCGGAAATAATGCACCTCGGATGCGTACCTGCCAGGAGAGTGACGGACGAAGGCCACTGCGTCAGAGAAAATAACGGTCGAGACCAGACCGCCATAAATAATGTAACGCAGGGGTTCCAGACCGTCGTATAGCCAGGGAACCAAAAACAAACTGAAGTAACAGGAAAACCCGTGAAAGCTCACACCACAAGACAAGCGACGGCCTGATGTCCCTGCGTCAACCACTGTAACGCGCCGAGACAGGGCCGTCTTATGATTCAGAAAACCAGAAAGAGGGGGAAAACAAAGGGATCAAAAGACAACTGAACAAACAGATGATGGCAAGTTTAAAAGAATCAGAAGCACGATTGGCACTAGTTGTCCCACCGTGATCGCCAAAAAATTATCTGTTGATCGTTTGTTTACCTATCTCTTATCTTCTTTCTTTTTGTTGATTGTGAGGGTTTTGAAAAATATGGCAAGATGATAAAAAACTACCAAAGATCAGCTCAACCTATGCACATGTGAACATGAACCTAGGCAATCAAATCTACTCTAGCATGGGCATGCTATCTCAATCAAATTACGCTAAGGAAAAAAAAACACACGCCGGGGCGTGGAGCAAGATAAATAAAAACACACCGCTAGGGGTGGAACAATCAAGGAATAAAGAGATTGATGAAAAGATAGCTAGTGCCCACACTAAGGAAAGTGTGATCGCCACCAAAGTAAACACAAGTCAAAGACTCGAATATACCTTGGAAATAGGTGGATGAAACACCCGCCCACGGGAGAGAAAACCAAGAAAGCCTGCAGATCAACTTGCAAATAACGGTCCAAACCCTGTGCGTCGCTTGAAGTAACGGTCGTGCATAGACCGCCAGAAGAAATAACGCTCCTGCACCTGACCGTCAGATAACCTGCAGTGAAAAGATGTGAATTCTTTGAACTCCAACCCTTCCAGCCGGCTAGAAGGCTTGGGCCTCGTGCTAGTGATCCTGTAAAACCTGCCAAATGTAGAAAGCAAAACAACACAACCTCAATTAGCCCTCAACATAAGTATAGCATCAATCCTTAAAAAGCTTAAGAACATCAAAAGGAGAGGGGATTACCGGGGAGTTGTTGGTTTTTTAACCCCTCTGGGCGTTTTAAGTTTAGGAGGATATGTGTATGCTTAGCAACAGTGAAAAACGTGGAGGAAGAGGAGGGACAATGCTTTTGATTAATAAAACCAAGGAAACTTGAGCATGCAAGATGATCTTGACAAACTAAAACCCAAAATTACTCCCTTGACTTGGAAGATGGACGTGGGAAGCACTCCTCCTGGATGTAGATGGCTCCTGAATTTGGCAGCACTTCGTCGTGAATCAAATCTCCCCCTTGGGTTATGAAATCAAGGTTCTATTTATAGACTCCCTCAAACTCAGGTCGAGTTGAAGATAAATCAGCCAAGAAAGGAGGATAATCCTTAGCAAATCCTTGAGGAAAATCAACAAGAGTCCAAAGAAACAAACGAGAGGTCCTGAGGATTAGAATTGAAGGAGATAATGCCAATCCAAAACCCTATCTCGTCCACGGAGTAGCAGAGAAAAGGCCTGAACTGTCAGGACTCTCTGAAGGAAGTAACGGTGCACGATAGACCGCCACTTGGAAATAACGCTCCAAGGCATACCGTCATTTTCAACCCTATCCAAAGGATAAGATCGACGGGAAGAAGATCTAAACAATAGGACTCTGCAAGTAAGTAACGGCCAGGGCATAGGGCGTCATAAGGAAAACAACGGCTAGGAGTAGACCGTTATTATCAAAGGACAACGAGGCCCTAAGTCTTGGGACTCTTCAAAGAGTAACGGCCTAGGCTTCATGCGTTATTATGAAATGACGCGCCTAGTCCAGACCGTTATTATCATTGATTTTCAAGAAAATAGAATGGAGGGATTGCCAAGCTTTTGAACGAAGTGCCACCAGGAACCAGGTCTAATCCAGGAATTGAGACCCAGAAAACAGGCTTCAACTGATTAAAAGGAATTCAATGAAGAGTGAACAACTCGGAGCATCATATTGAATAAATAAGGAGATGACCCGACTTATTGGGTATAAAACGGGTGTCAACAACTACCTCGGTCACTGCCCAATAACACACCCATAAAATTTCATGGCCAAAGGACACTATGGCGCCCCCAAACAGGCCATCAACGCAAAAATAATAACTATGGTACTACGGTAACCATTGCAATTCGCCGTGTAACTATTAGAAATTCATATATTTAGTAAAGTTAATCATTAACAGGTTAACACACCATATAATACATGAAAATTTACAGTAAATTTTGGGGATCTCAAAGATTATTTTTCTAGAATTATAATTATATGATTACATGATTATAAAATGTTTAATCATGATTTACTGATTTTCTACTTAGAACATGCAGGAAGTCATGGCATCAAACGTATAAAATATGCATGATGATTAATCAGATTTGACTTGGGAGATTGCTACCTTTCGTTGATGCTCAGACAGACAAGAAGAAGAATTATTAGCAGGATGCTGATGACGATGATCAACAGCAACTGTAGCAGCCTTCTTTGCAACTACAGCAGCAGGACGGAGAGGAGAAGAAGCTTAGTTGCTCCTATATGTAGCAACTGCACTTCACAGTTGAAGAGATTGAGAGGGATGAAGATGACTGCAGCAGTAAAAGCAGCAGCCTCCGCATAACAAGGAAGAGGTGCAGGGAAGATGCCTTGCTCTTCACGTACACAGGAGGATGACGCTTGTTGCTTCAGCACATAGCAACAATAACAACAGCAATCGCAACACACCACCACTGCAGCTGACGGGCGACGGGGACGATGACGTACGTAGGCTCCTCGAACACAGCAGCAACATGCCTCTACACGCTCGACGATGGGTTTGATTTATAGGGATGGGTAACTCTAAGGGGTTGACTCTCAAAGGAAGCAAGGGGGTTAACCCTTCCTGCGTTGCTCCGTATGTTTCTCACCTTGCCAAGAACACCGCCACTTACCTGGTTTGCCCCATGGAACCCTAAAACTCCACCCCATGCACGTCCGATGAGGTTGTGGGTTCGGACCATTGGAGTCTTCGATGTGGTCAACATGCCCGTTTCCTCTTTGTCAAGTTAGGCCTTTAAAAAAAATGTTACATTAAAGAGGCCCATATGTGTTTAAAGGTTTAGTTTTATATTTTAGGTTGGCTATTTTTCTGCTTTGCTCCAGGTCCATAACAAGTTTATATAATTTGGGTTGTTACGTATATATACATGCCCTTTTTGCATACCCTTCTTTGTTCACGCTAAAGCCCATGTATTATATATACTATGCATTGCCTGAGCCCATTTAGGTTGGGATATATAGAACTCTTAGCATTTATTATATTCATTATCTTTAAGGCCCTTTAATTACATTTATTAGATTTATAAACGATTTTGGCTAAATTAATGGGTAGAACTATACACATATAGACCTTATTTCCTTTATTTAATTATTTTTCCTTGTTAGTTCCATTGTAATCTTGGGTATCAGAGCCGGGTTCGACCCTATGAAATTCTTTATATATTTGTATGTATATATATTTGGAATAAGGTCCCTTCTAAATATTTAAATCATATTTTAAATTTAAGCCATATTAGATAAAAGGTATATTCAATTTCCATTACTCACTTATTTATTTTGGCTCTATTTATCGATTTATATATATTTTATTAACCTTAATTATTTCATGACTATTATTTATAGTTATTTTTAATTTATTTCATATTTAAATTTTCAGGGTGCTACACCCTCCCCCACTTAAAAGATTTGGTCCCCAAATTCATATGATTCCTTCCCGAGCAGTGGGGTAAAATACCATATCTAAAACATGTTTCTAGCTAGATTATCCTCATAGTTGCAAGGCTGGGTTAGTCCTTGGACCGTTGCGTTGCATTTCTCTTCATTAGGCTCCTTCGGCGGCCATCTTAGCCTACAAAATGAGTTTTTAAATAAATGATTAATCATATCTTGGTACTTATCTAACACGACGTAACATATTTTATTATTTAACCCAAAGCTCTACCCAAATTTCACAGGATTCCTATTAGGATAATGACAAGGAGAACTCAATCTAAGACTTGAACTAAATGACTAGAGATTTAGAAAGTCTAGGCTCTGATACCACCTTCTGTCACGCCCGAACGATAGCAGCGGAACGTTGTCATTTGCTCGGACGTGGCAGTTAAACAGTCCATGTCAATCAGAGGCATAGTCATTTCACAAAACACAATTTGGATAAATAACAAATTTCATTTCAAATATAAGTTCTTTACATATTCGGACCCATAATAAACGAAAAGAGTCAATAAAGAAAAATTACAATGAGACTCTTGACTCGACATAACATAAGACACAGGATGGCAAGACTAGAGGTTCGTCTAGATGTCAGAGTACTCATCACTCTTGCCCTTGCCCATCATGTTCGATCTCATCGTCATAAGGTCATTACCTGAAAATATTAGAAAACGCAGGGTGAGCGAACGCTCAGTAGGACTTAATATCTCATGCTCAAGCTAGCTTTAAGTCAATTACAGTTTAACATGCTCATGCCAGGTCATGTAAGATATAGAAATCGAGAACTATAATGAC